>MU225710.1:1299084-1315536 GCA_018584345.1 Thuja plicata | reverse complement strand
ATCAACTTCTTCTTTCTCATTATGGCTAGAGATGTGTAAGGATTTCTTACCATGGACTGAGGCTTTGAAAGCTATTTCACTTTTAGGTTCAGTCTTCAATCTTGATATCTCAAATGCAGAGATTTTATTGATCAAACTTTCTCTCTTGAAGTCTTGTGAGAATTGCATGGTTTCCTCTAGAATAATTATCTTGCTTTCATAGTATGATGTTAAGGTAGTTAATAGCTTGTCCATTATATCTTCTTCTGATATTTCTCCACCATTGTTGCTAATTCCAGAGACTGCTTCATTAATCCTTTGATTGTAAGCTCTAATGTTCTCTTTAGGTAACATCTCATGACTGTTGTATTTATTTTTCCATGTCTTCCTGTGTGCATTCTTTACTTGAATATCTCCTTCAAACATGTCTTCTAAATAATGTCATATGGTGTATGCTTCGTCAATTTTCTTGATCTCAGAAAATTCACTGTCAGATAGGGCACTGATTAGGGATTCTTTAGCAATTGCATTATTGGTAAATGTTTCCTTTTGTCTATTAGTAGCATCATCCTTTGCAAGGTCTTTCAAATATTTAATAACAACTTCTTGTGTAGCTATCTCAAAGATCTCAAGGCCAACACACTGTAGATGTGTTATCATTTTGTTTTTCCAATCCAGATAATTTTCTCCATGGAACTTAGGGCTCTCTTTTCTAAAGTAAGACATCTGATCTACCTTAAGCTATTAGGCTTCTTCTCCAAGGCACTTGGCTCCAATACCAATTGTTAGAATATTACCAAAGGATAACTAAGAGGGGGGGGGGGAGAATCAGTTATCAGTAACTTTTATTCTTTTTTCTTTTTTAACTTTAGAATACAATAAAGTAAATGTACATTCAGATAACATAGTACACAACACACAATTTGATTACGGGGAAACCAAATGGTAAAAACCCTGGTGGGAATTAGCACCCACAATGAACTATACTAGTTTATAGTAATCCCTGTTAGAAGATATTCCAACCCTATTAGGAGTTTTACTTTATAATGCAATAAGTATAGTGACCTGGTTAAGGGTCTGACCCTATTAGGAGTCTTTTACAAATAGCCCTGTTAGGGGTGAGGACTCACTGTCCAAAAGCTCACTGCTTTAACGGTGAAGGCTACAACCTTCTATAGAAAAAATATGCACTATATCTGATGATGAACTGTAGAGTAGGCCTATTGTCTTGATCAGTTCTAGTGCATTGTAGTCATCTACTTCTTCTTCACATAGACTCTTGATGAATGAACCACAACTGATATTCTTCTTGTACATTTTCTATCTCTTTTCGTATCATTGACACTTAGCGTATCACAAATGAATTTCTATAAGTATATTCCTCAAAGTAAGAGATCATGGGACCTGTAATACAACTCTTCATAACATCCATGTTGGCTTTACTAAGCATGCAAACAATATTAAGTCCATGCAACATAAACTGAATAGACGCGACGCTTCACTAAGTCGGCCTCACCAAATTAACTCTAACTTTGTAATCTTCTTGAAACACATTAGGTACCTTTCGATAACTATCATAAACTCATAACTAATCATGAATATACACACGCATATCCTGAAGATAGGCGCAACTCAAGAAACATGATAAATACGTCAGCTCTGAATAGATACTCTTCCAGAACTGTAACTGCCAATAATAGAATTACATAACTTGACTGAAACATCATATCTGGATCTACATGTATGAACATATCATCTTTCTGATAAGTACATACAGAATCACTACTATGTATTATATGTTGTCATCAATGACAAACATACAATCAATTAACTGCATAGAAGGAAATATCCAACAGGTAGTTCTAGAGGCTCCTATAGAGGAAGGAGAAGAGATTCAAGGAAAAGATTTGGAGGAAGAAGTTTAGGACTTCCAAGGTGTTACATATGTAACCAAGTAAGGAACTTAGCATCCAAGTGTCCAAAGAAGGCAAGAAATTAGGCATAGAGAAGGGCAAACATGGTTAGAGAAGAAGAGAACCATGGAAACAATACACATGGGTCTTATGCACCACCTGACGAAGGAGAATTACTTATGATGAGAAGAACACTATTGAAGGTTCCAAGCACACAAGAGCCACCTCAGAGGAAGAACTTATTCAGAACCACATGAAAAGTGGGAGACAAAGTCTGTAAGATGGTGATTGACAGTGGGTCTATGAACAACTTGGTGTCAGAAGAAGAAGTAAAGAAAATTAAGTTAAGAAGGGTGACACATCCAAACCCTTACAATGTATCATGGTTGACTAAGAAGCAACAAACTGTCATAGAGGAGCAAGCTTGGGTAGAACTCCAACTTGGAAACTACAAGGATAAAGTTCTCTATGACATTTTTCCAATGAATGCCTATCATTTTCTACTAGGGAGACCATGGTAGTATGATGTGGAGGTTCACCATGATGGGAGGCTGAACACCTACACAATCAATCACAAAGGTGAAAAGGTAACATTCTTACCACTATCTGATTTTGTAGAAGAACAAAAGGATCCAAAAATTTTGTTTGTAGGAGAAAAAGAGTTTTTGAAAACTTTGAAAGAAGAAAAGACCCCTTGCTATGCTTTAGTCATTTTTCCTAAGGATAATAGATCTAAGAAGGTTGAGAAAGAATTAAAACCCCTAAGAAGAGTAGGCCCTAAAGAAGTTGCAGACCTACTTGACTAGTATAAAGATATTGTGACCAAAGACTTACCAAATGAGTTGCCTCCAATCAGAGACATAAGTCACAACATAGACTTGATCCTAGGAGAAACCTTACCAAATAAGGAAGCACACAAGTTGACTCCTGAAAAAATTAAGGAGATGGCAAGAAAGATTCAAGAACTCTTGGATAAGGGTTTCATTACTAAGAGTCTCAATCCTTGTGCAGTACCTACTCTTTTAGCCCCTAAGAAGGAAGGCACATGGAGATTATGCACTGATTCTAGAGCCATAAATAGAATCACAATTAGTTATAGATTCCCTATGCCTAGGATAGAGTATCTATTGGATCACATAGGAGGTGCAAGGTACTATTCTAAGGTGTATTTGAAGAGTGGCTACCACCAAATAAGAATTAGGGTTGGTGATGACTGGAAGACTGCATTTAAAACAAATGAAGGCTTGTATGAGTAGAGAGTGATGCCCTTTGGTCTATCAAATGCTCCTAGCACATTCATGAGGCTCATGAATCAGGTGCTTAAACCATTCCTTTGAAAATTTGTCATAGTTTATCTTGATGACATCCTTATTTTTAGCAAGAGTAAGGAGGAACATTTTGGAACATCTTAACTTGGTCCTAAAGAGATTGCATGAAGAGAAGCTTTTCATAAACTTGGATAAATGTGTTTTTATGCAGGGAGAACTCATATATTTGGGATTTTTGGTACTAGGAGGGAAAATTAAAATGGACCATGAGAAGGTAGAAGCCATCTTGAATTGGCCTTCTCCTAGGACAATGATAGAAGTCAGGAGTTTTCATGGGCTTGCATCTTTTTATAGAAAATCCATAAGGAATTTTACTCAGTTGTGTGCTCCTATCCTTGAAATGATTAAGGGTGGACAGAAGTGCAAGTTTGTGCGGAACAAAGATGTAGAATAAGCCTTCCAAATGATGAACAAAAAGGTAATGGAGAAACCTATCCTAGTCTTTCCGGATTTTCAAAAGATATTTACTATTGAATGTGATTCTTCTAACCTAGAAATAGGGGCTATCTTTAGCCAAGAAGGGAGGCCTATAGCCTTTTTTAGTGAGAAATTGAATGAAGCAAAGACAAAATATTCCTCTTATGACTTGGAACTATATGCCTTAGTCTAGTCATTGAAGAAATATAGGCACTACCTCCTTCCAAAATAATTTGTTGTCTTCACAGACAACCAAGAATTAAGTTTCTTAAACAACCAAGAGAAACTAAGCCACAAACACATGAAGTTGGTGGAGTCAATACAAGCCTACACATTTTCAATCAAGCATAAAAAAGGGAGTTGCAAATAAGCTGGCAGATGCATTGAGCCGAAGAACTTTAGTTGTGCAACAAATCCAACTCCAAAGTCTAGGGAATGATTTTATTGAAGGACATGTATAAGGATGATGATGATTTCAAAGATATTTATAAGGTGTGTTCTAAATTTTCTGAGGCTTACCATGTAGAGTATGCAGACTATTTGATTCAAAATGGACTCTTGTTCAAGAGATGCCGGTTAAGCATTTTGAAATGTTCAATGAGGGAGAACATCATTAGAGAAAAAAATTTAGGTAGTATGGGAGGATATTTTGGTTTGGACAAGACATTAAAACAGGTGAGAAGGTTCTATTATTGGCCTAAACTTTAGACTGAAGTAAGAATTATTGTAGAGACATGCACAATCTGTCAAAGAGCCAAGGGTACATCCACAAATGCAGGACTATACCAACCTCTACCATACCTACAAGACCTTGGGAGAGTTGCAACATGGAATTTGTGATGGGATTTCCTAGGACACAAAAGGGTATGATAGTATTTAGGTTGTAGTGGACAGGTTTAGTAAAATGGCCCACTTTATCCCTTGTAAAAGTACTAATGATGCATCAGCAATTGCAAGTTTTTTCTTCAAAGAAATTGTGAGGATTCATGGCTTACCTCAAACCATTCTCTCTGATAGAGATGTGAATTTTATTGGTCACTTTTGGAGGACCTTGTGGAAAAGGTTAGGGACCAATCTAAGCTTTAGTTCTGCCTACCATCCACAAATAGATGGGCAGACAGAAGTGGTAAACAAATCACTTGGAAACCTATTTAGATGTTTGGAAAAACAATATGGAGACAAGTGGGATGCAGTCCTAACCCAAGCAGAGTTTACTTTCAATGATTTAGTTGACAGGAGCATAGGGAAGAGTCCCTTTCAAATTGTGTATGGGAAAAGTCCAAGAGGCATCTTGGAACTCAGAGAATTGCCACAAAACACTCTAGTCAGTGCTCATAGGGAAGAATTTGTAGAGAGTATGAAATAAATTCATCAATCAGTAAGATTGGAACTTGAGAAGAGTGTAGGAAAGTATAAGCAAGCCAAATACAAACATAGAAGAGATTTTCATTTACAGGTGGGAGACTTGGTGTGGGCATATTTGAAGAAAGAAATATTGCCTAAGGGAAAACACACTAAAATGCTCATGAAGAAAGTAGGACCCTGTCTAGTATTGAAGAAGCATGGGTTGACTGCATATGAGATTGAACTACCCTCAAACCTTGGTATCTCCCCTATATTCAATATTTTTGATCTAACCCAATATAAAGGTGATGTGAATGCAGGTTCTGAAGTATAGGTGGAAGAGCTTGAAGAAGATGTTGCAGGTATACCCTCACATGTACCAAAGAAGCTTGAGAAGATTTTGAGCACCAAGATCATCAAGAAAACAAGAAAGAATGTTTAAAAGAAATATTTCATCAAATGGAAAGATATTCCTCAAGAGGAATCTATATGGATGGATGAGCAATAAATTTAGAAGCATGGCTCCAGTTTAGAAGAACTCATCTCAAGAGGACTTGAGATTAATGCACCCCGGGAGTATGGTGCAAGAGCACCTTCAAGTTCATCCATTGCAAGAATATTAGTGGATCAAAAAAATAAGGGTTATGGTTGTGATTGGATCTTAGATCCAATATTTTCAATAAGTCCTAAAATGTAAGACAAAAGGACACTAAGTGATGTTATAAACTTAGTTGTCCACCTTAGTCAATTTGGACAATTTTGGGTAGAGTAGACTAGAATAGTCTAGGGGACCTAAGAATGGGTAGGAATGTCATTTTAGGCCTTCTAAGATCCCCTATGGTGTAATAACACCAAACTTTACAAGTTTAGTTAGGATTGACAACTTTTACAAAAAGTTGTCAATGTTGCATGGAGCAACTTTTGCAAAAAGTTACAACTTTTGAATCCCAATGTTCACAACCAATTTTTTTGGTTGAAACCACTTGGAAAGGATATGTAATGTTTAAATAAACCTTTCTCAAAATTTGGAGTGGACAATTTGTAAATTTTTTGCATTGAAATCAATAAAATGGAAACTGTTTTATGTATTTCTAACTATTTTTCATAGTTGTACGCTTCTATACGGATCCCAATGCACCATTAAAGGATTGGAAAAGTTGATCTAGGGTCTTTTTCAAATGTTCCAATTGGTTTTAAGTCTTGAAGTGTATGGGATTTAAAGTTATCAAATTGTGATTGCTCACTAGTTTGTGGAAGGCCCTAACTAGGGTTTCGATACTAAATTCCTCTTTCCCAGAGACTCCACCATGGGAAAATTATAATCCTTTGGGGAGAGAAATGGGGGAGGATTTAATTTAATAATTTGGAGGTCTTAGATCAGGAGGCAGTTGATAGAGGGAGAAATGATTGAATCTTCTAGATAGACATTCATATGTGACTGTCCAGAATTGAGCTTTTGAAGTACAACTAGGGCCAGGGGTGGAATGGAAGTCTAAATCCTTGGATTTAGGATTTTTTTAGGATCCCACAAGCATTCCAATTAGTGGGATGACAAAGTTAATCAAGATTCAGGTAGTTTCTTTGGAAAAGTGACCTATTAGCCCTATTAGGCCTAGGAGAGAATTGAGGACAGTAGGAGTTAAGGGATTGACCAAGAACCCTAGCTTAGAGGTTGTTTTTAGTGGATGTATTAAAGACTTTGTGGGTGGTTAATACTATCTATGGAGGAGTTCCAAGTAATTTTCCCTTAGAAATCCATATTTTCTCCTTGTAGCCCTATAGTCACTTAGGTGTCTAAATTGAATCTCAGAGACATCTCAGTATGAGATTGGTGTTTTATTTCATCTAAAATGATGATATAATATTGATAGAACCCTTTTTCCATCCCTTTATTACTTTTTTCTAGTTGTGTCCTATTTTTCCCTTTTGGGTGTTGAAGGCTAGTGGAAGACCTGGTCTTGTGAATGTGGGTTTTGGGAACTCTTTAGTAGAGCCCTATATTGTGTGGGAGTAGGGGTATTGTGGATCCCTAGAGAGTCATTTTTGACATATTTTTGGGCTCTACTCCACTTCAATACTTTCTTCTATGTAAATTTTGTCATTTGTTTGCATTTCTAATTCTTTTCTTCTTTTCAGGGAATGAGAGAGTTGCTCCTTGAGTTTTCTGATTTGATCCATGGTCAATTGTAGATCTATCTTTTCATTTTAAATCAATTTCTCCAGTCTGTATATTTCCATTACCTCTAATCTTTTCTCAAGTTGTTAAACTTCTGATAAGAGAACCTTTTCTCTAATACCAATTATTGGAAATATATTGTAGGCTAGGTGACTGAGAGGGGGGCGGTGAATCAGGAACCAATAAAAATTCTTTACTTTCATCCTTTATTAGATTTTATAATCTAATTGCATGCATGGAACATAAAAGAAATAAACATTCATAACATTTGACACAATATTTGGTTAACTACAAACCTTCCAAATAGAAAGTAAAACTGGGGTGGGGATGATACCCACAAGCTTTAGAATTGCAGTAATAAAGTTGGCCGGTTAAGTCTAACAATTGATCACTTCTGATGATCTTCCCTATTAGGAGCAATAAGGATAGTTATGTCCACCTTGTGAAAGGATTTATGCAATACAATTAAGTATGCACTCTGTTAGTAGATTTTTGTAGGACTGTTAGGTCCACCCTGTTAAAGGATTTGACTGATACACTTGTTAGGATGAATCAGTGAATGATCTTCTATGCAACTCTAATTTTTTGAATAAGATCTTTTGATGTAATATTGATCACCTAAATGTGATAGATGAGTCTCTGTTGTTCCTTTATATTGTTTCAGCCTTCTAATCAATCTGCTTCTTTATATTTGCATCTATAGGTATTCAATGTTTTTGTAATAATGATTGATATCTTTGGATAGACAAAGTGTCTTACATATATACCTATCCAAATAAATTACCTCCATAATTCAGATTCTATCATATTAAATAGTATCAAACAATATTTACTAAGTCGGCCCAATGCTGATACTCAGGTCCAGTAATCCACTCGGGTGATATACTGACACTTGGGCGACACAGTGAACTTGGAAACTCTGGCACTCGGTTGACACTGGGTGCCTGGTCCACATTGATCACTCAGAGATGGTATGCAACTTAGATAACATTGGTGACTCGAAAGACACTACTTGGAACTAATTTCTTGGTTAACACTACAACTGCTTGGCTCAGTCAACACTAAAATCATATGAATGACTAAGTTTTTTGGCACTAATTGACAATATGTCTTGCCATAAGGTCTACAAATAGATCTCTCTCAGTTCCAGTACATTCCTCTATCTTATCATCTTTAATGATTTATTTTACATTCTTAGTAATCAACCAATATTCTGGACCTAAACATAATAAATTTTTCTTCATCTTCTCTTTCCAGTTGTCATAGCTATCTCCATCAAAATTAGGACTTTCTTTTTTGAAATGAGTCACTATTGATCTCCTTAAGTTGTTAAACTTTTCATTTAAGGACCTGATGCTCTGATACCAATTTTTAGAAAGTAAATTCCACCAAGATAACTGAGAGGGGGGTGAATCAGCATTTGAATAATATAACTTTTATCAACCTTATTAAATCTGAAACATGTATATAACAATAACAACAACCACAAAAAGATAACCATACACAATAACACCAAATTTGTTAACTAGGGAACCTGTTGAGCAAAGAGTAAACCCCAGTGGGAATGATGCCCACAAAAAGATGTAATAATATAAAAATTCATTGTGAGAGGATTGACTATGTTAGGAGTCTATGAAATACATTCAGTACATATCAGTCCCTGCTAGGAGACTTTGAATCCATGTTAGAAGATTCTAACACTATTAGAAGTTGTGGAAGGCAGTAGGACCCACTATCCAAATAGCTTCAAGGGCAAGACCACTGAACCCACTATCCAATTAATCTCTCTATTATTCAAAACATAATAATACCAAATAAACTAAATTCTGAAACTTTGTATCCTCTCTTCTCTGGCCATGCCTCTACTGCACCAAATACTACCAGATCTCAAATACCAGATCTGTCAACTTTGCTTCACATACACTCCTTTCAATACTGCTACAAAATCATACATACATGTTTGTTCTCTATATCATTATCCTTCATTCTATATAAATCAAATAAACAATCTTTCCTTTATACCAAGCCCAATACTTCACAATTAAGTCAGCCAGTTAAGCCTAAATAATTATGAAATATAAAACAATACATGTTACATAATTACACAAGACTATTGGCTCACAAAATTAATAATTCTTCACACATATGATCCTAGACTAAGAGCTCTTAGTCAAATCACCTTCATAATGTCTTCAAACTCTGCATAACTTCGGAAAACCAAATTCCATACCAGTCAAAAGATATAATCCAAACATCGCAAACTTTCTCTCAAAAACTCTGTCAAAATATGATCTTCAATAAATCTTGAATAGTTGTTGTAATGACCTAAAATTGGTCACCTAAAAACTAGACCCCTAATCTCAGTCTCATATCAAGAAACCCTAATCTTGATAATTCTAAGTCCTAAACCAAACAATCAATTCATCAATTTCAAGTTAATCTCACCTGGATCCTAGGTCCTTATTAATCATCATACTTGATTAATTAATTAATTCCTAAAAATAAAATATATTGGCAAATAAACCTTAAGTTTATTATTTAATTGATATTGTAATATATTAATTAAATAAAATTACTAAATCGTCAATAAAATTCAAAAAGGAATTAAATTAATTAATAAAAAAAAAATGTGCATTTAAAATCAATTGAATCTTTAAAAATGCATATGATGTCATCAATTGATTTTTGAATTGGAATAAATTTGTTTTATTCAGTTAATTTATTATTATCTTTTCTCATTTTGGAAACAAAGTTTTTAATTCAAAACTGATTTTGGAAGTTTCCAAAATAACTGATCAGTGGGTTCAGTCAACTAACTCTTTCGACCAGTCATCATCTTTGCACATGGATTGTGCTTCCCCAGATCTAATTTTGTCCACTATTTGGATTTTAATCTCGACCGTCAATTCTACATAGATTTTCTACAAAAGAGAGCCTCATTTCCTTCACAAAGGATCCCAGTTTTAGCTATCATTATTATATTAATTTTAGCATTCAAGCATTTTTCATTCTTAGTTTCAATTACTTAGATTGTTAATTGTTTTTTTATTTGCATACAAACTTCATAATCTAGAACACTTTCAATTTGGGCTTTGAAAAGAACAAAAACATTTCAAATTGGTGTCATAAAATCAATCTAATTAGGTTGGAATAAATCTTGCATTTGCATATCATATAGATTAATCATTTCATTTAGCTATATCAAATCCTTTGTTCAGGATATGGTGTACTCACTATTTCTTGCAATGACCTAGGAGCAAGATTCAAACTCCTTCCTACTAGAAGGCAATGATCCAATGTCAGTTAGGTTCGATCATTTCAGTATTTTGATTTTATCATTTTATAATAAGCTAACCTCGTAATGGTTCATTGAAGTGTATGTTTGTAGGTGCATGTACCCTAAAGCACACACACATTTGTTGTACCCACCATGGGGCCTTCCCAAATTTACTTTGAGCCAAATATGACTCCACCATTGCATTCAGATAGTCATTTTGCTTTGAAACAACTATAAATTTTCCCATATTTGCAAAAAATTGAATCTGTGGCAAAATAAATTTGCCCGAACAGGTCCTATGACCTGCTACATGGAAATCAAGACAAAGTTCTCTATCTACACACAGATCAAGGTA
Organism: Thuja plicata; assembly: GCA_018584345.1. Taxonomy (NCBI): domain Eukaryota; kingdom Viridiplantae; phylum Streptophyta; class Pinopsida; order Cupressales; family Cupressaceae; genus Thuja; species Thuja plicata. The sequence continues at coordinate 1,304,747 of MU225710.1, read as the reverse complement.
GTAGGCAGAATTTTAGAAATAATTTTTTTTTAGGGTTTACCCTAATACCTACTCTGTCTTTTTTATTCAGAGAATCCCAAACTGCATTACATAGCCCCAGTCCATACTCAACCACCAAACAACCAAGGCCTCGGCCTTTGCTTCAACCTAGCTTGTATTGGATGGCGCATTTAAACCACTTAGGTTTCAGTTTCCCCACGCATGTGGGACTAACTTCTTAGCATCCTCCCCTACCCTTTTCTCACCCCACTCCTTCCATGAATCCATCCACACTCCTCCCACTCCGTGCTCCTCCCCGTGCAACCACTACCTCCCATTCCACCAGTACCCTACCCCAATACCCTCCCCCATGGCCGCCCATTCTCCTCCACTTCACTCTCTGTCTCCCTCCCTCCAACCGCTTCCCCCATCTCCTAACTCCCTCTGCCCACTCTACTACACTCCCTTCACCTTCCTACTCACCCTTTTCCCTCCCTAGCTCCGTTCATCCTAACCCTTTGTTGTCTAGCCCCTTCGCTTCACTTTTTCCGCTCCCTCAGCCCCTGAGTCACTCCTTCTCTCTCACTCACAGTGCCGCTTTAGCCCTCCTCTTCTATATTTCTTCTCTCCACCTCTGCTGAGCTGTGTTTCTCAACCTGAGCCCTCTGATGCACCTTTGCCCAGCTCCACTACCACCCAACCACCACCTCTACTCGACACAGAACTATGAAAGTTGAAGATCATCCAACCATGACCCTACAGTGTCATTATACTTTTGTGATATCCATATAGTGATCAATTTTCATCCCTTAGGTTGTTGATGTCATCCAACATTTGAAATTTTCTTTCCCTCACCATATACAATTTTGATTTTGCACTATGACTTCAGAGGCCCATATCTTTCTCATTTTGAGTCCTTTTTTGGAGCAATTGTTTTTTGTATTTTGAGTAGAATTGTCTGAAGATTTCTGGGTTGGGATTAGTTTCTAGTTTTGAGTCATATGTTTATCAAAAATTATATTTTTCATCACTATACATGTCTAATCCTCTATTTTTCAGCTTCCAAATCCTTGTTTGGGCTCATTCGATAACATTTTTTAGTGCATTCTTTTTCAAAGTGCATGTTTTTTTATCTACTTTCTAAATATGCAATCAATTTTCTGATTTTTTGATTTGTTTCTAATGTTGACCAATCTTTGTCTCTATTGTTCTTGAGCCTATCTTTTTCTTATAGCCTAATAGTGGTCTGCAAGAAGTTGTAAATCAAGAACAAATCATAAATTACTAATGAGTTTGATGCAGGATGCTTGTCAAAGACTTTGTGTGTCTTCCAAAACTATCATGTCTAAATTTTGTAATCAAATAACACTTCAGATTTGGTGCTTAAAAATAATTTCTTTGCATATGTCTTTGAAGTGTTCTCTAGATTTTTTATCCAAAAGAATTGCATGAATGTATCATCTCCCCTCACCTTTGCGGATCTTGGTTAAAAGAGAAATTCATTCAAATATTTTAGCATGGCTACCTCCCAAGAGCTTTAACAAAGCCGGTGAGAGGGATTGCCCAACTGATGAAAAGCTAAAGCCAAGGCCTTCTAAACAGGTATATAAAAATTTCATTGGGATTAATCTCACAGTGAAGAGGTTTTGATTTCTCTATGCCAACAGAAGATCTCCCTCAGTACCCTCATGGTGCATAAAAACATACAGTACTTAACTTCTAGAGGCTAGGAGGCCTCATTAATGGGGCTAATCTACTGCATGTATAGCCACCTAGACAGATGCCCTAACTAAAAAAATTTTCTAGCGACCCAAAATCCCTCTATCTACTTGAGCGGAAGGTCTGAGAACGATTAAGATGTCCCAAATTTTCATGGCTCTTAGTATAGACAATGGTCCCTTGGGAAGTGATTACCCTTGTGATTCAAAGCTTGGTGTGCCTAAGAAGTGAGTGCATTGTAAGCAGGAGCTTGTGCCTCCAAGCTTCTAAGTTGTTTTCCATGAATAGGCATGGCTAAACTTTGGTTCAAGTGGGAATTCAACATATATTTCCCTAGCTTACCTAGGTTGTGCTGTGTCTTCTCTTTTTACAATGACCATTCTTCTTGATGTGTCTTGTGTGAGTGAAACACCAAATATACACCAAACAATAAAAAAAAAGTCAAAACAATCAACAAACTCAAGATCTGCACTCTTAGGTGTTAAACTATCAAACTCTTATCCAATTTTCTGCATCTAGTGTCAAAACTCTAAAAATTAGTCAAATTGTTGTCCAAATTGGTATTTTGTCGCGACAGTTTTGTCTGAATTTTCACAAAATCTGTGTTCTCACAACATCGCTACTAGTTTTTCGTTAACCGTAATCTATTGATAGTTTCACTTGTTGTTGTCTCGAGGTCTGATTCGATGTGCTAGTCTAGGTGACTTGTTATTTTGATCATTTTGTATGTGTTATCCTTATCCTGAGTTGTGAGAGAAAGTTCATTAACCTTGACTCAAGATCAGAGTCTTTACTTCTCATTTTCAGTTGGACATTATCTCTTTGTCTTCTTAGGTCTTGGACTTATTTAGCACTTTAGATATCACCTCAGTGCTAGTTAGACGAATCAACTAGTTAATGTCAGTACAAACTAGGAGTAGTTTTAGAACACTTTACACTGAAGGACAATGTCCTCCACTTACATGAAACCCTCTTTTCAAGGAATAGCTAAACACTACACACAAGTCAATCTTTCTCAGTAACAGACTACCAGATTTGACCATGTTTAGAGAAAATGATCATGATGTTGAAATACCATAGTTTGAAGATCCTGCAAACTATGAGGAGGAAGTTAACAAATACCTACACGATCAAGCCTTCCTCAAAGTCATGAAGGTTATCATGAACAAAGACAAAGAGAAATACTTTTTAGAACTGGCTGAACAAGGAGCCCAACTTCCCTCTCATTATAGAGTGGAAGATATAACTGTTAAAGAGGAAGAAACTCCTATGACACTATTAACCAAATAGATTCAAGCTTTGCAAGCAGAAATACAAACAATGAAACAGGAAAAGGAGAACCATAGACAAAATTCTCTATGGAAACCATTTGTCCATTTCCTTTTGATAAAAGTTTTCACTTACCTCCATTTCCGTGTGGAGTATAAATACCAAAATTTGACAAGTGTAGTTTTCATTCTGACCCACAAGACCACATTCGGGAATTGTGTGCCCTATGTATAGAGTTTATGCATGAGTAGATATATCTCATGTGTCTCTTTCCCCAAAGCTTAGGTGGTCAAGCTATGGAGTGGTTTTCAAAGTTTCCCATAGGGATCAAAACTTTTGACGAACTCATGAATATGTTTTTACAATAGTATTCATATAACATACAATATCACATGTCTATGATCAAATTATGTAGCATTCAATAACAGATGGGAGAATCATTCCTCACTTTTCTTCAGTGATGGAGAAGAATATTTTCTAGATATCCACATATCATTCCTGAGTCTAAAAAGATAGCTATCTTTACCAACATATTACTCGACAAGTATAATTACCCACTTTAGATGCAAGATATTTCTACTTTCAATCAACTTGTGAAGAGTGCACTGAAGATTGAAACTGTGCTTGTAAATAAAGGTGAATTTTCCCTTTCAAAAGAAATGAAATTTAACTCTAGCTCCAAAGATAAGACCAAATACTGGAATAAGAACAAGCACATAGTGAACGGTGGGGTAGTCAATAATTTTACTCCCTAACCCAAACCATTAGTATTCAATTTGACAAGTGGCTCAAAATCCCTAAAAGCTGCTGAAGATAACACAAAATCATCCTCCAAAGGAATCAGTAACCTTATGAAAGAGGGACTTTGATCCCTTGGGTGAATCTTATAAATCGGCCCTTAAGACTCTACTAGCTAACAAACTGATCACATTGCCATATAACTCCAAGCCATATGAACTAGAGGTAAAACCAAAATGGTGGAGAGACAATGATTACTATGCATATCATAGAAATAAGGGACATACAATGGATAACTATATGAGGTTAAAACATGATATCGAGGCCCTCATTCATAGTGAAACCATCGCAGTAGACAATCATGCAACAAACATTGATCATGTATCATCTTAAAATGGAAGCACTTCCATGTTAAGAGAATTTATCCCTCCTTAGGGGATGTATATGACCTCCATTACATCATCCCCCCATTTCTGCATAATCTCTCCCTGATTTTCTCCTCCTTATACCACTTTCAGGACTAATTTATGCACTCTGGGTTGCAGGACTCTGTTTCTGGGATGCAGGGATAGGGTCAACCTTCTAGGACTGGGTTGACCATGACCCTACCCTAGGATAGGGTAAACATCAGCCTTGTCCTAGGATAGGGCTGACCTCGACCCTTTCCTAGGGTCCCAAACCAAGAATCCCACAGATTCCCGGATGTCGGTCTTTGCAAAAAGTTCTCTCCTGCTTCCGGGTCGGCTGTTTCTGGTTCTGAATTGGTTGATTCCTAAATTATATTTAATATAGGTCCTCTCCTAGGGTTAAATGCTTAAATTATTATTTAATTATCCTATGTAGGCCTCCTTTGAATATTGTGCCCTAATTCCATATAAAAGGAAGCCTTCTCTCTCATTTTTCTCTAAGCATGAAAAAACTATCAACTAAGTGATAAGAGGTGATCAAGATTTTGTTCAAGCATCCATTTTTCTACATGTTCTCAAGCTCTCAAGGTGTTCAAGTCTTCCTCTCAAGCATTTGAGCTCTCCATTGAAGATCAAGGATTCAAGCTTTCAAGCCTTTGAAGGGATTTGGTTCAAGCATTCAAGATTCATCATTCAAACCCTAGATCTAGCCATCATGATGGTGTGATCTTCCTTCAAGATCCTTTGTGCATCCTCAAAAATCTTTCAAGTTGGATTCCAAGCATACAACCATGGAGGTCTATGGTTTCTAAATTCTATGCTCTCACATTTACATACTTGCTACATTTGAATTACAATTGCATATCTATTCCATATCATAGCTTCACTATTAGATTCAATTATACTACTTGTTAGCTTTCCATACTTTATTGATTTCAAGGTTAATTCCTAAATTGGGGTTTGACTAAGGCAAACCCCTTCCCGACAACAAACAAAATTTTTTCTTGTAGGTACAAGTTTAGGACTGTAAATCTGAGGCCAAATCTGGATACCCTTTTCAGATTTCTTTCGGACTGTGCGAACAAGGACACTTTCGGAGTTGAGCATATCAAGTTGGAAAAAGTGGTATAGGGTCAACCTTTTTCATAAGATGACATCGGAATGGAAAATGATTTCTGGTTTTTGTCCGTCTCTCTGTTCCAGTTTGGTATCAACTGTCAGCATCTCTAGAAACAGTCTACAGATCTCAGAAAATAGCAATCTTTGATCTACCACTTTAGAAGGTTGGTACTTTCTCCTATTCTTTTCAATTACTATCATTAATCATATTAATCAATCAATTTACAGAATTTAAGATCCCCTTTCTTGCTCTCTTTCCAAACATTGGATTCATTTGTGTATTAACCCTTTGGGGTTGATCAAAGTTGGATCTCCTATTTGTGTATTTGAGGGTGAAGGAAAGGAGCATCTTATCTTCCCTTAATCACAATCATAATTGTAATATACAATCAACATAGATAACAATTAACAATTCAAACCCTCTTAAACCAC
>MU225710.1:1264506-1296106 GCA_018584345.1 Thuja plicata | reverse complement strand
AATTACAATTGCATATCTATTCCATATCATAGCTTCACTATTAGATTCAATTCTACTACTTGTTAGCTTTCCATACTTTATTGATTTCAAGGTTAATTCCTAAATCAGGGTTTGACTAAGGCAAACCTCTCCCCAACAACAAAAAAACATTTTTCTTGTAGGTACAGGTTTGGGACTTTAAATCTGAGGCCATATCTGGATACCCTTTTCAGATTTCTTTCAGACTGTGCGAACAGGGACACTTTCAGAGTTGAGCAAATCGAGTTGGAAAAAGTGGTATAGGGTCAACCTTTTTTATAAGATGACATCGAAACAGAAAAATATTTATGGGTTTTGTCTATCTCTCTATTCCAGTTCGGTATCAATTGTCAGCATCTCCAGAAATAGTCTACAAATCTCAGAAAATAGCAATCTTTGATCTGCCACTTTGGAAGGTTGGTACTTTATCCTATTCTTTTCAATTACTATCATTAATCATATTAATCAATCAATTTACAGAATTTAAGATCCCCTTTCTTGGTCTCTTTCCAAATATTGGATTCATTTGTGTATTAACCCTTTGGGGTTGATCAAAGTTGGATCTCCTATTTGTGTATTTGAGGGTGAAGGAAGGGAGCATCTTATCTTCCCTTAATCAAAATCATAATTGCAATATACAATCAACATAGAAAATAATTAACAATTCAAACCCTCTTAAACCACAATTCTCTCCTTTACATTTTGGTAACATAACATATCATCATTCAAACAACATCTAAAATATTTTTTATGTTACAGATCATAGGCATTTAAGGATCCCTTTCCTAAATATGAGAAAGAAGAATCTTCTAAACAAGGTGGTAGGATTAATCAAATGTACAACACCCCAGATGATAAGTTCATCCACATGATTAAACCAGTCTCTCCTGAGTACTGTAACGTTATCATTGTCAAAATTGATAAAGAAGAGTCTAGAACAACAAATGTTGTGCCCCGAGTGCAAGAAAAGGTCACCTTGGGAAATGGAGGGTCTTCTAACTCCTCCTCATCTCAATGTCAACCAAAGGCACCCAAACAATGGATTCCCACCAACAAACAACTGATTACGAGTGCCTCCAAGGTATCTCAATCTAAATAATTGGCTTCATGCCATGATGCAGACTATAGCATCGTCGAGTAATTGCAAAGAACCAATGCACAAATTCCAATCTTTGAATTTGTCAAAATCTCTCCATCTCATAGAGAGATCTTAGATAAATCTTTATCAAACTCCAATTTCCCTAAAGACTTGGATTTGGATTGGTTTCAATCTATAGTTGGTCATTTAACTTCACTACATAACCTGTCCTTATCAGAGGAAGATGATAAATCCTTGAGTCATCCACATAATCTTCCTTCGCATATTGAAGTCATGATTCATAAAAACCATGTCAAATGAGTCTTGATAGATGGAGGTGTAGGATTGAACATATGCACCTACAAATTTATTGATCAATTGGGATTTTTAGAATATGCCATTGATCTAGATAAAAATATTACCATAAAGGCATATAATGAACAAGAGATATCTTCCAAAGGTCTCATAATACTTCCCATGAGAGTGGGTCCTATGGAGAGGGATGTCACTTTCCAGGTATTAGATCTTCCACTGGCTTACAACATCTTGTTTGGAAGACCCTGGATACATGAAATGCAAGTTGTACCATCCACCTACCATCAATGTATCAAGCTTATGTTCAATGGTGTCGAGGTCAACATTCCTACATATAATAGCTATGCATATAATGCACTGCGTCAGGTAGTAGACAATCTCATACCCCATAAAAATAAGCTTCAACATCAGATTCAACTAGTAACTTACTAAAAGAAATGGAAAAAAAAGTTTAATATTAAGGACACTGGTATGGGTGGATACATAGTGGAACCCATACTATCAATCACATCTCTTCCCACATCACCTAGGTCTTATGGGAGACCTTCGGAAGAGATAAAACCAAAAATATCCTAAGAAATCTATGATGATAACTTTTTTAAAGCCAACATACCATTAGAGGATGAAAAATAAGAACAAACCATTATGGATTGGCTATATAAGGAACCTAAAAATAATGAGATAAAGAAATGTGAAATATTGCCAGAAACATATGGAGTGGGGTATGAGTTGGCTTGAAAAATGGGTTATTCAGGCAAAGGACCCATTGGATGTAATCAAAATGGACTCCAGGAACCACTATCTGTTGAATTCAGACGACCTAGGGACACAACTTGTCTAGGGTTCCTATCAAGGAAAGCACAAATGGAAAAGAATCATCTACATAAAGGAAAGAAATATCAGGTTCATCTAGATGAAGAAGAGCAGAACACAACAAAACAAAACACTGACACACTCACTTGCAAGTGGGATGATTCTAATTATTTCGATGAGGAAGATGTGTATCCTTCTCCTATTCCTCCCAATATCTTGGCTCTTCTCTTTGATGAAGAAACGCCACATGTCAACGCTACTAAAGAGCATGTTCTAGAAGAATCTCCGATGGCTTCTGATCAGTCAGAGACCACTACATCTAAACAAGACCCAGATACAGGAAAATGGAATCTAACCATAGAACATTTTTTAGACATAACTCATCCAAACTAGGGGCAAGGAGTGGACTTCACTCATGTCCTAAATATGGTTGATTATGCTGAAATGGACTCTCATGAGTATGATTTTGATAGTTTATCAAAAGGTACTCAAGACAAGGAGGTAGATATTGTACAATAGTATGTAACTTTGTTTGAGGTAGGTGAAGGTTTAGGGTCTAGGTCTGATGAGTTAGATCCTCTAATCCCTGACATGGGCTTTGACAATGTTGTTATGGCTCTTGCTGATTTAAACGCATCTATACAGGGTAATATTTTAGGTCTCTATGTGATGGTCCAAGTTTATGATGAACATACTGTGAATACCCTCGAACCTATCAATTATTTACCCCTCCTACATCCTAAACTTATTGACTGGGGTTTGCAAACATAACCCATAAACATCCCTATATTTCCCAAAGAGTACGCAATATCATGCAACCTGAACGCTATTGAAACTGCAACTTCTTCCATGAGTGAACCTAGCATGAATATGATGAAATGGATATCAAGTACCTCATTCACAAATTCAAAATAAAAAAGAAAAATAGTTCTAAAGGTGAAAAGCACATTGTGGCGGTTTCAAAACATAAAATAGTCAAAATAAAAGACACATCTAATGGTGAAAACCTCGTCGAGGCACCAAAGGATGGGGTACTTTATATCCTGCCAAGTCACTTCTAGAAGCATTCATCAGTATTGATTGAACTAACATAACCTATGAACATTAGAGCAGAGGAACATCCACACATCATCCTTGTGGCCCAATCTTTATCAACAACACAGATAAAATAATTTACTAACTTCTTTAAGGAGAAGAAAATCAACTTTTCATGGAGTTACTCAAACATGCATGGTTTGGATCCTAATCTGATCATCCATCATCTCTCTATCACACCAGGAGTAAAACCAGTAAAATAGAAGCTTCAAAAATTGCATCCTCATGTTGCTCTGTTGATTAAAGATGAATTGGAAAAGTTACTAAAAGCAGGGTTCATTTGTGCTATTGATTATGCCAAGTGGATTTGAAACATTGTACCAGTATCCAAACCAAATAAATCTATCTGCGTCTATACAGACTTCAGGGACCTAAGCAAGGCTTCTCCAAAGGATGACTTTCCTTTGCCAAACATTGATATAATTGTGGACATGATAGATGGATATAAAATGTAATCTCTCATGGATGGATTCTTTGGATATTACCAGATTAAGATTGCTCCAAAAGATTAGGAAAAGACATCTTTCACATGTGGTTGGGCCACCTTCTACTAGAACATTATGCCCTTCAGAATAGAAAATACAGGAGCCACTTATCAAAGGGCTACCACCACAATCTTTCACGACATAATGAACACTAACATGGAAGATTATGTGGATGATACACAAGTTAAAATATGGAAAGATCAACACACCTAAAAGACTTGGGTAAAATCCTTGATAGAATGGAGTAGTTCATGCTTTGACTAAACCCAAAAAGTGTGTATTTGGTGTGACCTCTGGAAATTTGTTAGGTTATATAGTTTAAAAAAATGGATTAAAGTAGATCTTGCAAAGGTGCGAGAAATCCTTGAGATGCCGCCACCTAAAAACATTAGTCAAATGAGGAAACTTCAAGGAAGAATTCAGTCCATCAAGAGATTTATCTCACAGTTAGCAGAGAAATCCCAACCATTCACAAAAAGTCTTCATAAGGGAGTCACGTATGAATGGGATGAAGAATGAAAAAATAAATTTGATCAAATCAAAGCATACCTAGCTAACCCTCTGATATTGATGCCTCCTTCACCAGCAAAACCATTAATCTTATATATATCTACCATGACAACATCATTGGGGGCACTTCTGGCACAGGAGGATGACAACAAGAAAGAGCGAGCCATATACTACATCAGTAGAAAATTGGTCTCTTATGAGATGAACTATTCCATGATAGATAAATCTTGTCTCATACTTGTATTTGCATCTCAGAAACTGAGACATTATATGTTAGCACATTCCACAAAACTGGTTGCAAAGTTTGATCCACTAAAATATCTTTTGAGTAAAGCAACTTTGACTAGAAGACTAGCTACATGGGTCATGCCCCTCAATGAGTTTGACATTGAATACATTGAGTGAAAATAAATTAAGGGACAAGCCATTGAAAATTAACTGGCTGACGCTCCATTACAATATAAGCTCCCAATCAATGTTGAATTTCCAGACGGTTCCATTTTGCACATAGCACATAGGTCATGGAAAATGTTTTTTAATTGGTCTTTTACATAACTGGGATCAGGTGCAGGTTTCTTGTTCATAACACTTCAAATCCATTCCATACCAAAGGCGTACAAACTATTTTTCCCTTGTACAAATAACATTGTTGAATATGAAGCCTTGATTAATAGAATCAAACTAGAAATTGAAAGGAACATATCAGAGCTACACATCTTTGGAGACTCCTAGCTTATCATCAACCAAACCAATGACATCTATTAGACTAAGGATGATAAAATCATGCCTTATAAGATAATGGTTGATGAATTTAATAAATAATTTACATACATCCCATTCCAATAGGTCTCAAGGACACAAAATAGAGTAGCTAATGCCATAGCTACATTAGCATCCTCACAACCGCAAGAGGAAAATTTTTGTTATGAGTTCCTGGTGGAAGAACTTCATTTCCCTGCCTACAACTACCCATAATCCCACATGGTTTTTTATATCATAGTATAGGAGTCTTCCCAATACAAACATGTCTACACCTACATCCTCCATCAGGTCATCCATGATGCACTTACCCGCAATGACGTCGATACCTTATCTCAAATGCCTCAGGGTATGTTCTCATAGCTGACGATCTTTATAGATGAGGACTAGATGGTAATTTTCTTAGGTGTCTAGAAAAAGAGGAGTCCAAACATGCATTAGCTGAGGTCCATGATGGTATTTTTGGTTCTCACTCTAATGGTCTGACTTTGGCCTGAAAACTACTAAGAGCGGGGTACTACTCGCTAGGTATGGAAAAAGAGGCAGTTAGATATGCAAAGATGTGTAATAAATTCCAATTGCATGGTAATCTTATACATGATTCGAAAAGGGAAATGATTCCCTTTATTACATACTGGCCTTTTCAACATTGGGCATTTGACCTCATCAGTCTGATACACCCATCTTCTTCTAATGGGAACAAATTCATTATCACCACCACTAAGTATTTCACGAAGTGGGTAGAGGAAGTCCCACTAATCAAAGCTACATGCCAGCAAGTAGCCCTATTTATTCTTAATTATATTATCTATAGATATGGCATTCCTTCATCCATTGTAACTGACAATGTAGGGCAGTTCAAAAATACCTATATCGAAGAACTTTGTGATAATTTAAAGATCAAACAACACTAATCTTCCATTTATTCTCTGTAAGGTAATGGATAGACCAAGGCCTCGAATAAAAATTTGTTGAAAATCTTGCACCATACTATGAACAAATATGGATGGTATTGGCATTTGTAGATCAATCCCACACTATGGGTATATAGAATGAGTATCAGAACACCTACTGGGGTAACTCCCTTTGCTCTTGTCTATGGATCAAAATCAAAACTACCCATAGAAGTAGAACCCCCATCTCTGAGGGTTTCTCTACGAAGGCTTATCATAGATGAAGATCATAGAGTCTCAAGGCTGCAAGAACTAGAACTGCTAGATAAATGTTGGCAAGTGGCATTCGATCACCTAAGAGCTTACTAGAAAATAATGTCTAGAGGTTATAATAAAAAGGTCAAAATAAGAGAACTTCAGGTGGGAGATCTAGTGTTGAGAGAAAACCCCCATAATCAGTCACATAGAGAACAAAAGGGGAAATTTGAACCCAACTAGTTGGGTCCTTATATCATTAGTGCAGCATTTGTCTCTAGAGCCTATTGACTCTCCACACCTGAAGGAGAACACCTCTGGGATCCCATCAACACTCTCCATCTGAAGAAGTTCTACACCTAAGGCATTCTCGATGATCAGTACCATGTACATACTTATGATCCTAAAAAAAGACTAAAAATTGGAAAAAAGTCCAAAAAAATGGTCATCTTGGTGAAAACCTGGTAAATAGGCTCTTGATGAATCAACCCCAAAAAAAATCAAAAAAATAGGAAAATACAAAAAAAATTGAAAAAAGAAGAAAAAGTGCCTTGGTGAAAACCTGGTAAACAGGCGCAATAGTAGAAAACATAGCATCTCTGCTAAGTAGGTGAAAATCTAGTAAACAGGTGCCTCTTGTACTCAGTGCTCCATCTATCAATGCTCATTCTTGGCAATCCTTTGCTTCAGTTTGTACATATCTTTTAGTCACTTTTGTGACACTTTGGTTCTTCTAAGAACCCTCCTGGCTGGAAACTGATCCAAAGTCATAGTCCGGGGGTAATCGAATTAGCTTTTTCCTCGCAGTATGAGTCAAGTCATTCATCATCATTTTCTACTAGGGCATGGGTCCCTAATTAGATCACATCTTTGGATTACACCAGAGTAATTAATCTTGTCAATTCTGAAGGACAACTCACTACTGATGCAAATAGGTGTTTCTCAACACCCTAATCAAAAGTATTTCTTAACACTATCTTTGGATGCATCTGTGTTTCTTATCACACATTGGATACCACAAACATAGACAACATATCAATATCACTCAAACACATCACACTCACAAGCACAATAGTGTTTCTCAACACCTCATACATATACACATCCGAAAACATTGAAACTGGCTGAAGTATGTAGAATTTCTCTATGTATGTTATTTGTTCTCATTGATTTTTGTCAATCTTTTCTTTTTCTACTACTTGTTGGTCTGGTCTCGATGATCCATCAACTTCAAATAAACTAGGTGTATGTGGTAAGAGCTCATGCATTAGAAAAGCCTCACATCCCCTAATCTTGTTTACTTGCACACCAAGGTGAGGTAAAAACCATCTCCTTGGCTATTATTTCTCTACTTGTTTACGCAAGATCACACTCATAGTTATCTTGGCTTTGAATGCCTTGATACTAGTGTACTCTTGCAACATCAACTAGAAATAACATTGAGTTTATCTTGGCTTTTGTGCTTGATGCTTATGTTAGTTTCTCATATCTTATCCAATAAAATTCATATTCATATTCTTATGGTCATAGTGGCACCAATAAGGATTGTATCGACTCTGATTTTCCAAAAATGCTCAATGATGAAAATTTTGAATGCTAAAGGTTTACTGACTACACCTTAGGTTGCATTCATGTTAGTCTTGCATCTGCATGGTGTTGAAATCTACATAATATCGATATCTTCCTCCAATGTGAAGGATCTGATGTTCTTATCGATCAATCTTCCTTTTTCCAAGTGGTTAGTTGTGCATTGATTGACGTGAAAATGACACCCTTGGCTAATTTTGATGACATGTAACTGATTGAATGTTTGATAATGTTAAGTTGAAGATAATGCAAGGCCTTAAATCATTTAATGGTTTGTATTGTCATTGATGTCAACTTGATATCATTTGTACGGTCATGTACATAATGTCAAAGACTTCAGAGAATCAATGGAATAGAGATTATGCTTTCAACAATGCATAAAAGTCAAGTATTTACTAAGTGACAGACAACACTGACAGAGTGTACACCATCGGTAAAGGAAGAGAAAAAGTCACAGTGATGCCCAATGAGCAGATGATAGTGTTGCCCAATGAAGCAAAATCATAGTGATACCCGATGAGTAAAATCCAAGGATGCTCGACAGATGGAGATCTTGAAGCTAATTGGAGTCACACCGATGAAACTCGGAGTTGTCACCGATGACTAACTGCAGAGTTGACTGACAGAATAGAGAGTTTAGAAAATGACAAAATATCTAGCTGGCAGAGCTTAAAGATAGACTTAACTGGTTGTTTTATTTGTTTTATTCGACCAGAGTTAAGTAATTGATTTAAATAAGATTTGTATAGTTGGCAAGAAGATAACTATGAGATAAATCACGAGTTAAAGCTATAAATCAGATTGGCTGGATTGTTTTTCACGCTAAGATTCAAGAATCAAGAATCAAGAATCAATAATTAAGGAATATCATGTCTATATAAGACACAAGCATAATTCATTTCCGTAGTCACAAGCAATAACATACATAGAAGGGGAGTGAATAAAAGAGGATGCTAAAGAGAAACTGATGAAGGATAACTTCATTCAGTCCTAATCAATCAAGCTAAAGGAGACCTAAATAATTCAGCAGACACCGGAAAACAATGAAGCACAACATCATAGAGTAGAAAGTGTGGAGCACAAGGAATTGAAATGATACATTGATCAAAGAATTATTTTACTTAAATAGATCTAAAAATCTGCAATTCAAGTTGCATTAGAAACAGGTCATTGTGTTTCATTTTAACCATTGAAGCATCAAGTCTCTTAATAGAGCAGGACTTAACCGTCCTCTATAATTGAGGTATATCCTAACAGATTGCCAAAAAGTTTATCATGAAGATAGCATTGAGTGCCCGATACTGACACATAGTCTAGGAAGGAGGCTAATGCAGTTAGGTAGCACAAGATATGCCAGATACATATTGTGCCCATAGAGGTTGATCAATATTGGTAGCATATATATGCTAGATATCAAGTGATAGACTCATATTAAAATCCTCTAACAAGGTCACACTTAACAGTGTGTTTGTAACCTTTAATAGGGTTGGCTCCTAACAGGGCTCACTTTAGAAGAGTGAAAATTTGGGTTACCGGTCCCATTAGTGTTTCCCTTAACAAGGTTTCCACATTAAAATCTATGTGTTATGTGTATATGGCTTAATATTTTATTGTTTTACATTTGACACATGCATTTATAGATTGATTGGTACACTCTGCATATTTACTGAGTATCGGTAAATAGTTTTACTGCTTATCAATTATCAAGGAGAATAAGGACAGAAAAGGTAAACTGACAGACAGTTAAATCATTATTAGTATTTCATGGCATGCATCTTGTAGGGACTTAATAATTTGAGGTGTATTGATTGGTGGCTAAAGTTTAAAGGATAAATTTTTGAGACCATTGATTCACCTCCCCCTCTCAGTTATTACTAACAATTGATATTAGAGCTTGTGTGCTTAGAATGAAGGTTTCAAGACCTAAGTAAAGATGACAAGATGAATAGACGAGATGTGCCCAAGTTGAAAAAAGACAACTTTGCTTCATGGCAAAGCAGGATAAGACTCCACTTATCAGGTATTGGTAATGATGTTACTCAATACTTAGATACTGAATATGTGTTGCCCATAGGACCATTAATAGTAGATCAATTGAGAGTGAAGCATGAGCACAATTGCATGGTCATAGAGCTTTCTTCCTCTCTCTCCCATGCTGAATTTGAAGATGTCAAAGATTGCACAACTGCAAATAAAATGTAGGACAAATTGAAGCTTGTACATGGAGGTGATACAAATGTTCTGAGATCCAAAGAAGAAATCCTTAGAGGAAAATTTGATGATTACAGAATTAAAGAAGGAGAAAACATCACACAGTACAACACAAGAATAAAAGAAGTAGTCAATGCTATACAAGGTTTTGGAGGTACACTTGAAGAGGAGATAGTGGTAAGTAAAATCTTAAGAACCTTATTGTCTGTATATGCTATTAGAGTTTCTGCTATTCAAGAAATGAGAGCAGTAGCAAACAATACAGTTATTCTTGATAGTTTAATTGGTAGACTGATTTCATTTGAGATGAATAACTTTGACAATAGTGTCTTACTAAACTTAGAGTCTGCATTTAAGTCTTCTATGAAAATAAGCAAATCCAATCATAGATGCTCATCTAGAAGGGACAATGAAAGTGAAAGTGAAGAATAAGATCTAGATGAAATAGAAGCACTTATGGATAGAATAATACAAAGAGGAAAAGGTAAATACAAAGGCAAGTTACCACTTGTATGCTTTAATAGTAAAGAGATTGGACACTTTGCTGCAAGATGTCCTAACAGAAGAAAAGATGACAGAAGTAATGAAAGATCTTTTGAGAAGAAATCTGATAGAGGTGATAACAAAGATTACAGAGGTTATTGACAATCAGAAAGAAGAGATACCCGAGAATACAAGGACAAAGACAAGAAGGATAGCTACCTAGCTTCTTGCAAAGATGAAGATACTGACACCGAACCTGATGATGACATCAAGATGGTATTTGTGGCTGTGAAGGATGATTCAGATGAAGATGAAAGGTATGAAGAAACTACACTCATATCTAAGGTTAGTAAGAATGATATCTATATTATAGATAGTGGCTGCACTCACCATATGACCAGTGACAAAGAAAATTTTAACACTTTTGAATATTATAATGGTGGTAAAGTAAGAATGGGAAATGATACACCTTGTCCAGTTGAAGGTAAAGGAACAATAATGCTAAATAACCTGATTAAATGTGAAAATTCTTATTGGGTAAAAGGATTGAATTATAATCTGTTGAGTTTTTCTCAGCTGAATAATTCAGGTCAACAAGTAGCATTTGAGAACAAGAAGGAAAAGATCTTCAATGAATCCAGAAAACTGATTGGTACTGTTGAACAAACTAAAGGTAACTTATTCTATCTAAATGACACTAACACAACTTTCTTAATGACAAGAAACGAAGACATATGGTTGTGGCACAAAAGATTGTGTCTTGTAAATTTTGACAACATGATGAAAATAAGCAAAAGAAGTGTAAGAGGCTTACTGACAATGACAAAACCAGACTGTTGGTTGTATTTCTAGTTCTAATGTTTACCATAAAAAATTTTTGATGTTCCCATGACTGAGAGTTGCCCAAATGCTGAAATCACATCTAAAATTATGAAATCCTTTAGAAAGTTCCATGTTTTTAGGTCAAAATTCAATGAAGTAGTAAAAACCCTATGTTTTAAATCTTATTATGTGCAAAAATGTCGAAAGCCCTAGAAATGTTAATCAGGTTTATATTTTTGAGTTTCCTTTTTGGAAGCTTAAGCCATGAAATAAGTCATGTGCCTTTTAAGATTAGTTTCCTAGTCTCTTAATACTGACGGAATAATTCCATTTTACTATGAGACTTACCGATTCACCTTAGTTGGATTGTCTCTAAAAGAAAGGCATATTCCTTTAAAAGTCATGAGACTTAGTGATTTCTCTTAATCGCGAAGTCTCCAAGTAATATTTACCCTTTAAATATTTAATGGAGACAAAGGCTAGGGTCACGGTGTCATGGAGTAGATCATGGGTTAAGAAAAAATGTCCGGTGACTTGGATTTTCCACAATCGCGTAGTCTCTAGATCAGACCAGGATAAGTGATGAATCAGAAAACAAGATGTCACCAGATCTTGGAAAGAAACTAAGGTTAAGAGATTTATTTAGTGATAAGGAGAAAATGCATAGTCATGTTGTCACCAGATAATAAAATTGACAATTAAGACATGAAAAGGGTAAAGGTGGTGGCTGACGTGACATTGCCAAAATCATCTGCCAATAAGAATGCAAAGAATTAATGACTAAGTGGGAAAAGTAGCTAAAATATCTAAAAAGGAGCTAAACATATCAAAGGTGATTCTGTTTGAATTTTATGAGGGTTTTTACTATGAATGCACTCATTAGAACTTGATTTTCTGTCACACTTAGAGCCTACGGCTAGGATTTGGATTAATGACACAGTATGCAAACTTAAAGGAGGAAGTGACCAATTTTTCAATTATGAGCTTTGTACTTTATGAATTGTTTCTATAGAAGGAGTATATAACATTCATTTGCAGTTACTTTGCAT
Source organism: Thuja plicata (assembly GCA_018584345.1). NCBI lineage: Eukaryota > Viridiplantae > Streptophyta > Pinopsida > Cupressales > Cupressaceae > Thuja > Thuja plicata. The sequence goes on along the minus strand of MU225710.1, from coordinate 1,283,733 downwards.
TTAGAATTCCAGGGCGGAAAATTTGCTAAGTTTTCTGTGTTTAAGAAAATAAGTATTGATTTCAAGGAGTGAACTTAGTGAATTTTTTATTGAATTTAAGGTGATTGTTCTAGGAATTCAGTGCTATTGTTTTATCTTTTATGTGTTCTAGAAAAGAATAGGGTTTTTGAGAATAGATTTGTCTAAATATCGGTAAGAAAGGGTGTAGAGCAGTACAAAATTGAACAAAATGAGCAAAGCAGTTAGTGTAGCCTCTACCAGTGGGAGAAATGATGATGTTGATGATGATGCCAAAGGAAAGAGAAAATTTTCTGATGAGTTCCTGAAGCTGTTGCCTGGTTCCACTCAAAATAAGAAGGTGAATGCAAATATTCTATTAGATGAGAATGTAGACATAAGGGATGCAAAAACTCCAGGGTCCACACATTTTTCTCTTTTCAATTATTTTTATAAAAACTGTGATAAGGCTATGCCTGTTTCAAACCCTTGGACTTGTGGATTGGCTAAGTTGTTAGTCTTTGATGTCTTTGTAGATGTAGAATTATTTCTAGGACTACCACACCACTATGACCCATTAACTAAAACAATTAAGAAGAATGATGGCACTCTCTTGTTGGCCTTGAATACAAATTCTTTCATGCAAGATTTTGGTTTATACAACACAATGTATACATAGATATACCTCACTAGATAGGAGGAAAGGTATAGGTTATAGTCTGGAGTGGTTAGGCTTCAAATAAAAAGGCACATCCTTAGTGAGGTTAGAGACCATATTATCCCTATACCAGGAACTGCACCCTATTGTTACAAGGATTTAAATTTCTATATGAAATATGTTACATATGCCTTATACAGAATGTTGGGCAAGGATGCAGGAGTTGCAAGAATTGGTGTTGGTATTCTTATGATGGTCTTGGACTTGCAAGATGTACATTCTAGCACCAGCTATGACTACATTCAGTATATCATCAATAGGATGCATGATGGATTTGTTGCCATTCAAAAGAAGGAGAAGGATCCTATATTCCTACACTATTCAATTCTGATGCATCTACTATTGTATTTCAACTATAATATCATGGACTTGACAAATTTGAACCCTCAATGGTTATATTACAACCAGCCTAACCCTATCCAGTTTTGGATTATAATTTGGAATTTCACTGCCAAAAACTGTGACTTCTATGGATTTGAGAATTGGGTAGTTTACCCATTAATGCAAAGTCTAGGTGTGAATAAGACCAGGCTGCCAGTAAAAGTGTTACAATTGCTAAGACCCTATGAGTATGCAGAGAAATGAGAAGGAAACCATAACTGGGGTGATTTCTATTTAGAGAATAATTTTACAATGATTAGAGTCTATGGATGTTCTCATCCTCCTCATATATTACCATATCATGTACCAACTAGAATTGCTGCAATGGGACTCATATGGAATCTTATATTATATTAGCTTATATTAACTGATATAGAAGGTTTTATCACAGGGGCTAAGAAACTCCTTACTCCTACCATTTCTAACACTTATATGCATGGTGAATGTGTGGAGGAATATGCTACAAGAAATATCATGGATGAAGAAGAAGTAAAACTGAGAAGAGAAAAAATCCAGGAACTATTTGGTTTGGAAAAACAAGTGAAGAGAAGAGAAGTGGCATTTGGGGGTTTCTTCCCTAATTTGCCTTACTTTGATAGAATTGAGGCTATATTGGACAATCATCACACTTTGTGTGAACAATTGGAGAATCGCCTGGATAACAAAGGAAAAGGGAAAGAAGAGCCTGAACACTTCGATTCAGAGTATGAGGAGGATAGTGATGGAGGACACTCAAATCTAGGCCCATCTCTAATGGAACAGTCCCCACTAGGTAGTGAAGAAGAAAATAACAGTAGGTGAAATGATCACCATTGATTTGACCAAGGAAATAGAGGGGGAGAGCATAGATGAGCCTACCCTAAAGAGGCAGAAGAGTGATTTTGGTCAGTTTATTCATGCTCAAACTTATGAGAGAAAAGAAAGGAAAAAAGGATAGAGTAAGTGCCCTTATTCCTAGTAAAAGGGCCTATGATCACAATTTGAGGAAAGAAATAAGAAAAGGGAAAAAACTACAGCAAGAAGTGGAAGAGGACATAGAGTTGCCTCTGAGAACATGTATAGATGAGAGATTGATTTATCAACAACAGTTTTTAAAAGATGACAATTTCATAAAAACTGATGAATTTAGAGATTTCCTCAGATGTCTTAAGCAGAAAGAGGTCAAAAAGAAATTGAAATTAGCTGGCGAGGAAGCAGTGACAAATGAGGCCCTTTTAGCTCTACAAACATATGATCCTAAAACTGAGGATATTACTCCTGAAGAATCTAGGAAATTAGTCTTGGACAGTGGAATGTTTCTCACTGAAGGTTGGGATCTAGCCTTGGCATTTATAATAGACCAAATAAGAAAGAAACCAGACTTAAAGTCTAAAACTGAGATCCAGATTGGTGATATGATCAAAGGGTTCAGATATAGTCCAAATTCCCAAGCATTTTCCATGTCGAGTTTATGTCCTAGGGACCAGAAGCCTCAATTGTTAAATATTCAAGAGAATATGGTGGGGAACCAAATGGTATGGACAGTTCAAATCATAGGTGATCTGGAAATTGCCCAAATAATGACACACTGGGCACATTTGAATGAAGATAAGACAAAGCAATTATCTGATAAATGTGGTATTCTGATAGAGGAGGCTAGTGCTCTGGCTAAGGATAGAGAATTGTGCCAAATCAAGATTCATGAGAAAGATAGGGTAATTGCTGAACTAACTAAACAATTGCTAGAAATTCCAGAAGTTGTATATGTACCTTCAGAGCAGCCTCTGCATACAGAGGAAAAAATTGAGATAGAGGAAGAAGCAAAGTCAAAGGACATGGCCAAAATGGATAACGAGATTTCAATAACTACATTATTGAACATACTTCAACATAGGATTGATATCCTAAAAGATAAAACTGATATAATCTTAAATGCATACAAAAAATTATCTCCTTTACATGTTGAAGTGACAGGGTACATCTCCATTTTGAATCTTTTTTTCACAACTTGGTCAAGAAGGGTACAACTATTTGAAAAGTTGGTTTATTTACAACCACATAGGTAGAATCTACCAGAGATTGTGATAGAGGTGGGGGATGAGATTGGGAAAATAAATGTGGCTTTACCTTTCTTCAAAGGAAAGCTAAATCAGATTGAGGCAAAGATCAGCCTCTTGGGATCAAGTTTTAACCAGTTTCTTCCTCCAATAAAAGGAGAAGATGATCATATCAAGGCCTTGGAGATTTGGAAAAATTAATTTTGTAGCATGCTGCCTAATAAAGAGGCATTTATTTCAGATTCAAATTTAGATATGGAAAGCTATAATAAGATTTTAGATGAAGCTCTCAAGGCAGAGACTGACATCAGTAAATTCATAATGGATGTTAAAGGCTCAACTGATGTCAAATGGGAGAGGAAAAAGGCACAACTAAAAAACATTCAAAGCTTTAATTGGCCTTTAGAAGATAATGTGGCACCATGGGACCTAAAGATGAAGCCGAAGAAGAAGAAGGTTGTTGTAGTGGATGTTGATGTCTTGGATGAAGAGTAAAAAAGGGGACACTTGGCACCTGATATAAGAGCACAGGAAGGTTAGAAATCATAATAGACAAGTGTAGGTTAGCCTATAATGGTAGTCACTTGGTCTCCATGAAAAAATTTGATGCTATCCTGAACATAATCAGACAAAGGTGCCAAAGTCTAGATAAAGACAAAATGCTGCCATATTTGACTTTTTGAAGAACAAAGAATGTTTTTGGTTTTGACACAAAGTTTCTTGGAGAACAGACAGTTTAGTCATCATCAAAGAATATTAGAAACTATCCTAGGAGTAAAAAAACAAAATGTGTTGAGGATCACATAAAGACAAGGAGCAGATCAGATTTAATCATCTACTTTTGTCTTTTCACCACTTGGGTCACTCTTCTCTTTTGTTTTTTCTGCTTTTTTAGGGTTAGGTTTTTTAAACCATATGAAGCTTGTTGAATCCTTTTCTTAAGGATTCCAAGATGGTTTATACCTATATATAGATCAATTTTAATAGTTTTTAGGGGAGATGAAATATAATTGCAAGACAAGCTTATAGATTTCAGTATGTGTTTTTGAGCTCTTAGCATGTATATGTACTGAAGCAAAAATATATGAATAAAGATATAGTGCAACTTTATTCTACATTATTGTTGTCTCTTTTCTTATTGTGTGTACTCTTTTATGTTTAATTTGTAAGGCATGTTAAAAATATTAGCTATAAGGTAGTTATCTAATTATTTGCAAGTTTCTTCTTAGGAAGAATTAAATTTTGTGAGTAGTTTCAGAGAGTACAACCGTAATTTAGGATTTGATACAACATTGTGGAAGTGACAGGATAATTTGTAAGGAATTTTACTTGAGTTTTATGTAGTTTTTAAGGCATCCTACAGTATTATTACTTGTTTATTTCTGTGGATTTATATCTTTTGACTTTATAGCCCAAGGATAGACACTAGTCTAGAACCTGGTCAAGTGATCCATCATCATCCAAATATTCAAAATCAATCACATTTACATAAAGAGTATATATTTAAAATCAATTGCATTCATAGAGTTTACAATTTGAGTTTTTTGACTTCTTAGAGAGAAAGTCAAGTAGGTTATTCCTCCTAAATTCATAAGAATTATAAAAGGAAAAAGGATGAAATTCCTTATTATGTTGCTATTTGTCATCATCAAGATAATGGTTTGGATTGTTAAAATTTTCCTCAAAGTAATAATAATTATCTGCATTGTTATCTGTTTATCCATATAAGAGTAGAGCATTCAGCACATAAGTAAAAATACACTCTAAAGATACTATCAAGGCATTAATCAATCAGAGGTAAAACCTGCCTGAGTTAGTGGATCTCAAAAAAGAAGGAGGTGATAATAGGTATCCCCAGTGTTATCAAAATACCTCATCAATTAGTGTTTTCTCTTGCTTGAGTCAGAATTTCAAGGCATTGGGAGTCATAGAGTTAATCAAGTATTCAAGCATTTTTATAGGCCCTGCAAGAAAAAACCCTAACAAATTAGCGACTCTACTGGGGATAGAGATTGTAAATTCTTGTTAAAGTATTCAAAAATCTCTGGTGTTCTAAACTTTAAAAATTTTCATTACAGTTGAGTCAGCCCATCCGAGTCTCCTAACAAATTGGCTACTCCACTGGAGACTTAGAGAGTGTAAAATTTTGTTAATAGTTTTTTGAATCTCTAAGGTGTTAAAAGGACAATATAATACCAATTATAGTTATTCTAGTCATTTTGATAAGTATTCATTTATCCCTAACTACTATTAGGTGGTGACTCTAAATTTAAATCTCTAAGATCAGTGAAAAGTTAAGAAATTATCTTGCACAATGAATACTAGATCAAAATCAAGAAGGAATCTTGAAGTTCCATTAGATGGTGGATTCGCTTCAACTTAAAAAATGGAAATTTCTTAGAGAAGGAAAAGAAACCAAGACAATATAGATGAGACTCCTCTGAGAGGAAGAGAAAGTAATACTAGGGGATAGGTAGGTAGCAACCAGTCTGTTCATGATGGAAATACTTTAGAATATGTAGAAGCTACAGAGAAAGTATTAGAAACATCTATAGCTACTTCTACTTCTAGTGAGATGGAAGGAACAAATATAGTTAGTTCAAAATTTGAGGAAGGTCCCTCTAATGAGCTTGCTGAAGAAGAGGCACTCATCATGAAACATCTTTCCCTTATTCAATAGATGAAAAGGGAAAAAGAGCTTAGAAAAAAGAAAAAACATGAAAAGAGAGATTTTGACAAAACCAAATGAAGATCTTTGAGATACCAAAATACAAGGAATACAGAGAGGTCTCAAAAGAACTGAGAAATACCACCTACTCATAAAGGTTCTAGTTCATAGAAGGATGATACAAGAGGTAAGCAAAAAATCACTGAAAACACGAGTGAAGAACCTAAAGTTCACAAGGTCTTAATGGAGCAAATGTCTAAGTTGGATATTGATCTTGAGAAATTAAGAATTGAAAAGGAGACCATGGAGAAAATGTTAGAAAAGGCACAAATAGAAGCTGCAACAATTGAAATGAAGAATAAAATAGATTTTTTGCAATCTTCTAGGTATTCTCATGCTGGAACAGAGAATACAACGGATTCTAAAGCAAAAGCCACTACTTTTAAGGACAATGATAATTTTCAAAGAAAGCCATTACATACTAAAAGGTACAAGCAGTTTAACTTCATTGGTATCCCTAAATACCCCAATACATTTCCAAAAGATGTGGGTGATATAGGAGAAAAGCTCCCAAAGTTCGCAGGTAATAATGTTATTTCTTGTGAAACACATTTAAGAAAATTCATTGATTTTTCTGATGATTTAAATATCACTCATGACGACGTGTTAATGAAGATTTTTTTTAGTCTCTAGTAGAGGATGCTAGAGAATGGTTTAGGAGCCTTTCTAATGGAACTATTGCTTCTATGGATGAGTTGATTGAATTATTTAAAGATCAGTATGGTGATAAGACAAACAAGGGATTCTTGATAAATGAATTCAATAACATCAAAAAGAATTACAATGAAGAGGTCATGGAGTTTAATACCAGATTTCAAAGAGCAATGCACAAATTGTTTCAGAAAATAAGGCTGGATGAAGAGGTATGTCTAGCGACATATTTAAATGCCTTTGATTATAAAATGGGGTACGCTCTTAGGGATAAAAAACCCTAGGACTCTTACTGATGCTTATAAAATAGCAATAAATATTGAAATGAAAAGAAGGGTGTCTGGTAAATTAAACATAAGAGATGATTCAAGGTTTAGCAGGAGTAACAAAAAAGAACCAGAGTATAAAGAATATAGGACTCCTCAGAACAATAGGACTTCATATAATAAAAAATATAATCCACAAACTAGAATGCAAAACCATCCTTATGGAACTCAGTTCAAGGATGGAAAGCCTATTATTCCACTCAGAAAAGAAAAAATAGATAATAGAACTCCAGATCCTCTACATAAAAATGTTGTCCACTTATGCAATGATGATTTTTGGTGTGAGGCTTGTGATGCCCCACACAACCTTGATTTTTGTATTGTTTCCTTCAATTTGAAAACAAATGAAGAACAAGGAAATGATGACGGTGAACAATGTGATCACAACATGACAAATACTTATTCATGTCATGATATAGATTCAGATAGTGAAATTGAAAATCACGATACTTATAGTTCACAAAGAAGGGTAGAAAGTCATCATCAACAAATTTTATCAGATAGTGAAGCAGAGGAAACAAATGACCATATAAGATGTTATGCTCAAAACAATCAAGATCTTCCACTTATTAGAAAATCTTCAAATGAAGAGAAAGCTAGGATTAGTGCAAATTTAGTGAACTAGGCTAGAAGAAACTTCCATTTAAGAAATAGAGTGGTGGGTGGTACTGGTAGTTAGCCATCTAGTGTCTTTATAAAAGAAAACAATATAGACACCAAATATGTACAAAAGAAAGAAGGACTTGGGGAAAATGTAAATAAGCATAAGGTCAAAATTATAACAAAAGCCTTAGAACCAAATGTTGTGCAAGAAGGAGAATCAACAAAGAAAGAAATAGGTACTCCTACTCTTAAGATAGAAAGTAAAAAGTTGAAAGAACCAACTTTGAATGTACATACTGAGGAAAATGACATTACTGTTGAAAAATCAAAATCCTCAGATGTAAAATATACTCTAGTAGATATGGGTCACTGTTTGTCCCAAATGACTGTAAAGGTGTCATTTCTAGAAATGATGAGAATTAAAGAACACAAGGAAAAGGTCTTGTCATTATTAAACAGTGTGCCCACAATGAAAGTCCAAGGTCCAGAGAATGTTGGCAAGAAACCAATTAACAAAGGGAAGGAAGTTGAGGTATTAACATCTGAGATCCCTCAAATTTTCTTGATTACAAATTCTTCCCCAAAAGTTGTTGACCCATTTTTTATTTCACTAATAATCAATGCAAGGATGCTAAAAAATTGTATGATTGATTCAGGAGCATCTAATATTGTTATGCCAGTGGAAATTATGAGGTCTATGGGATTATAGGTTGATACTCCTCATGGGATATGTCAAGCAATGGACTCTAGAGAAGTCGCTGTGATTGGTACCATTGAGTCTATGCCTTATAAATTAGCCATATGTCCTAATGTGGTAATGACTATGAATGTTCTTATTGTTGATATACCACCACATTATGGGATGCTACTATCAAGAAAATGGAGTGCCTCAATGGGAGGTAGTATACAAAGTGATTTATCATATGCTACTTTCAACATTGTTGGAGATAATGTTAAGGTGTCAAGGGAGGGTAGAACTCCTCACATCATAGAAAAATTTGAAGACACTAATATTAATTGTTGCATTGATATGGATATGGAAAATTTTAGGGTACAAAAGAGTGAATTTTATTATCAGAATGAAGAGATTGATCCTCTGGATAAAGAGTTGACTGTACAAGGTGATGGATTGTGGAAAATATATTTTGATTGGGCTTGCTCAAAAGAAGGATTAGGGGCAGGTGTATTAATGGTGTCTCCATCAGGTAAAAATTTCAAATATTCCTTTCTATTAGCCTTCCAATGTACAAAAAATACTGCAGAATATGAGGCTTTTTTTTTAGGGCTTGAAATTGCCATCAAACATGGGATTAAAGTTTTAAAGTTGTAATAGAACTCTATGTTGTATATATTTTCCAAATGCAACAATCTCTCTTTCATTCATATTGAGAATGAGGCTACGGGAGATGTAACTACATAGATATATATACACACACACACACACACACACACATAATAGTTAGATCCAAATATGCAATAAAAAATGACAGATTAAAAATGTATAAGTATGCTATTTGGGATCAAATTGAAATGTTTGACGCTTTTGATATAAGTTGGATAGAAAGGTCAAAGAATATAATGGCTGATTTCTTAGAAAATGTTTCTCTAAAAATTGATGATTTGACCTTACATGGGGTGTCAATACTGAAAGTCAAGACAAGACTAGTTGTTCCGGATAACATATACAACTGGCAGGTTTTTCAGGATGACCAAGATATTCTGAGATTTATTCAATGTCTAGACCATTATGAGAACCAGAGCATAGATTGTAATACTTTGCTAGAAATTGATGATGGAAAAGACTATATTTTAGGGAATGAGGTTGTCCAGTTAAGTTCTAATTAGATTCCTAGGGGTTTGATTGAACTTGAGGCATTGTTTAGTAGTCAACATAATGATTCAACAAAATTAAGCAATGCCAAGGTTGAGGATTTGGAGGAAATAAATTTAGGATCTAAAAATAGTCCTCAAGTTGTTTACATTTGAAAAAGTTTAGACTCTCATATAAGGACAAATTTGATCAAACTATTAAGGAAATATAAACATGTCTTTGCCTAGTCATATGAGGATTTTAAAGCCTTTAGAGAGGACCTTTTTCAACACGAAATACCACTTAAATCAGATGTGAAACCATTTAGGCAAAAACAGAGGCCTATTAACCCCTTATTGGCTCCTAAGATGTAGAAAAAATTGATGAATTTAAAGGATGCTGGGATAATCCAGCGAATTAGACACTCAACTTGGGTATCAAATCTGGTACCAGTCAGAAAAAAGAATGGTGATATCAGACTGTGTGTGGATTTCATAAATCCAAACATTGCTTCGTTAAAAGATAATTATTCCTTACCTAACATGGAAGAAATATTACATAGGGTAACTGGTTGTGAGATTTTGTCAATGATGGATGGTTTCTCTGGCTACAACCAAGTTTTGGTGAAAGAATCTGAGCAATACAAAACTGCATTCACTACTCCTTGGGGAACCTATGTTTATGTCAGGATGTCATTTGGATTGATAAATACAGGAGTGACTTTTCAAAGGGCCATGGATGTTTCCTTTAAGGAATTTATTGATTTATTCATGGTCATTTATCAAGATGATTTAACTATGTATTCTAAAATAGTTGAGGATCACTATGAGCACCTAGGTCAAATTTTCAATAAATCTCTAAAATATTGTGTTTCATTAAATCCTAAAAAATGTCATTTTGCAGTACAAGAAGGAAAGTTGTTGGAAAACATAGTGTCAAAGGATGGAGTGAGAATAGAACCTGAGAGAATAGAAGCAATCCAGAAGGTCATTGCTCCAAAAAATTTAAAAGGATTTCAATCTTTCTTAGGAAAGATTAATTTTGTTAGGAGGTTTATAGTAAACTTTGCAGAGATTGTCAAACCTATTATAAAGTTGCTAAAGAAAGATGAAAATTTTAATTGGAATGAAGAGGCCCAAATGGAATTTGAAAAAATAAAGAAGGCAGTGTAAGAGGCTCCTGTTCTAAAATCTCCAGATTATAGTAAGCCCTTTTCTCTGTTTTCATTTGCATCTTATCATACAATTGTTGTTGTTTTACTACAAAAGGATGAACAAGGATTTGAACATCTAATAGCCTTTTATAGTAAGTATCTCCAGGCTGCAGAACTTAATTATGAGATGATGGAGAAGCAGGCTTATGCTTTAGTTAAAGCTATAAAATATTTTAGGCCATATTTGGTCTGTGCCAAGGTGCAAGCTTATGTTCCCCACTCAGCAGTGAAAGAAATTCTTACACAGTCAGAAGTTACTAGTAAGAGATGGAAATGGATAAATAAAATACAAGAATTCAATCTTGAAATCCATATTACAAATTTAATAAGAGGCCAAGGTTTGGCAAAACTCATGACAGAGGAGAACTTGGATCTGGTACAAGTAAATAATATAGAGACACATAATCAAACTGTTACAAGTATAGAAAGACATCCGTTTTATACTAATATTGTGTATTTCCTAAAAAAATGCCAAGTGTCCTAGTGTTATGACTAATAATCAGAAAAGAAGTCTTAGATTGCAAGCCCAAAAATACACCTTAATCAAAGGATATTTATATAGGAAAGACAGAAGTGGTGTATTGCTGTTATGTTTAGATAAAAGTCAATCTGAGAAAGTTTTGAGTGGAATACATGTAGGGGAGTGTGGAGGTCATTTTTCTACCAAGACTACTACCTACAAGATCTTAAGGGTTAGGTACTATTGGCCTAGTTTATTCAGAGATACATATGCATACATCAGAAAATGTGAGCCTTGTTAAAGGTTCTCAAATAAGCTCAAATTTTTAGGAGCCCTGTTGTTGAACCCAATAAATACTGAAGCCCCTTTTACGATGTGGGGAGTTGATTTTATTGGTGAATTTGCAGAGAAATCTAGTGGAGGACACAGTTGGATACTTGTAGCTACAGATTATTTTACTAAATGGATTGAAGCCATTCCTGCAAAGAAGGCAACAAGCAAGGTGGTCACCAAATTTCTAATGGAAAATATCTTGACTAGATTTGGTGTACCTTTAAAAATAGTAATGGATAATGCCATGTGTTTTAGATCAGAAGAAATAACAGATTTCTATGGAAAATATGGAATTACAATATCATATTCATCTCCATATCATCGACAGGAAAATGGACAAGCTGAATCTAGTAATAAAAGTATTTTAAAGATATTAAAAAAGAATCTTGAAAAGAATAAGAGAACACGACATACTAAGTTGAAGCTAGCACTCTGGGCAGACAAAATAATAGTTAAGAGAGCAATAGGCAAGTCTCCATTTAATTTGGTATATGGTATACAGTCAAGAATGCCTATTAATAATTTGTTACCCATATATCAGTTTGTGCAAGAAGAACAGTTAGATATTTCTGACACTATGTAAAATAGAATGATCCAGTTAATAGAGTTGGATGAAACAAGAAGAAATAGCCAGAAAGAAAATATTAAGTTACAAAATAAGATGAAATACATGTTTGACAGGAGGGCTACTGAAAGAAAATTCCAACCAGATGACTTAGTTCTTCAGTGGAATGTAAGAGCAGAAGATAAAGGAAAGCACAAAAAATTTGAGTCTTTATGGCTTGGACCTTTTGTTATCTCACAAAGCTATGGAAAAGATTCCTATCTATTAAAGAATATGAATGGAGAAGATTTTAAATTGCCTGTGCATGGGAAATTTCTCAAACCCTTTTTCAATTAAAGATCAAGGTTCATGCACAAGTAAGTATGTATCATATTGTAAATATTTTCCTTCAGTTGTGTGTTTCCCTTCTGTAATAAGTTGGTCAGCTTTGCCCTCGATTTTTTATGTGGTCTGCAACCAGAAATTTTGAGATTCTTTGCCATAAACTATGTTTAGCCATCCTTAGATAGAGCCATTGTTGGTTGTATTTCCAGTTCTAATGTTTACTGTAATTTTTTTTTGATGTTCCCATGACTGAGAGTTTCCCAAATGTTGAAATCAAGTCTGAAATTGTGAAATCCTTTAGAAAATTCCATGTTTTTAGGTAAAAATCAAGTGAAGTAGTAAAAACCCTATGTTTTAAATCTTATTGTGTGCAAAAATGTCAAAAGCCCTAGAAATGTTAATCAAGTTTATATTTTTGAGTTACCTTTTTGGAAGCTTAAGCCATGAAATAAGTCATGTGCCTTTTAAGATTAGTCACCTAGTCTCTTAATATTGAATAAATAATTCCATTTTACTATGAGACTTAGCGATTCACCTTAGTCGGATTGTCTCTAAAAGAAAGGTATATTCCTTTAAAAGTCATGAAATTTAGTGATTTCTCTTAATCGCGAAGTCTCCAAGTAATATTTACCCTTTAAATATTTAATGGTGACATGGAGACAAAGGTTGGGGTCATGGTGTAATGGAGAAGATCATGGGTTAAGACAAAGTGTCCGGTGACTTGGATTTTCCACAGTCACATAGTCTCCAGATCAGACCAAGATAAGTGATGAATCAGAAAACAAGATGTCGCCAGATCTCAGAAAGAAACTAAGGTTAAGAGATTTATTCAGTGATAAGGATACAATACACAGTTGTGTGGTTGCCAGATAATAAAAATGATAGTTAAGACGTGAAAAGGGTAAAGGTGGTTGCTAACGTGACATTGCTGAAATCATCTGCCAATAAGAATGCAAAGAATTAATGACTAAGTGGGAAAAGTAGCTAAAATATCTAAAAAGGAGCTAATCATATCAAAGCTGATTCTGTTCAAATTTCATGAGGGTTTTTACTGTGAATGCACTCATTTGACCTTGATTTCCTATCACACTTAGAGCCTATAGCTAGGATTTGGATTAATGACACAGTATGCAAATTTAAAGGAGGAAGTGACCGATTTTTCAATTATGAGCTTTGTACTTTATGAATTGTTTCTATAGAAGGAGTATATTACATTCATTTACAATTACTTTGCATTAAGAATTCTAGGGTGGAAAATTTTCTAAGTTTTCTGTGTTTAAGAGAAGAAGTATTGATTTCAAGGAGTGAACTTAGTGAAGTTTTTATTGAATTTAAGGTGATTGTTCTAGGAATTCAGTGCTATTGTTTTATCTTTTGTGTGTTCTAGAAAAGAATAGGGTTTTTGTAAATAGATTTGTCTAAATATTGGTAAGAAAGGGTGTAGAGAAGCACAAAATTCAACAAAAAGAGCAAAGCAGTCAGTGTAGCCTCCACTAGTGGGAGAAATGATGATGTTGATGAAGATGCCAAAGGAAAGAGAAAATTTTATGATGAGTTCCTGAAGCTGCTGCCTGGTTCCACTCAAAACAAGAAGGTGAATGCAGATATTCTATCATATGAGTATGCAGACATAAGGGGTGCAAAAACTCCAGGGTCCACAGGTTTTTCTCTTTTCAATTATTTTTATAAAACTGTGATAAGGCTATGCCTATTTCAAACCCTTGGACTTGTGGATTGGCTAAGTTGTTAGTCCCTGACATCTTTGTAGATGTAGAATTATTTCTAGGACTAGCACACAACTATGACCCATTAATCAAAACAATTAAGAAGAATGATGACACTCTCTTGTTGGCCTTGAATATAAATTCTTTCATGCAAGCTTTTGGTTTATACAGTAAAATGTCTACAGAAATAGACCTCACTAGACAGGAGGAAAGGTATAGGTTACAGTCTGGAGTGGTTAGGCTTCAAATAAAAAGGCACATCCTAAGTGAAGTCAAAGACCATATTATCCATATACCAGGAACTGCACCCTATTGTTACAAGGATTTAAATTTCTATATGAAATACGTTGCATATGTCCTATACAAAGTGTTGGGCAAGGATGCAGGAGCTACAAGAATTGGTGCTGGTATTCTTATGATGGTCTTGGACTTGCAAGATGTACATTCTAGCACCAGCTAGGACTACATTCAGTATATCATCAACATGATGCATGAGGGATTTGTTGCCATTCAAAAGAAGGAGAGGGATCCTAAATTCTTGCACTATTCAATTCTGATGCATCTATTGTTGCATTTCAACTATAATATCATGGACTTCACAAATTTGAACCCTCACCAGTTATATTACAACCAACCTAACCCTATCTAGTTTTGGATTATAATTTGGAATTTCACTGCCAAAAACTGTGACTTGTGCGGATTTGAGAACTGGGTAGTTTACCCATTAATGCAAACTCTAGGTGTGAATAAGACTAGGCTCCCAGTAAAAGTGTTACAATTGCTAAGACCCTATGAGTATGTAGACAAATGGGAGGGAGACCATAAATGGGGTGATTTCTATTTTGAGAATAATTTTACAATGATTAGAGTCTATGGATGTTCTCATCGTCCTCATATATTACCATATCATGTACCAACCAGAATCGCTGCAATGGAATTCATATGGCAGATTATATTAACTGATAAGGAACACCTTTCAACTCATAGGAAGGGGACATTTACCCCTAGACAGTTCAAAATATATCAATTTACAATTGGAAAGAAGGCCCTTTACTTAGTGACCAACTGGCTGAATGATTAGAAGATGGGTATTTCCCTATACAGGTATATTGATACAAAAGGTTTAATTGTAGGGGCTAAGAAACTCCTTACTTCTACCATTCCTAACACTTATCTGCATGGTGAGTGTGTGGAGGAAGATGCTGCAAGAAATATCATGGATGAAGGAGAAGTAAAACTGAGAAGAGATAAAATCCAAGAACTATTGGGTTTGGAAAAACAAGTGAAGAGAAGAGAAGTGGCATTTGGGGGTTTCTTCCCTAATTTGCCTTACTTTGATAGAATTGAGGCTATGTTTGACAATCATCACACTTTGTGTGAACAATTAGAGGATCACCTAGATAACAAAGGAAAAGGGCAAGAAGAGCCTGGACACTATGATTCAGAGTATGAGGAGGATAGTGATGGAGGAAACTCAAATCTAGGCCCACCTCTAATGGATCATCCCCCACCAGGCAGTGAACAAGCAATAACAGTAGGTGAAATGATCACCATTGATTTGACCAAGGAAATAGAGAGAGAGAGAGCATAGATGAGACTACCCTAAAGAGGCAAAAGAGTGATTTTGGTTAGTTTTTTCACGCTCAAACTTATGAGAGAAAAGAAAGGAAAAAGGATACAGTAAGTGCCCTTATTCCTGGTAAAAGGGCCTATGATCATAATTTGAGGAAATAAATAAGAAAAGGGAAAAAGCTACAGCAAGAAGTGGAAGAGGACATAGAGTTGCCTCTGAGAACATGTATAGATGAGAGATTGATTTATCAGTAGCAATTTTTAAAAGATGACAATTTCAAAAAAAACTGATGAATTTAGAGATTTCCTTAGATGTCTTAAGTAGAAAGAGGTCAAAAATCAATTCAAGTTAGATGGTGAGGAAGTAGTGACAAATGAGGCCCTTTTAGCTCTACAAACATATGATCATGAAACTGAGGATATTACTCCTGAAGAAGCCAGGAAATTAGTCTTGGACAGTGGAATGTTTCTCACTGAAGGCTGGGATCTAGCCACAACATTTATAATAGACCAAATAATAAAGAAACTGAACATAAATTTGACAACTGAGATCCAGATTAGTGATATGCTCAAAGGGTTTGGATATAGTCCAAATTCCCAAGAATTTTCCATGTGGAGTTTATGTCCTAGGGACCAGAAGCCTCAATTGCTCAATATTCAAGAGAATATCATGGGGAACCAAATGGTATGGACAGTTCAAAACACAGGTGATCTGGAAATTTCCCAAATAATGACACACTGGGCACATTTGAATGAAGATAAGACAAAGTAATTATCTTAGAAATGTGGTATTCTAATAGAGGAGGCTAATGCTCTAGCTAAGGACAGAGAATTGTGCCAAATCAAGATTCATGAGAAAGATAGGGTAATTGTTGAACTAACTAAATAATTTCTAGAAAATCCAGAAGTTGTATATGTACCTTCAGAGCAGCCTCCGCATACTAAAGAAAAAATTGAGAGAGAAGAAGAAGCAAAGACAAAGGACACGGTAAAAATGGATAATGAGATTGCCATAAATGCATTAATACTTTAGCATAGGATTGATATCCTAAAAGATAAAAATAATATAATCTTAAATGCATACAAAAAATTATCTCCTTTACATGCTGAAGTGACAGGGCACATCTCCATTTTGAATCTTTATTTCACAACTTGGTCAAGCAGTGTACAACTATTTGAAAAGTTGGTTTATTTACAACCACATAGGTAGGGTCTACCAGAGATTGTGATAGAGGTGGGGGATGAGATTGGGAAAATAAATGTGGCTTTACATTTCTTCAAAGGAAAGCTAAATCAGATTGAGGCAAAGATCAGCCTCTTGGGATCAAGTTTTAACCGGTTTGTTCCTCCAATCAAAGGAGAAGATGATCATATCAAGGCCTTGGAGATTTGGAAAAATGAATTTTATTGCATGCTACCTAATAAAGAGGCATTTATTTCATATTCAAATTTAGATATGGAAAGCTATAATAAGATTTTATATGAAACTTTCAAGGTAGAGACTAACATCAGTAAATTCATAATGGATGTTAAAGGCATAACTGATGTCAGATGGGAGAGGCAAAAGGCACAACTAAAAAACATTCGGAGCTTTAATTGGCCTTCAAAAGATGATGTGGCAGCATGGGACCTAAAGACAAAGCCAAAGAAGAAGAAGGTTGTTGCAGTGGATGTTGATGTCTTGGATGAAGAGTGAAAAAGGGGACACTTGGCACCTGATCTAAGAGAACAAGAAGGTTAGCAATAATAATAGACATATATAGGTTAGCCTATAATGGCAGTCACTTGGTCTCAATGCAAACATTTGATGCTATCCTAAATAGAATCAGACAAAGGTGCCAAAGTCCATATAAAGACAGAAAAGAAGAATGCTGCCATATTTGACTTTTTGAAGAACAAAAGAATGTTTTTGGTTCTAACACAAAGTTTCTTGTAGAACAGACAGGTTAGTCATCATCAAAGAATATCAGAAACTATCCTAGGAGTACACAAACCAAAGGTGTCAAGGATCACATAAAGACAAGGAGCGGATCAGATTTAATCCTCTACTTTTGTCTTTTCACTGCTTGGGTCACTCTTCTCTTTTGTTTTTTCTTCTTTTTTAGGGTTAGGTTTTTTAAACCATCTGAAGCTTGTTGCATCCTTTTCTTAAGGATTCCAAGATTGTTTAGACCTATATATAGATCAATTGTAATAGTTTTTGGGGGAGATGAAATATAATTGCATGACAGGCTTATAGATTTCAGTCTGTATTTTTGAGCTCTTAGCATGTATATGTACTAAAGCAGAAATATATGAATAAAGATACAGTGCAACTTTACTCTACATTGTTATTGTTTCTTTTCTTATTGTGCATACTCTTTTATGTTTAATTTGTAAGGCATGTTAAACGTATTAGCTATAAGGTAGCTATCTAATTATTTGCAAGTTTCTTCTTATGGAGAATTAAATTTTTTTTGTAGTTTCAGAGAGTACAACAATAATTAAGGATTTGATATAACGTTGTGGAAGTGACAGGGTAATTTGTAAGGCATTTTACCTGAGTTGTAAGCAGGTTGTAAGGCATCCTACAGTATTCTTACTTGTTTATTTCTGTGGATTTATATCTTTTGACTTTATAGCCCAAGGATAGACACTAGTCTAGAACCTGGTCAAGTGATCCATCATCATCCAAATATTCAAAATCAATCACATTTATGTAAAGAGCGTATATTTAAAATCAATTGTATTCATAGAGTTGACAATTTGAGTTTGTTGACTTCTTAGAGAGAAAGTCAGGTAGGTTATTCCTCCTAAATTCATAAGAATTATAAAAGGAAAAAGGATGAAATTCCTTATTATGTTGTTGTCTATCATCATCAAGATAATGGTTTGGATTGTTAAACTTTTCCTCACAATAATCATAATTATCTGCATTGTTATCTATTTATCCATATAAGAGTAGAGCATTTAGTACATAATTAAAAATCCATTCTAAAGATAATGTCAAGACAGTAATCAATCAGAGGTAAAACTTGCCTGAGTTAGTGGATCTCAAAAAAGAAGGAGGTGATAATAGGCATCCCGGGTGTTATCAAAATACCTCATCAATTAGTGTTTTCTCTTGCTTGAGTCAGAATTTCAAGGCATTGGGAGTCATAGAGTTAATCAAGTATTCAAGCATTTTTATAGGCCCTGCAAGAAAAAAACCCTAACACAAACAACATCATGTGTAAAAATTGTCAAAAATGTAAAATGACAAAGTCTATTTTCAAAATTAAAACCCATACATCTGATGATATTCTAGAATTAGTCCATACTAATTTATGTGGACCTATGAGGACAAAGAGCTATTATGGAGATAGATATTTTATTCTCTTTGTTGATGATTACTCTAGAATGATGATAGTCATGTATCTAAAAGAAAAATCTGAAGCATTCAAGATGTTTAAATGGTATAAGGCTATGGTAGAAAACAAAAGTGGTAAGGAACTAAAATGTGTAAGATTGGATAGAGGAGGAGAATTTATATCAGACAAATTCACTAATTTCTGTAATGAGCATGGTATAAAAAGATGGGTTTCTGCACCAAGGAAACCACAGCAAAATGGGATTGCTGAGAGAAGGAACATATCAATAGTTGATTGTGCAAGAACACTGTTGATAGAAAAGAACATCAGCCAAATCTTCTGGAGGGAAGTTGTCAGCACTGTTGTTTATACACTTAATAGAGTACAATTGAAGAAGGACACAAAGAAGACACCTTATGAGCTATGGTATGGTAAAACACCCAATGTAAGTTACTTC
>MU225710.1:1217724-1245200 GCA_018584345.1 Thuja plicata | reverse complement strand
CCTTTGAAGTGATAAGTTTTCTTGTAAAACTGTCTCTGAGGTTGAACATAAGATTGGAATGATCTCGACTCTATTGCCTGTGATAGAATAAGGCACTAGTCTAATTATTATTTGGATTATAGTTATTTAGTTCATTGTTATAGTTTTGTGATATCTTATCTATGTATTCATTTCACTTTACATACATATTTACTAAACATTCTTTCAATTACTCAAAGTATTTCAATTTATAGTTTATGATATATTGTTTTTCAGTTAGATTTATTTCAAGTTCCTTGCCATACTTGAGAGAGAAGGTTGAAGTGTTTCTTATCTTCTATACAAAGCCTTGTAACTTGAAGGATAATTCAAGGTATAGGCCTACCAGCCTTGGTTTTGTAGAGCCAAAATTGCATAATTTCCAACCTTGTCTTGGTTGTGACTTGTTAGTTGGCCAAATCACTTGGGTTTCCCAACATTGGATTGGCAAGTCCATAGGAAATACAATTTGTTAATTTGAGCACCAATACCTCTCACGGATCCAACCAGAACATACAGTACAAGCATATATCCAACCAAGCATATGGTAAGCTCAATCAATCACATAAATCAACTAGAAAATATTCAAAGCCCAAAATAAGGCATCACAAGAGATCTCATCCAACTGCATAGAAGCACTATAACATAATTCTAAAACTACATCCATAAGGATGTCATGCATAAAGAAAGTGGGAGAGACACTACATCATCACCCCCAAGGACTAGGCTTACTCTTGGAAGCCTAAAGTCAAACAAAAAAGAACACAAGGGTGAGATCCACACCCACGGGTAAATCATAAACAACCATACAATTCCTTATCAACCAACCTCACAACTGTTGCAAGGACCTACACATGATGAAAATAGCACCAACAACTGTCAAGGTCCTACAAAGGAAACATAATACATGATAGAAAAGATGTTTTTAGAAATTATCTCTCTCACATGAGACATAAAACTCTCTTCTCTACCTCATCATGAGGCTTTCAACCACAAAAAACTATCCTTGAGGGTCTCCTCTAATACCATGGCATGAGAAAATATCAATTCAAAAACTAAAGAACAAGGACAAGATCATCTAAAAAGGGATAAAAAGCACTACCATTCTCATCTAGAGCATACTTTAATCCAACCAAGGTCCCACTTACTCACTCAAGAATAGAAAAAGGTAAGGATTCTTGGCCAAAATGTACTTCATTGAGGAATACTACGTCCATCTCAGGGTACCAAGAGATACAAACATGAAATGTTTCCTCACAACCAAGAGCACTCACACTGAGGGGCTCAAGATAGCACTCCTTCCACATGAAGGGATTAAAAAATCTAACTAAAAACCAAGTAAAGGATCAATGAGATATCTCTAACATCGTGAGCTTAACTATAGCTAGAGCATAGGTAACTCAACCCAACAAGACCACAGTCTCACCTTAAACAATGTGAAAATGAAATCAAATGGTGAGCGTCATGCTAAACTCAAATCCTTAACCAAGCTCAGGATGGTAAGATACATCCAAAATGACCATGTCCTTCTAGCCTAAAGATAGGAATAACACACTACCAACAATCCTCAGGCAAAATGATCTCGAACATGGAGCCTCACAAAGAGGTATAGCCTAACTACTATAATAACACACACACACACACACACAGATATATATATGTGTGAGTGTGTGTGTGTGTGTGTATACATATATCGATATATATATATATACATATATATATATATGCATATATATATACATATACATATATATATACATATGTATATATACATATATATATACATATATATATATATATACATATATATATATACATATATATATATATATACATGTTGTAGATTTGCCTATGTGCAAATAGTTGATTGTATGTTTGTCATTGATGACAACATATAATATACAATAGTGTTCTATATGCAATTATCAGTACAGATTTTCTGGAGCTATGTGTGTTCATTTCCATGATGTATACATGTTCTAGATGCTATGTGCATTCACGCTGAGTTAGATATGAATTTTTGGTTGAGTTATGCTAATCAGTTATGACAGTTACTATTGAAGACTATCTGTGAAGAGCTGACGTAATTACATTATTTCTTGAGCTGTGCCTATCTTTGGGATATGGGTGTTTGTATTCATGTTTAGTTATGAGTTAAATATAATTATTTAAAGGTGCCAAACATGTTCTATTATAATTGTGAAGTTTGAGTTAATTTGGTGGAGCCGACTTTGTGAAGCGTCGTGTCTATTCAGTTTGAGTTGTCTGTTTCTAATCAACTTGCATGGATGATGTGGCCGACTAAAGAAGTATTGAAGGGACTCCTAGAGCAGACAAAGATCAAACACTTTGGAGAAGATACTTATAGTAGCTCATTTGATGAACGCCAAGTGTGAATGAGAAGAATAAAGATAGAAAAAGTATAGAATAGAATGACCATTGTTTTGGGATAGTAGAGACATTTCATTCATAAAGAAAATATGTATGTGAAGAAGAAGTGGAATTATACAATACACGGGAACTGATCAAGATAGTAGGTCTACTCAAATAGTTCATCTATCAGATATAGTGTATATCTGTTCTACTCAAGGTTGCAACCTTCATCATTTTAGCAGTGAGATTTTGGACAGTGAGTCCTCACCCCTAACAAGGTTACTTGTGAAAGACTCCTAACAGGGTCTGACCTTTAACCAGTTCTCTGTACTTATTGCATTGTAAAGAATAACTCTTAACAGGGTTGCAAGATCTCTTAACAGGGATAATTATACTCAAGTACAGTTCTTTGTGGGTGCTAATTCCCACCAGGGTTTTTACCTATTTGGTTTCCCCATAACCAAAATTTTTGTGTTCTCTATTGTTTTATCTGAATGTGTATTTACTTTATGTTAATTGACATCTAAGTAAAGAAAAGAATTAAAGTAGTTGATAACTAATTCACCCTCCCCCCTCTCAGTTATGCTTTGGGACTATTCTAACAATACATATATATGTGTGTGTGTGTGTGTGTGTGTGTGTAATCACATAGAGATAGGGCCAAGGGAGCATGCCAGGCAAACAGGAAGGTTAGGGAACCCAAAACAATTGTTTCCCAAAGAATGTTGACGGCAATCAATAACCCAAAATAGTGGTTCCTAAAGCATATCCACAACCACTCCTGGACAGGAAAGCACAATAGAAAGACATGGTCTCATGACCCAAAAAAAAGGTTACCTCATAGGTGGACTAAGTCACACCCAACCATCCAAAATAAACAATACCAAGAAAGAGGAACAATCAAGATCTCAATAACACATGCATGGAAGAAAATCAGCATCACTATGAACACACATATAAGAATTCACTTGCACCGTAGCCAAAGTTCAATGCAAGAATTTAAGATCAACCACAACTGCACAAGATGTTCCTTGACATTTAAAAAAGATAGCATTCATATCGTGATTCTAACTAATGGTCAAATGAGGATCACATAATATCCACTATTTATTTATTAACCATTTACATAAAGATCATGTGATTTCTAATCTCATTAAACATGGTACACATTCACTAATCAATTTCTTAATGAAACTACTAACATCCATACAAAGGAATATTTTCAATTTTGTGTATCTTTTAAAGCAAGAAATGATAACATTCATTAATACCATTGAGAACTTGCACTTTGTTTCACACATAACACAAGATTTTCTCATAATAAAAATAGAAAGACATTCCCTTAAACATCTTTATAGTTAATAGAAAATACAATATAGTATATTCTCTATGATTTTATCCCTTGTATATAATATCATAGGTCCATATCGAACATGATATAATTACATTAATCACACAATAGGGCCAAAATGTTAAACATTCAGAATAGTCACCATGAAACTGAAAAGGGAAAAGTCCAAATGGGAGAATCATCAAATCCAATAGTAAATCCTAGAAATGCACACAATTCAACAACAAATAAAATTTAATGAATGTCACAAATATATAGATAGAGATTTTTCATGGTGACTAATCCAAGCATAAGAAATACCAAAATCCAATGCTATCCCACACAACATGTGGAATACTCCACCAAGAAACAATATAAATCACCAATCCTGAAACACATTCATGTAACATGGTGACTAGTATAAGATACACCAGAGGGAGTAATCACTACATGAGACCAAGGAATACAACATCCTAGTAGCATTAGAGAACATATCCAAACACACCAAGTAATGAATCATCTATGATTCCAACATATGCATAACTTAAGACACTATTAAATGCAACAATATTCCTTTCGTGAATACAATGGTTCATAACTATCATTTTCCAAAGTAGAATGCATTTAAAATGCAACTATAAAAATGCCAATATATTAAACATAAATCCATTCATTTACTTTCACACCAATGCAAAAATTACAAAATGGAATGCACCACATTCCAAAGAGAGTCAATCAATAGGAACACAAGGCCATGATTGGAAACCCATCAGTCACCCTGACCAAGTAGGGTCATACAAACAACCAATCCACTTAAGGGATACAAAAAAATTGAAACAATGAAGAATCAACATATATGTACAAGCTATCATGATATAAAAAAGGGAAACACAACCATAGTTTACAAGGCATCCACACACTCAGACCACACAAGGGTCTCCAAACAATCACAAACCAAGAGAAATGCAACGACAAAAGGTCAAAAATCTTCACAAGAAGTTCTCATGTAGGGGTATCGTCCATCCCTAAAGGATGAAAATATATAGGAGGTACTCTTCATCCATCACATGCTACTTGGGTTGGTTCTCCCAAAACCTCTCAAAAATGTCACACCTAGGCACCCAAGCAATAAAAAACCACTACTCATGACATGACACATGCACACTCATGCCCCAACAACATCAACTATATGGTAAATATATACACAAAGATCCCAATGTATGAACATGGGCTCTGATACCAGATGTAATTCCTCACAAAGGAACCCTCATTAAAATAGGGCAAAGTGTGCACTAATAAAAAAATTTCTTGCAATTATATAAGCATTAACTACAACAGTGCATAAAGATGTCATACATTGCATAAGCAATAAAGAAACATACAATGATCCTCACATGATTTTTCACAAGTGTAAGTATTACAATCACTCCCAAGGGTTACATGAAAACCCAAAATACAATTCAGAATGGATCACACACATTCTCAAGATCACCTAACAAGAGCTCGAATAAACATACAATGAGCCACATGAAGCCAAACCAACAATAGCTCACAAAATACAAGTAGAGGAGACTAAACAAATCCTCTGAATCCATCTAAATAGTGATTCATTTTAAACACCAAAATAAATGTTCCTATGGTAATTAAACATACAAGTTCATTACCAATTAACCAATAAGAAACCATATATAATCATCACAAAGCATAAGAAATTTGAACCGACATCCAAAACTGAAAAAATAAAACCCACACTAGGCGGAGACACCAATAGCAGGGAGAAACACCAACCCACATAGGTGTTGGTTCATTGTAGATGTTGATCCAATTAACTGGTAAATGATTGAGATAAAAATTCTTAGTCAAGTGATTCACAAATGTTGATCTGCAACAGGAAACATTTATTAGCAAAGACGCCAATTGCATGCGTAGACGTAGATCTGCAAATTTTTATGAAACTTGGAAAAATACAAGTACAACTCATAAGATGACATCAATGTATGGATAGTAAATATCAAGCTCCATACCATGGAGTACTAGATACACACGGTCAATGTGATAATCACTTGATCCAATCAATAAGTACATAAGGGAAGCTAATCTACCGAACATAGCATCATATCTGCATAAATAACTAAAATAGAAGTGAATTAGGATAGGGTGAGCACATCATGCTCTAAAATATTTCACTAAAAGAGGTCTTCCATTTTTAAATCAATCCCTAGAAGTGACATGCAAAACCACCCTACCACGTGGTACCCTCAAGCCCACCTCACCGTGCTCACAAAGATAGTCACATGGTCTAAGCACACAAAACACACAAATAAGAAGTAGGCTAGCATACACACCATACAAGTGAAAGAATTAGGGGATGGTACAACAATCCCAATGCAATCACTCAGGTGTATATAAAAAAGTACAACGTGGAGAATACTCAACATGAAGATAAGAAGAATGCAAATACAATATGGCACAACAAAAAAGGGCCACTACTCAAAACTAACAAAGGGTATAGTGTAGGGACTCAAGGTGGAGTATCATTACATGGCTTGTAGTATCCCATGTATCATCGAGTCTCTCATCAACACTCACATATAAACAAATATTAGTATGTATCTATATCTACGCCCTCGGGTGGATAGATACAAACTTACCTTCAATTAACACCCGTGGACAGATATGTAGTCATATTAATATTATTAATGTGTTTTTCCCAAATTATTTTATTATTACTTTTTAAGAACTTCACATGGCCTGTGTTGGCCAATTACGAATGGAGATCCATAGAAGGAGCCACTCCACACCAGTGCCCAAACACTAGGCTCATCTTGTTCTACAATGAGGCACAATGCAAAACAATTCAAATAGGCATAAAGAAACAAAGGCCATCAAGTCAAAATACATAATGAATCCTAGTAAGCTCTATTGGTCTCAAACCAAGAGCATAGGTCACTCAGACCTTGACATAGGAGCATAGCTCAACTACGTGCCTAGATGCGGTCTCAACACCGTACATCCACATATCACATGCAAGCTCAAATAAAGAATAGAAGGTTACAATACAAAAGTAAAAATAAACATCAACAAACATATGACCACAAAAGACCCAAAGTCAAGCTTCCATCGAAACACAAAAAGCACACAATTGGTCACAAACCAAGAGTACGGGTCTCTCAAATGCTAATTCACTTAGTGGCCTCCATTTTCATCTCAAACTTTAGATCTACTTGGAAATCCGTCAAGCAATCTCTCTTTGCTTCTCTGCTCAACCATCTTTGCTAAGGTCTTGCCAATCAGTCAATTAACCATACAACACTTTGCATTCAACTTCTTCTTACCCTTAGATACAATAACAATAACCATAGTAGGTTATATTATACCTCTTCATCTAGGTCAGATAAATCTTTTGCTTCTTAATCAAGATCATAGATCTTAGGTTAGGTCAAATCCAACAAATATTTCCATTATTACATTTAACTTACTTCTCCAATATAGTCATTAATTAAGCATTGAATCCATGTGTTAATAATGATTTCCCATGCATTAAATGAATGTGGATCAATCTTAATTAATAATGCATATCCTAATAAAATCAACTATGTCGGCCATAGATCTCAAATCTCATCAATAAACAAAATACTGATGCTCGGCTTTCTCTGTCTCCCTCAACGTTTCACTAGCGCTCGACATCATCTTTTCTTTGCTCGGCATTGACTTTTGCTTTGCTTGGCATTGACTTTGGTTTCCTCGGCATCGACCTTCCAATGAACTGTCAATGCTAGATAAACAACATATCACTTTGCCAAAGTGCCAAATGATCAAGTACCCTGGTGTATACCCATAACTCAACCATTTCCTTGGTCTTCTTTTTATCCCATTCTTTTCAAATCTTCATCAATCAATGGATAATGTACTAAAAAATACAACAATAGGGTCACCAGTTAAGGTTTGACATCAATGATAAAATAACAATTATCTATATAATAGCAATCTTTCTAACAATCTCCCTCTTTGGCATTGATGGCAACACTGAACTATAAAACAATAATTTCCAACCAAAGTTACCATACAATCCAAAAAGTGCCTATGTTCCTGATAAGAAAAATTCTTCATTAATGTCTTTAGCTTCATTTTGACTCCCTCTGTGTCTATAATCACACTGAAATGATTTATGTTATTGTTCAGCTCCCTCTTTCAGCAATATCTCCCTTATATTTGTTTTTTTATCTATTGTTTTAGCAATAATCTCCCTCTTTGACAACAATGCCAAAGATGTTGACATCTTCATCATGCATATTCTTCTATTCCAATCATTGTATCATGTTGTTCCTATCATCTTTGTGTATGACTAATCTACTTTTATGTTCATGTTTTCCACTTCACAGTTTTAGGCAGCATCCTAAAAATGTGACTTGCTATGCATCAATGTGTCAAGTGTTCTGATGAAAACATTTGATGCAATAGTACCATTCAGCACTAGTTAGCCTTTTCTAGGGGAATTACCCCCAATTTACCTATTAGATACTCATGAGCATCCTTGGGTAACACTTTTGTAAATATTTCTGCCAACTGTTCCTTAGTGTTCACATATTCCAGTCTCACTTCCTTCTTCTGTACTAGCTCCCTCAAGTAATGATACTTGATAGCTATATGTTTTGTCTTATAGTGCATTATAGGATTTTTAGAAATATTAATGGCACTCATGTTATCACAATATATGACAACTGGTTCTATGATCTCCTCTTTCATACCTTTCAGTAGTATCGTCAACCACACAATGTTTGAACAATTAACTATTGTTTCCACATACTCGACTTTAGCTGTAGATTGTGAGGTGCAATTTTGTTTCTTGCTTGTCTAGGAAACTAATCTTTTCCCCGAAAGAAATTCTCATCCTGTGGTGCTTTTTCTATCATCAACATTATCAGCCCAGTTAGAATTGGTATAGACTCTGAGTTAAAACTTGTCATTCCTTTTGTAATATAGACCATAGTCTTCTATACCTTTCAAATATCTCAGAATTCTTTTCACTACCATTATATGTGTCTCTTTTGGATTAGCAGAAAATCTAGCAACAATTCCAACTGCTAATGCAATATCAGGTCTACTGTGTACAAGATATTGCAGCTTACCAATCATTGATCTGTACAGTGTTTGATTCACCTCTTTTTTATCATCATTCTTTGTCAACTTCTATCCAGTAGCCATGGGTGTACTCATTGGTTTTGAATCTTCCATACCAAAAAAATTTTAGTATCTCCTTGATATATTTTAATTGTCTAATATAGATACCATTCTTCATTTGATGTATTTGTAGTCCAACAAAGAATTTTATCTCACCAAACATAGACATTTCAAATTTACTTTGCATCTCCTTTGAAAATGCTTTACATATCATATCTTGTCCACTGAATATGATATCATCCACAAAAATTTCAGCCAATAAAATTCCTTTACCTTGCTCTATTTTCAAATACAGATTTTTGTTGTCATTTGTTCTTGCAAATCCAATCTTCATCAGATAATTGTGCAATCTTTCATACCATGCTCTGGGTTCTTGCTTCAGTCCATATAATTCCTTGTGCAGTTTGCAAACCATGTTCCTCTTACTAGGGTCAACAAATCCATCAACTTCTTCAATATATACTTCTTCTTCTAGTATCCCATTTAGGAATGCAGACTTCACATCCATTCGATAGACTTTAAATCCTTTGTAGGCTACATATGCAAGTAGAGTTCTCACACCCTCCAATCTTTCAACTGAGGCAAATTTCTATCCATAGTCAATTCCTTCCTCTTGTGCATAACCTTTGCATACTAGTCTTGCTTTATTCCTTGTTACCTCTCCATGTTCATTCAACTTGTTTTTGAATACCCACTTTGTAGCTATTACATTTTTGTTTTCGGGTCTCGGTACTAGTTTCCATGTCTTGTTCTTTTCAATTTGGTCTATCTCTTCATTCATGGCTTGAATCTAGTCTTGATTATCCAAAGCATCTTTTACTGTCTTAGGCTCAAAATCACATAATAAACATGTGTCTTCTCTTAATTTTCCTCTTGTCATAACTGCAAAATCCTTTGCTGCTATGATTTGATCAGGTTTATGGTGCCTTCTTACATATTTTGACAAAATAGGCTCCTTATTAGCTTCAATTTGATCGTTCAAGTTCAATTCAGGGTGAAACTGTGACTCGACATCTCCATCAGATAGCTCGGTAGTCACTTCTTGTTGCCCGACAATGTCATTCTATGACTTGGCAGGTGCAAATTGTTTCTCGGCAACTTCATTTTCAATTTCATTGGAATCCTCCTCTTCAGGATATGTGAATGATCTGTAACTTTCAGGATTAATCATGCTTTCAGCTTCATTTCTTTCTGCTTATTCATCAATTCTAACATTTGCACTTTCCACAATTTTTTTAGTGTTAGAATTCAAACATTTGTATGCCTTACTCTTAGAAGAATATCCAAGAAATATTCCTTCTCCTTTAGCATCCAATTTACCATTTTTTTAATCCTTTAGTATAAAACATTTTCTCCCAAAGACTTTAAAATAACTTATAATAGGTTCATATCCATACCATAGCTCATAAGGTGTAGAATTTTTACCTTTTTTGACTTGTACTCTATTCAGGGTATAAACAGCTATACTCACAGCTTCTCTCCAATATTTTTGTGCAACATTTTTCTCCATCATAAATGTTCTGGCACAATCCATTATAGATCAATTTCTTCTTTTAGCTATACCATTCTATGGTGGTGTCCTAGGTGCTGACATCTGTCTTTTTATTCCTCGGTCATTGCAGAACCTATTAAACTCATTAGAAATAAACTCTCCTCCTCTATCAGATCTCAGACATTTCAAACTCTTACCTATTTCCTTTTCAACTTTTGCTAAGTACCACTTAAATAAATGAAATGCATCAAATTTTTCTTTGAGGAACATAGCAATCATCATCCTAGAGTAGTCATCTACAAATACAATAAAGTATTTGTCTCCATAGTATCTTTTCTCACCAATAGGTCCACAAAGATCAGTATGAACCAATTCCAAAATATTCTCAAAACTATGACTTTTACTCTTAAAACTAGATTTAGTCATTTTGCCCAGCTAACATTGCTTACACATTGCATTCTCAAGTTTCTTTAACTTAGGTAGCCCTCTAACCTTTTTCAATTTACTTATGCTTACCAAGTTATCAAAGTTAACATGACATAGCCTCTTATGCCATAACCAAACATCATTATATTGTGCAAACAAGCATGTCTCTTCAGCTAAATCCAGATAGAACAAGTTACCGTTTGTTTTGTCAGCACCTCCAACTAATTCTCCATTGGCATCATAGATCTTTGCTTTCCTGTGATGGAATTCAACTCTGTAACCAGAAGTGTTCAACTGTGAAACACTCAGCAAGTTATACTTAAGATCATCAACCCAGTATACATCATCATATCTAATCTTATTAGTCAATTAAATTGATCCTTTCCCTTTGACTCTACAAGGTGTATCATTACCAAACTTAACATATCCACCTTTGCATTGATCTAAGGTTTCAAATTTGTCCTTATCACCAGTCATGTGATGTGAACAACCATTGTTAATAATTCAACAATCACCTTTACTCATATAAGAAATTAGTTACATTTTATCATCATCGTCAGAATCATGTTTCATTGCAACATACACTACTTCTATATCATTTTCAACAGATTTGTCAGATTCACTTTCAGAAGCTTCTTCAGCTATATAGAAAGATTTCTTACCTTTGTCTTTGTATTCCTTGTACTTTCTGTAGTCTTGGTCATCCTTTCTGTCCCTATACTCTATATCTCTTCTTTCACCTTTCTCATTCTTGTCAAGACATCTAGCAGCAATATGACCAACTTTGTTACAAGAAAACAAATAATAGGAAGTTTACCTTTGAATTTTCATTTTCCTCTAGCTAGCCTTCTTTCCATAAGTGCCTCAAGCTCTTCTAGATCATCATCAGAGGTGTCACTGTCACTGTCCACACATTTCTTTCCTTTCCTTGATTTGTTGATGACCATTTGTGACTTAAATGTAGATTCAACAACTTGTGGAGTATAGTTGTCAAAATTTGACATCTCAAATGTAGTAAGTCTGCCTACCAGACTTTCCAAAGTTAAATTGTTATTAGGAGTACATCTCAATTCTTGATTTGTAGATACTCTAATAGCATAAATAGGAAGAATTTTTCTTAGTACCTTTCTCATGATATTATCTTCATCAATGACTGCCTTAGCTCCTCTAATAGCATTTACAACTTCCTTTATCTTATCATAATATTGCACTATATTTTCTCCTTCTTGCATTTTTAAATCATCAAACTTACCTCTCAATGTTTCAAATTTTTCTCTTAGTACATTTGTATCACCTCCATAGATGGTTGTAAGGGTATCCCACATCTTCTTTGCGCTTGTACAATCTTTGATGTCCTCAAATTCATGATAGTTCAGAGATGATGTAAGTTCTAGCATTCCTTCATTGTTTTCATGCTTCTCTCTTAGTTGTGCAGCATTCAGAACTATAGTAGGGGCTATATATTATGTTTCAATATATCGTTTAGCAGAATCACCAATACCGGCCAGGTTAAGTTTCATCAAACTTTGCCATGTAGGAAAGTTTTCCTTGTTGATCTTCAGTCCATCCCTTTTATACATCTTGATCTTTATCTCCGAGTATCTTCAAACTTTTTGTTTCCCCACTTTTGGTCTTTATATCTCAAGACAAAAATGGATGTTTTGTGTGTATTAGTGTTCGTAGAAGTCTAATACAAGTCCGGAGTCTAAGTCTAGAAATCCACTGTAGGTAGAAGGCCTTTATCAGATTTCCCTAATTTGACTTCTCTTTCCTAAGCCGAGAGGGATTATGAGTCTAAAAATCATTTTTTATCGGGTAGGTTAAATCCCTAATCCGGTAAAGGCTGCGTTTTAAAGTTTCTAGCTTCAAAATTACAAGTAGATAAAATACTTTCCCTCATATCTTCAAGTTGCAACATTGGCGGGAAATCAAGTTTTGGCTTCTCCATGGTGGAAAATGACATACGGGGTGTGCTTTCCGCAATTGATAGACTTGAGAATACCAGAGATAAATAAAGATGGAAAATGAGGAAGTCAGGAACAAGAAAGCCTTGACCACTTGTATCGAACCTATAAGAAATGATCAAATGGAGGAGATTTCATGGAATTTTTCATAGGCGAAAAAGCGGAAAATGGCTTCTCCACTGCTCCTACTAGCGGGTTCCGACCCACGGGATGTGTTTTCCATCAAGCTATCAATGTGAAGAAATTTCAAAGAATAATTCATTCCACAAGAGAGCTGACACATAAGAAGGCCAATGGAATCAATATATATCACTTTGGCATCCCTACAAGCCAGAATTCTCCTTTGGAAGATTTTAAGATAGAGGGCACTCCAAAGGCATTTTTCCGCTCAAAGGAGAAGCAGAAAAGTAATTCTCCACCGCTTTAGGAAATTTACCGTTACGGTTACTAAAGTAAAAAATGTTTTCTAATGTCATGAAAAGAAAAGTAATGAATATGAATAAGGCCATTTTACTTTGTAATGGACTTATTCATTAATGTAAAGGTCTTCTCATTCGTGTGATGCTGGAAGTCGGCCGTTAAACAGTAAGAATTCAAAAAAAGTATATAATCAGTTGAAGACCTCAAACTGGAATCACCATTGTTCACCAAATCATTTGAATTTGAAGTAGACCAGTCACTCTCCGTTCCTATTTTTCAAAGAGAAATTTGAATCTTCAAAGTGAATCACACTCACATGGCTTCCAGATTTGTAGGATTCGATGGATTGAACGGTATTACCTCTGAGTGGCTTAAAATCTCAGATACCTTGCTGAAATTCTTTGATATGTAGAATTTCCATAATAGACTGGGAGCAGAGCAAATCCATCCTATCACTGAGAAGCTAAAGGAGAGTGGGTTAGTCAAAGCCTTCAATTTTCCTGTAGCCGTTCAGGCTCCTGAGTTGGTCCGGGAATGTATAGCCCGATACAACCCAGACACCAAGCAAATTCTTCTACCAGACAACACGGTGCTCCTCTCCATTGATAGAGAGTCTGTTCATAATTCTCTCCACATTCTAGAGTAGGAAGAATACTCTGAGATGACTTATAGCTGGGCGGTTTCTGAATATTCAGCGAAGAGACCAGTCTAGAAAAGAGAGATTATGAAGTCATGGTTTAAAGAACCCAAGAGCGCCAAGGGCAAGTTGCCCAAAACCTTATTTGGCGCAAATCTAAAGCCCGAGATAGTGGACATACTAGTATTACTCCACAAAATTAGAGGTGAGAGTGAAGCTTTTAATTTCATTGAATAGCATTTCTTCCTGGTTCAGATAATCTATTCTCAACATCATTTCATTGATTAGGCGTTGATGGTAAGTGAGAATCTCTCGGACGACCTCAATAGGGCCAAATTTCAGAATGAATTTTACATGTCTTCTATCCTGATATATATTTTAGCCACAATTCAAATCTAGCATGGGATTCCTAGATTAGAAGAATTCCCAGATGATGTGAAAAGCTATGAGTTTTTCCCTTCTTTGCAACTACAAAATAGCTATGCGGATTATCTCACGGTTAATGATGCCTTTACAATGAGACTGTGTAGGGAGCTATAGGGTTGTCTAGAGAGGATATTTTCTCCTGAAGCCATGGCTTTTATAAGCCAATTTGGATGTTATTTTATTTAGTTCAGAGATTTCTCATATCTTCATCTTGCAGGTTTCGACGACTTTCCTTTGAAGCTGCCCAGATACCCTACAGACATGATTATGTTGATCAAAGTAATGAGGCAAGTACTCTAGGTGAACCTGATCTGCCAAGAGGCAAAGAAGAAAGGCTACAAGCTCCTGATGGTCATCAGAGCTTACAGTTGTGCATCTCAATCAGAGGAAAATAATGTCCTTAAAGCATTCTCGAAGAAGTTCTCTCTGGCAACATATAACGTTCTGAGACCGCAATATGATCCTATTGATTACGCCATAGATTTCTTGCAAATGAGCCAGGATATTCATCATGTACCTGATATTTAAGACTATTGGGCCAATTGCAAAGATGACTTGGAGAGTAGGGAAAGGTTCTACGCCTAGTTAACCATTGAACAAATCAAAAATTTCAATGTTAACATCACAGTAGAAGGGCTAGAAGATGATGGTAATCATCTGTACAATGATACCTACTTGGAGAAAATAAATTCAACCCCTATCAGTTCAAAGAGGATGTTGGACCAGGTGGTAAGTGACTTGTAGACCCTAATGGCGGGTATTTTCAAAAGAACAACTCAGTGGGTTGAGTGGACGGCAGGCCCAAAGAAAAGGTCAGAGAGGAAACCTCCCACTCAGCAAACTCCTGTGAAAACAACTAAGGGTGCTGCAACCTCTTCCTCTACAGCCATCTTTCTAGTTGCATATGGATTAATTCAACCATTGGGGGGAGGAGATGAACCTCCTGAAAAAGCCTCTCTCTTAGAGAAGACTTGTGGAGAAGGTCCCCTTCTAGATGTCAGAGTCACAAAAGAGGCTGATTTGACAAATCAAGTCAAGTCTACAGACAAGCCTCCTAGAGCTACAGAGCCTGAGCAGCCAATTATTGCCACTGCTATAGATGTTTTGGCTGGGACCTCGACTCAAGAAACTCCAAAGAGGATGTCGCCTATTATAGTTGAAGCTGGGGAGGATAGCTCTAGCACTTCTGCAGAATCTAATAAGAGAGGTGGGGAGAAACAAGAGGTTACTCAGGTTGTGAAATTGATCTCCTCCTCACCTACTTCAATGAACCCATTTTCCTCTCATCCCAAAGCTACTCCTCCACTTATTAGAAAGC
Source organism: Thuja plicata (assembly GCA_018584345.1). Lineage (NCBI taxonomy): Eukaryota > Viridiplantae > Streptophyta > Pinopsida > Cupressales > Cupressaceae > Thuja > Thuja plicata. The sequence goes on along the minus strand of MU225710.1, from coordinate 1,229,615 downwards.
TATTCATCAAAGAGTTGGTCTCCGCCAACAAGGTCACTAGCACAGAATCATGGATAGAAAATACTCTAGAGTGCAAGAGGAAGAGGGTAGAAGAAGCAGTTCCTAGAAAAGACACCCTATCACAGGCTTTCTAGCCCAAGCCTACTACAAGAAAACCGAAGAGTGCAAAGACTATGTCTACTCTGGGTCATGATCTTGAAATAGGGCACTTCACCATGGAAGTAGCCAAGCCTACCAAAGAAGGCAGGCTCGAAGATCTAGCGGCTTCTGATTTTTAGTTGCAATCATTCGATATGCGCTTAGCTTGGCACGACACTAAAGTGGATTTGTGGAAGTCCACCAATGTAGTAATAGAAGAGGAGTTGGAAGATCTCAAGAATTCCAACATTTAGCTTAAAGAAAAAGTGGCTCAGCTGACTGAGTTTATTAGATAGCTCTTAACTCCTATAGCAAGCGCTCCCAGTACTCAAACTTCCTTTGATCCAAGTACTGTTGAGAACTAGGCCATCCTTGCTAAGTTGCAAGAAGATTGGCATTACGGACAGATTGGTAAGAGATGGATTGAGAGGCTCAAGTTGGAAGGTCTAGTGATCATTGAGCAGTTAGGTAATGCTTTTCTAAGGCTAGAAACAGAGAAAAACAACATTGAGAAGAATTTACAGACTCTCACTCTAGAGAGAGTGAGATGTCAAGAATGCATAGTTATGTTGCATGTGGTGGTAAAGATGAAGAATAAGGAGGCCCTAAAAGCTAAGATACTATAGAAGGGTGATGAGCCCTTGATCGGATGGCTCAAAAGTCTGGAATTCAAAATCAAGATGATTATTCAGGCTGAGATAGGGCTACAAAAAACAGATGTTAAGGTGCAGGAGGAGTAGAGAAAAAATTATAAAGTCCTGCTAGGACTTCATGTGGATTTGTAGACTAGTGGTGAAGGAAGAGAAATAGTTGGAGTGGCCAACATGCAGAAGTCATTCATAGACTACTTACATAATTTGGCAGAGCTGTCTTCGACTCATTTAGACAAGGTGTCAGATCTCTAGCAATTGAGTGGATGCATCTTTAAGGCTATGGAAGAACTAAAAGACCGGTCAGAAGAAATCACGACTCTAGCCAAAGAGAATTCTAGATGGCTCATCTGTTACACCAACGTCCATGTCAACAGATACGAAGAGCTCATCCAAGTCATCACTGCTGTGATAGCTTATAGGGCTAAATTAGCTAAGGAGAAGGAAGCCGAAACATAAATGTATTCTCTTCTTGTGCTATTTTTGTCAAGATTTTGTAACGGATAGACCTTGAGTTATCATTTTCTGGTTGGGAAGTTGAACCATTTTGGTTACATCTTTTTGTAGCAGTTCAATTTGGAACTCTATATGTATGAATCCAAAAATCAATACAAGGGTCAGCTAAATTTTGGTGTAAAGTATATATCATCGTTGCTGAGTCAATTGTGTATGTCTGAATGCCATTTCTTTAACTATTCCATTTCATTTCATTTATCTTTCTATTGAATTCAAACATCTAATTTGAATTAGACTTGTAATCTTTATTTGAGCCAAAGTTTTGTATTATGATTTGATACGATTAATTTAGGGGAAAATCGGTTAATTCTCTAAGTTTTGGGAATGTTCTTGTAATACAGATTGACTCATATGTTCACATTGATAGCTTTCAGTCTAGCATTTGAATTTTAGTATTAGCCTATGCATCACCAGTTTTGGGAAATTAATCTGATCAATAGAGTCTCAGAATTTGTTAGATTCATAGTTGTAATCACTTCACCTAAGCAATTTTATATCTAGAATTGGCTTGGTTTACCTTTCCTACTCTCGGGTTAAGAGGATACCCCTGTTAGGTTAGGAAAGACTAAAATTCATCGAACATTATTCACATAAGGGAGCTATACCTTCCAATTCAGAGGAAATATATCAATCTAGTGATAGATTATCCAACTGTTGGTATCAAATTGTTTCTCACAGATTTGGGCATTTGAGAGTTAAATTGAAAATAACAATCTGTTTACCAACAGATTTTTGGTGACTCTACTGGGGAGACAAACAGTCGTTATACCAGAAGAATACAATGAGGAAAAATGGTGCTTCCCCATGAAAATATAACCCCTGTGCTCCAATCAAATCTTGGATTCCAAGACGACCAAGAGGATCTCATTTCCTCATTAAATACTTTCATCTGGAGATATAGGAAAAGTACTTAACATTATAGAAACGCTAGTCAAGTGCTTCAACTGGAAGAAGCTAGAGCAAAATCCCTTGAGAGAATCTTACAAAGAAGAAATCTGAGAAGGGAAGAGTGTGAATTTAGGCTACAGTATTAGGCAAAAATATGGAGCCTAAAAGATTTCTCAGAAGTACCAGGAAAGACGACAACACAGACCCAGTCTTTGAGAGACTTGTAGATATTAACTTTGCCCTCCTAGAAGTACCTCGTCGGGGAAATAGAGCCACAAGGAGCTAGAGAAAACCTTCTTCACCTCCTAAACCAACCACCCAGTTATCCACCACTTGCCAAGTGTTAACATTGGACGGAGTAGTTTCCCCTCCTATTGTGAACCTAACACCCTTTTTACCCCAAGTAGCCATGGCGCTCCCTTGGGCCACTGCGGTCGGACCTCTGCAACTAGCTGCATATAACCCTCTCCCTACAGGTTCTAGAAAGAACTTTCCCAAGTTCTCTGGAGATGGGAAGGTATCTGCGGATGAGCATATTGCCAGGTTCTTCGCTTTAGTTAACATTCTAGCTATCAGAGAAGAATATGTGGCCCTCAGACTATTCATTGAGACTCTTGTCGAAGGTGTTGCTGATTGGTTTCATCATTTACCTGATTCTTCTATTACCAATTGGGACACTATGAGAGCCACCTTCAAAATAAGGTTTAAGACCACTGAAGATGAACATGCCTTGTTGACTCAATTGAATTCTATCAAGAAAGAGCCTTCAATCAGCATGAGAGATTTTGTAGCCAAATTTAATAAGCTGGTAAATCGTATCCCAGTGGCTAACAAGCCTATGGTGGGAAATTTGAAAACTTTCTTCATAAGTGCTATGCCACCAGACATCAATTATGATCTAAGGAGAATAAACCTTGCAAATTTGGATGCCACACAGAGAACTGCTGTAGAACTTGAAGATCACATGATTTCATCCAGGAAGTGGAAAAGGGAGATACAGTGTAGAGCCAGCAGTAGCAATACTACGTCATCTAATGAGATGCTCCAAAAATTGTTTAATGAATTCACGGCCTTCAAGAGACAACTTCCTAGATTCAATAATCCCTACCAGTGAAACTTTCAAGAGTAGCCTAGGAGATATAATGATGGGAGAAATGTAGAAGGCAAGACGTTATAGTTAACTACTCCGCTACAGAGGCTAGCTATAGAAGCTCCTCCTAAAAGGGGTAATATGTGTGCCTTCCACTTAACCACAGATCACGATGGGGAAAGTTGTCCCGATGTAGCCCATGCTTGGCAAATGCACCAGACCGATGAGTGGAATGCTGGAGCATCTGGAGCAGAACCAGATTCATACTCACATGGCGACTCTGAAAACTTATATTTAGAGTATGAATCAAATTCATAACAAGAAGTGACATCTTATGCCACCATAGATGGGACCTCTTATGTGGTCCTAACTCAGATTTAGAAAGATAAAGGCCAAGGTTCATCATTGCCTAAAAACAATGAGGCATCTACTTCCAAATCAAAGGAGCCTAATCAAGGTATGAGGATTCCTCCACTAGATAAAGAACAAAACTCTTTTGACATTAGTCAATTCTGTAGAGATTCCAGGATTTAGATTTCCCCCATAGACTATCTTAAGGCTAATGCTGTTGAGTTGCAAAAGCTAGTAGATTATTGTAAAAGTGGAAACCAAGAGTTAAATCCAAACATCATGACTACCATAGAAAATGATTCATTATTTGCAGACCTAGTTGAATAGAGGCAATCATCTATTTTAGCCACCTTCCTAGGCCAAAAGCCTGATCCATTCTATGTTTCTTTATATATTAACGGTTGTAGATTGAGAAATTGCATAATAGACTCTGGGGCATCAGACAATGTAATTCCATCTACTATGGCCAAAGCCTTGGGACTTACCCTCACCAAAGCCCATGGTAGATGTTACTCCATGGATTCCAAGCAAGTACCCTTGGTTGGCCAGATTAAGGATGCCCAAGTGGCCTTAGCAGCACATCTTGAGAAGAAGATGTTGTTAACCATCCTCGTCACTAATATACCTGCTAGCTAGGGTTTGTTGTTAAGAAGAATTTTTTGTAGAGACCTTGGAGGGGAGATAAAGCTACATTGGTCCCAAGCCCTGATCCCAATAGGTAACCAAAAGATTAAACTGGTCCCTGAGGAAAAGGCTAAGTTTACAGTATTGAAATCTGATGATCCTAAAGCTCAAATCTTGTACCAAGAATTGGAGTTCGGCAATTACATGTTGTTCACTGACAAACCTGACAAAGAAACAAAAATCGCCGAAGAGGAAAAGCAATTTTCCGCTGAAGAAACACCCCCACAGATATGGACTCTTGAGTTTGGCGGCAGTTGCATGTCATCAGGATCTGGTGCAGGTGTGGTTTTGATATCACCCAATGGAGTATGTGAACCGTTGGCTTACAAACTAGAGTTTGGAAACACCAACAACACCACCAAGTATGAAGCCCTCCTGTTAGGGATTATCACCACAAAAGAAAGAGGTGTGAAAATCCTGAGAGCTCATGGTGATGCTGAACTAATCGTATGAAAAGTCAAGAATCAGTACTCTGTAAAGAACCACAGGTTGAAGAATTACAGAAACAGAGTATGGGATGAAATAGAAGCATTGGATGCTTTTTTTATCAAATATGTGCCAAGAGAGTTGAATTCCAAATCTGATTCTTTAGTTGTCTCAGCCTCATTATTACTTCCCCACCCAGAATTCAAAGATAAAAAATATCAGGTGGAAGTCATGTATCGACCATCTATGCCTGATAATGTAGAAGATTGGCAAGTTTTCGAAGATGACAAAAATCTCCTTCTCTTCCTAGAGAGCGGCGGAGACTTCCATAAAGAGGTCTGTGGCGACCGTAAAGAAAGCCACCAAAGTGAGCCAAAGAAAGATAAGTCAGACATTATTTAGTTGCAAGGCAATATCATTCCGCCCCATCTAGTCACTCTTAAAAAACTCTTCAATAGACATGACATGTTTGTGAAAAAGAAAAGAATTGAAAGAGGGCCTACCACTGGTGAATATGAAGGATTGAATATTGGAACTGAAAAACACCCCAAAATGATCAATATTGGGAAGTTTTGTACAGAAGAAGAAAGGAATGAGGCCAAGAAGCTTTTTCTAGAATACTCAGATGTTTTTTCCTGGAGCTACGAAGACTTGAAAAGTTTTATGAACGGGAAATTCAAACACCAGATTCCCTTGAAACCTGAAGCTACTCCTTTCAAGAAGAAATAGAGAAACTACAACCCCAAGGTTGCTGATGCCATATTCAGAGAAGTTGATAAAATGCTCAAAGCCAAGATTATATATCCCATCCATCACTCTACTTGGGTTGCAAACATAGTACCCGTAAGGAAGAAGAACGGAGAAATAAGGATCTATGTTGACTTCAAAAATCTAAATCAATCTTCCTTGAAAGACAACTACGCTCTTCCCAATATGGATCATCTCTTGCAGATCGTGGCTGGAGAAAAAATGATGTCTATGTTAGATGGTTTTTTAGGATATAATAAGATAGAATTCGAGAAGATGGATCAGCATAAGACAGCTTTCACCACTCCGTGGGGAACCTTCACATATCACAGGATGCCGTTCAGATTAATCAATGTCGGAGCTACTTTTCAGAGAGGTATGGATCTGTATTTTAGTGATATGAAGAATAAAATCATTGGTATGTATCTGGATGATCTTACTATGTTCTCTAAAAAGAGAATAGATCATATAAATGATTTAAGAAGGGTATTGCAAAGGTGCCGGGAGGATGGAATTTCATTGAATCCTAAGAAATTGGTGTTTTGTGTAACTGAGGGGAAATTATTGGGTCATATAGTCTCCCAAGAAGGTATAAGGATCAATCCCAAAAGAGTAAGAGCTATTCAGCAATTGAGTTTACCAGTAAATAAAACTGGAGTGAAGTCCTTCTTTGGTCAAGTCAACTTCCTCAAAAGGTTTGTCCTTGATTTCTCTAAAATTACTAAGCATATTGTTGATATGATGAAGGGGAATGTGAACTTCAAATGGAATGACCCTGGTAAGAAGGCTTTCAAAAGTATCAAGGATGCCATAGCTAACGCTCCATTATTATGCCATCTAGATTATAAGAAAGATTTTATAATCTACTATTATTCTTCTGAACACACTCTGTCAGCTATTCTGATGCAAGAGAACAAGGAGGGAATTCAAGCTCCCATATATTTTATGGGTGCACCTCTAAAGAACCATGAGCTGAGATATTCTCATACTAAAAAGCATGCTTTTGCAGTGGTAAAAGCCCTGAAAATTTTTGGATTTTATATTCTACATTCCCACTCCCTAGTGTATGTACCTGAGGCTGTAGTGAAGAGTATTCTGACTCAACAAGATGTGGGATGTAATAACCGAGGAGCGTGGGTAGCCAAAACCCAAGAATATGACTTAGAGATCAAGCCTACCAAACTGGTGAGAGGGAACGCTTTATGCAAAGCAATGGCGGAAAATCAAGTAAACAAAGACCCAAGAGCTACACACCTGGTTTTGGCGGTAAGTATGCAAGACCCATGGTTCAAAAACATTATGTATTTCTTAACCTATGGTAACTGCTCTAAAGGATTAACTTCAAAGCAAAGGTAAGACCTAAAATTGAAGGCTTCTAAATATGTAATTTGGGAAGATAGACTATATAAGAGATCTATAGATGGAACATTCCTCTGATGTGTCGATAAACAGCAATAAGAGAAACTATTAAAAGTTTTTCATGATGAAGATTGTGGAGGACATTTCTCCTCATCAGTCACTGCGTTCAAAATTTTGAGACAATGTTATTACTGGCCAGGAATGTTTAAAGATGCATACTAGTGGGTGTCAAGATGCGAAAAATGTAAGATGTTTACTGGGAAGCCACAGTTAGAAGCATTACCCCTCAGACCCATGATAATTGAAGGACCATTCCAACAGTGGGGACTTCATTTTATCAGCCCTATAAGCCCTACGTCCAGTGTGGGTCATACTTATATAATTACGGTGACCGACTATTTCACGAAATGGGTGGAAGCCAAGGCGACCAAAAAAACTACTTCAAAGATAGTATGTGAGTTCATCAAAGAAAACATCCTGGTAAGATTTGGTGTACCGATTAAGTTGGTTATGAATAATGCCACATACTTTTCCTCTCAAGAGATTACTGAATTTTGTTTTGAGTATGGCATCATGATCAGCCACTCTTCTGATTATTTTCCTCAAGGGAATGGTCAAGCAGAATCTAGCAACAAAAATTTAGTGAACATCATGAAAAAGATCGTGGCAGAAAACCAGAGAAATTGGCATAAAAAGATCCATGAAGCCCTCTGGGAATATAGAGTGACACCCAAAAGAGCTCTTGGTTTGTCTCCTTTTGAACTTATCTACAGAGTAGAAGCCAGTTTTCTATTGCCATTGGAATTAGCAACTTGCAAGCTGAAGACAGTAGTAGAAGATGGCATATATGAAGACGGTTTGGACAAAAGGATCCTGTATCTGAGAAAATTGGAAGAAGAAAGGGAGAAAATGGTTGATCATATCACGCATCATTAGATGTGTGTGAAGAATCTATTTGATAAAAAGAGCAGGCCCTGAAAATTTATGGAAGGAGACATGGTGTTGTTATGGGATAAGCGCAGGGTACCCAAGGGTATGCACGAGAAATTTGAAACACTATAGAAAGGACATTTCAAAATCCATCAAACATTCAAAAAAAAATCTTTCAAATTGGCTTATCCAGATGTAGAGCTATTACCCCTGACGTATAATGGTCAAGATTTGAAGCTCTACTAGATCTAAATTGAAAGCAGGTAACCCATGTATTGTACTATAGTTACTTTTAGTTCTTGTTTTTGTTTTCCTAGTTAGGTTTCCTTCCTGGTTTCCTTTCCATGTTTTGCCTTAGTTTTGTTGTGAGCCACCTTTTGTTGAGCTTTGCAAAACCAGAGAGTTGAGTTCCTTTCTTAGACATGAGAATGTCCAAGTCCCAAGACAGAGCTAGCTGTTGCCCCACTTTTGGTCTTTATATCTCAAGACAAATATGGATGTTTTGTGTGTAGTAGTGTTCGTAGAAGTCTCATACAAGTCCGGAGTCGAAGTCTAGAAATCCATTGTAGGTAGAAGGCCTTTACTGGATTTCCCTAATTTGACTTCTCTTTCCTAAGTCGGGAGCGATTCTGAGTCTAAAAATCATGTTTTATCGGGTAGGTTCAATCCCTAATCCAGTAAAGGCTGCGTTTTAAAGTTTCTAGCTTCAAAATTACAAGCAGATAAAATACTTTGCCTCATATATTCAAGTTGCAACATTGGTGGGAAATCAAGTTTTGGCTTCTCCATGGCGGAAAATGACATATGGGGTGCGCTTTCCACAATTGACAGACTTAAGAATACCAGAGATAAATAAAGATGGAAAATGAGGAAGTCGGGAACAAGAAAGCCCTGACCACTCGTATCAAACCTATAAGAAATGATCAAATAGAGGAGATTTCATGGAATTTGTCATAGGCAAAAAAGTGGAAAATGGCTTCTCCACTGCTCCTACTAGTGGGTTCCAACCCACGGGATGCGTTTTCTGCCAAGCTATCAATGTGAAGAAATTTCAAAGAATAATTCATTTCACAAGAGAGCCGACACATAAGAAGGCCAATGGAATCAATATATATCACTTTGGCATCCCTACAGGCCAGAATTCTCCTTTGGCAGATTTTAAGACAAAGGGCACTCCAAAGGCATTTTTCCGCTCAAAGGAGAAGCAGAAAAGTGATTCTCCACCACTTTAGGAAAGTTACCGTTATGGTTACTAAAGTAAAAAATGTTTTCTAATGTCATGAAAAGCAAAGTAATTAATATGAATAAGGCCATTTTAATTTGTAACAGACTTATTCATTAATGTAAAGGTCTTCTCATTCGTGTGATGTGGGAAGTCGGCTGTTAAATGGTAAGAATTCAAAAAAAGTATATAATCAGTTGAAGACCTCAAACTGGAATCACCATTGTTCACCAAATCATTTGAATTTGAAGTAGCTAAGACCAGTCACTCTTTGTTCCTATTTTCTGAAGATAAATTCAAATCTTCAAAGTGAATCACACTCACATGGCTTCCAGATTTGTAAGATTCAACGGATTGAACGGTATTACCTCTGAGTGGCATAAAATCTCAGATACCTCACTAAAATTCTTCGACATGTAGAATTTCCATAAGAGACTGGGAGCAGAGAAAATCCATCCTATCACTGAGAAGCTAAAGGAGAGTGGGTTAGTCGAAGCTGCTAGTTTTCCTGTAGCCGTTCAGGCTCCTGAGTTGGTCCAGGAATGTATAGCCCGATACAACCCAGACACCAAGCAAATTATCCTGGCAGACAACATGATGCTCCTCTCGATTGATAGAGAGTCTATTCAGAATTCTCTCTGCATTCCAAAGTAGGCAAAATACTCTGAGATGACTTATAGTCAAGCAATTTCTGAATATTCAGCAAAGAGACTAATTTGGAAAAGAGAGATTAGGAAGTCATGGTTTAAAGAACCCAAGAGCGCCAAGGGCAAGTTGCCCAAAACATTATTTGGCACAAATATAAAGCTTGAGATAGTGGACATCCTGGTATTACTCCATAGAATTAGAGGTGAGAGTGAAGCTTTTAATTTCATTGAACATCATTTCTTCCTAGTTCAGATAATATGTTCTCAGCATCATTTCATTGATTGGGCATTGATGGTAAGCGAGAATCTCTTGGACACCCTCGATAGGGCCAAATTTCAGAATGAATTTTACATGTCTTCTATCCTGATATATATTTTAGCCATGATTCAAATATGGTCTGGGCTTCCTAGATTAGAAGAATTCCTAGATGATGTGAAAAGCTATGAGTTTTTCCCTTCTTTGCAACTACAAAATAGCTATGCAGATTATCTCACGGTTAATGATGCCTTTATAATGAGACTGTGCAGGGAGCTACAGGGTTGTCTAGAGAGGAAATTTTCTCCTAAAGCCATGGCTTTTATAAGCCAATTTGGATGTTATTTTATTTAGTTCAGAGATTTATCATATCTTCATCTTGCAGGTTTCGACGAATTTCCTTTGAAGCTGCCCAAATACCCTACAGACATGATCGTGCTGATCGAAGTAATGAGGCAAGCACTCCAGGTGAACCTAATATTCTCAGAGGCAAAGAAGAAAAGCTACGAGTTCCTGATGGTCATTGGAGCTTAGAGTTGTGCGTCCCAATCAGAGGCAAAGAATGTCCTTAAAACATTCTCGAAGAAGTTCTCTCTTGCAAAATATGATGTTCTAAGACCACAATATGATCATGTTGATTACGCCAGAGATGTCTTACAAATGAGCTGGGCTATTCATCATGTACCTAATATTGAAGACTATTGGGCTAGTTGTAAAGATGACTTGGAGAGCAGGGAAAGGTTCTATGCCCGGTAAACCATTGAACAAATCAAAAATTTCAATGTTAACATCGTAGTACAAGGGCTATAAGATGATGGTAATCATCTGTACGATGATACCTACTTGGAGAAAATAAAGTCAACCCCTATCAATTCAGAGCCAATGCTGGACCAGGTGATAAGTGACTTGCAGACCCTAATGGTGGGTACTTTCAAAAGAACAACTCAGTGGGTTGAGTGGATGGTAGGCCAAAATAAAAGGTTAGAGAGGAAACCTCCCACTCAGTGAACTCCTATGAAAACAACTACGGGTGCTGCAACCTCTTCCTCCACATCCATCTTTCCAGTTGCACAAGGATTAATTCAACCATCAGGGGGAGGAGATGAACCTCCTAAAAAAGCCTCTCTCTTAGAGAAGACTTTTGGAGAAGGTCCCCTTCTAGATGTCGGAGTCACAGGAGAGGCTGACCCGACAAATCAAGTAAAGTCTACAGATGAGCCTCCTAGAGCTACAGAGCCTGAGCAGCCAATTATTGCCACCGCTATAGATGTGTAGGTACCCATATACACCCTAGTTTTTAAACTTTTGGTGTGGGGTCTCAAACCTCTTTGAACTAAGTTCAAAGCAGTTTGAAGTGGTTCAATTTGTTGAAGTAGGTTTAAATGGTCTACTTTGAGCCATCTCGGTGTGAAGTTTAGCAGGTTCAAATTTTGCAAAGCTCTGGTGATTTCACTTCAAATGTAGGTTCAGATGTCAAGTGAACCTGAGCCCCCATTCAAAATGAAATTCCATGATATTCAAATTCTTCCAAGGTCCAAATTGGTTTGGGCATTTGTATTCAATTTCATAGTGATCTATTTGGGAACAAATAAATCAAGTGCAGATTCATATTTAAAGTTGTAAAGTGGCCCAAATCATATAGTGTTGAGGCATTCAGCCAAAGGTATCAATTATAAAACTAAAATAAATTCAAAACATCTATTGCTCACGCCATGTCAGGGACTCCATTCACAAGTCATATCTCCAATAGTGCAATACAAAAATATTGTTGTGCATTAGATGTTGATTTCATTGTGCTCAAATACCTTTACCAGGCAGTAAACAAATTGATGAGACAAAAAGACTTCAGATGTTCAGGGGTAAATTCATAGGTTCAAAGATTCACATAAGTTTAGAGCCCATTGGTTTAAAAGTGCAGACTCATAGTAACCCAATCTTAGATTGGAGTTTCAATTTCAAAGCTCAGAGTGCCTTGCTATCTATATAA
>MU225710.1:1197557-1215712 GCA_018584345.1 Thuja plicata | reverse complement strand
TATTCTTTGATTGATTTCAGTTTTCTTTTGATGAAAAGACTTTGTGTTTTTCATCCTTCTTGCGATCAATATTAAATACCATCACCTCACTACCTAAGAGTACGTGAGAGAACCTTATGCACTTTCTAGAAAAAGTGTAAAATAGTTTTTATTCATTGTAAATCTTGCACAGGGAGTTGTACCCGATAAAATTCAGAGGAAGGTTATCAATTCAATGTTAACCTATCCAACTGTCGGTGCTGATTAGTCTTCTCGCTTGGGCACTTAGGGTTACATTTGCACATATTTTCTTGGAGGAAAATCTGTTAACCAACAGATTTTTGGCGACTCTACTGGGGAAAGGAATCGCAGTTTCAGTGTTTTATTTTCTCAGAAATTTGAAGGTACCTCCTCGAGGATGGAGGTTGGCGACTCTATGTTTTAAATATATTGAGTCTTTGGTAGAAGAGTGCCAGTGTGCATTATGGTTGTAACTACCATTCAACCATGGGGGGCTCGAATTGGACCATTTTCCTTAGCTCAGTATTCAACCCTACCTAAAAGATCCAGGGAATACCTTCCCACATTTTTTGGAGACAAATCTCAGGATCCAAATGATCACATCAAAGCAGTCACTGTTGCATGCGGGATTCTTGGCGTGCAAGAAGAAAACATATTTGTTAGACTGTTTGTTCAAAGTCTTGTGGGAAATGCTACCGAATGGTTTCAGAATCTGCAAGATGGATGTATCACCAGTTGGAATGATCTTATGGTAAAATTTCTTGAGAGATTTCAACATGTAATCAATGTTTATCAATTGCTGATGGACCTTTTTCAAATTCAGATAAAAGAAGATGAATCTATAAGGGAGTTTGTTGATAGATTCAACAGGAGTATTGGTAAAATTCCTCTAGCTCAACAGCCTAGTGAAAACAATCAATTAGACATCTTCATAGCTGCAATGCAAACTGAAATAATATTTCTATTAAAATGTCGAAAGGTGCAAAAATTGGAAGATGCACAGAGGGAGGCTGTTGGGTTAGATGATGCCATGATATTAAGTGGGCTAAAACATGCGGGAATCTTACAAACAGAAATTTGTCATTATGAACAGCAATGTTATCCAAAGATAATGTGTTTACAAAATAAGGCTTCCGTGAAAGTAGCAAAGACAACATCACCTATCTCTCTCCATCAAGATTCTACGGTTCTCAATCATGAAGATTTTCAAAAACTCCTTGTGATTGAAGATGATTTCCCTAACATTGTAGGAAATTATCATTTTTATGTGAAATTTGATGACCCTTCTGAGAAGGTGAGTAATCCCACTACACAAGCAGAAAATTCAAGTACGTCCCATGTTGAGCAAAATTTTGGCAATGAAAGAGTGGGTGAAAGTTTGTTTAAAAATCTTTCATTTTCAGAATATGATTCTTTTGCATTTGAAACATCTAATGTAATTCCAGCAAGTGGGCTTGACAAGGAAAATATAGAAAATCAAATGATCAAGAAAAGTGCAATGGTGTCAAAATAGAGAATTTTTATCATGAAGACATGCAAGCGGAATTTGAGTCTTTTCAATTTGACTACTTGCAAGATAACAACAGATTACTGCAGCTTGAATCATTGGGAGGTTATGATAACATGCAAGGTGACCCCTCATTTTCTGTCGAATTGCCACATGCATATTCTGAAATGGAGGCTTTTGAGTTTGATTATGAAGATAAGCTACCTGAAAATTATCCTGAAATGGGATCATTTTATTTTGGAGATGATGAGAGAATTTCACTAGTGAGTCTACATTTAGATTGTTATAACAGAACTATTGAGAATCATTTTCATTATTTAAAAGGATGCTCCATCAAAAGTCTGATTTTTATCTCTGAGAATTATGCAGAAAATGTTGATATTCCTAATGCAAACCAGCTAATTAAACATGGAGTTGACACTTTGCTGTCGGAAGTGTATGATGTGAGGTGGTTGTTTGGACCCAATACTCTTTTTGAAGGTCTTCTGAAATTAATTGTTATTGGGACTTTTATCATGATGACTTCTTGCTTTCTTTTGGGAAGGATGCTATTCACTTTTCAGCCACTCTTCCGCACTGGCAGATACTTCTCTCAACTGGTAAATAGTTTCACATGAGAAACTGGGTGTGTTCTTTAAGGTATGGGTTGCTTTCCCTATCTTTTTTATATAAAAATTTTGTTGTGCCTAGTTTTTAGTTTGCTTTTGTGGTGCTTAGTCTGGTATGCTAGTTTGAATAAGGTGCGAGCTTCGTTCTTGCTAGTAGTTTAGGAGTTTTTGGTTGTGTTTCCCTGCTCCCCTCCACCCATCTGCAAGAAGCTCCCTTTCTTCCATCCTCTATTGACTCTATTTTTCCAAGGGATGCTAGGCACTTGTCCTTTTCCCAAAGATTGCTGGAGTTCTCTGCTTTTGTGCCAAAAGCAGTCCCACAGTTAGAGCCCATGTTGGTACCCATATACACCCCAGTTTTTAAACTTTCAGTGTGGGGTCTCGAACCTCTTTGAACTAAGTTCAAAGCAGTTTGAAGTGGTTCAATTTTTTGAATTAGGTTTAAATGGTCTACTTTGAGCCATCTCGATGTAAAGTTCAGCAGGTTCAAATTTTGCAAAGCTCTGGTGATTTCACTTCAAATGCAGGTTCAGATGTCAAGTGAACCTGAGCCCCCATTCAAAATGAAAGTCCATGATATTAAAATTCTTCCAAGGTCCAAATTGGTTTGGGCATTTGTATTTAATTTCATAGTGATCTATTTGGGAACAGATAAATCAAGTGCAGATTCATATTTAAAGTTGCAAAGTGGCCCAAATCATATAGTGTTGAGGCATTCAGCCAAAGGTATCAATTATAAAACTAAAATAAATTCAAAACATCTATTGCTAGCGCCATGTCAAGGACTCCATTCACAAGTCATATCTCCAATAGTGCAATACAGAAATATTGTTGTGCATTAGATGTTGATTTCATTGTGCTCAAATACCTTTACCAGGTAGTAAACAGATTGGTGAGACAAAAAGAGTTCTGATGTTCAGGGTTAAATTCATAGGTTCAAAGATTCACATAAGTTTAGAGCCCATTGGTTTAAAAGTGCAGACTCATAGTAACCCAATCTTAGATTGGAGTTTCAATTTCAAAGCTCAGAGTGCCTTGCTATCTATATAATCTATAATCCATATGAAGAAGGATTAATGCTAAGAATTCTCGGTGATGAGAAATTTTCCAATGATAGCGTTGAAGAATGCCTCCAAGGTTTTGACTCATATTCTCATGGTACCAATATTTATATAGCATTCCTATAAAGAAGAGTCTCTTAGCAACTGTGATATTGGTACATGGTCTTCACGGGCTCAAACATCTTGATTCATTGATATATCATAATAAAAACAAAAGTTATTTTGAAGGTTGTGTGAAGTTTTGACAACACATCTGAAGGTTTGTCGACATGAGTCAAATCACACTCCACATATCCATCGCCTCCCCCAAAGTAATGACACCTGTAGACAAAAGAAATTTTCATGCATCTGCAATTCGAAAGGCAAGTAATGGGCTCCTGCCAGTTTTCTCTGCGGAAATATGAACAGTGCATGTGATCATCGAGAATGCCAACAAACTATTTGACAAAATTGGCTTGAAAGTGAAGGCACGATCAAATTTGATGTAGTATATTGTGTAAAGCTTCCAAGGTTACAGCAACAGGGAATTGATAATGCTCTGTCTTGAAATTGATTTCACTAGTATCATGATGAATTCCTCTTGCAGGTTCATCGAGTTGCGTGTTGTTCAAACACGATAGAAGCATCAGTTTTGAAAAAGATCAAAACCAAATAACAAGGATAAATTCATGATAGAGTTCTCATTTTCTATTTGAATCCACATGCATATCAATTTCCAATTACTTGAAGTTGTTCCCCTGATTAATGAGTGTGATCTCGATCGAAAGAGAATTCTGCATATTAAGACAAATGAGAAATCACATCCGAGTTTGGAAATTGGCAGCAACAGTAATGTTGGATCACATATGAACCCGATCTCAATGCTAAGATCACAGATGCAAAACATTCTATCATAGCGGCTTCTCAATGAGGAATATGCAAGTCAAAACCTTTATGATGCTTTAGAAACTATGCAAAGGATATCTCCATCATTTGACTGTTTCATGAAATATTAATATGTTGTTCGAGAGAGTGCATGTGAATTAGTTGATGTAATGTCAGTAAGGCTCAACAGATAGGGAAGCGAAGTGATGATTGTTGTGGATTGAGAGATAAACGAGAATAATAGTGAATCCTCTAGTATGGATGTTTGGCACATGCAGGGGCATTCTTGGCACGTGAAATCATAGCTCAAGAAGTGCTCGAAATGGTGAATTTTAGCACCGAAGGGAAACTTCAGAAGTTGTTGACATAAAAAAAGGTGCTCAGGCTGAAATATTTTATATAGACCCACGGTATATACAGGGGAAGCCACCTGATTTTGAGGAAAATTGTTTCAAATATTGTAAAGTCCTCCATATTTGAATTCTTTTTGAGATAACCATGCATCACGATGTCAGTTATAAATAGTGACATCTTTCATCTAAGATGGAAATGGTTGTAATCACTTTTCTTCATGAAAACATTAGAGGAATTCTAAGGAGGAGTCGTGTCAATTAAAGGGAGCAAGTTATTAAAGACTAAAAATATGAGAGCTCAAAAAGAGACGAAATGAAATTCCATCAAGAGGTAATTAAAGAATTTAATTCCAAGAAACAGTTATTCTGGTAACTGAATGGCTACGGGATGACCAATGGTTAAATAGATGACCAAACATCAAGATAAAGGTTCCAGTTTTCTAAATTTTACGGGGAGAATTTGAGCTACAGTAAGATTGGGGACTGTGAATATAGTGAGAGGGGGAAGATTGTATTTCTCTGCAGACTTTGTGCTGCAGGGGGGGTTAGTCTTTTGTGATTAGAGTCATATTTTGTTTGAGACTGAAGTAGCAGTAGATAGATATAGTATATATGAAAACTCTTTCAAATGACTGTGTGCTAAAGGAAGTTTTTGAATATATATATATATATCATTCTGATCGTGTTTCAAAACTTTGAGTTTGGAACAGATTAATTATGGTTACTTTGTGAACATATGGTTGATCCTATGTGATATCTATTGTTGTCTTCTTGAATCTCATATTGTTCATTGGAAGAAGTACTTTGAGATAGTAGTTATTTTATATTCTTTGATTGATTTTAGTTTTCTTTTGATGAAAAGACTTTGTGTTTTTCATCCTTCTTGCGATCAATATTAAATACCATCACCTCACTACCTAAGAGTACATGAGAGAATCTTATGCACTTTCTGGAAAAAGTGTAAAACAGTTTTTATTCATTGTAAATCTTGTACGGGGAGCTATACCCGATAAAATTCAGAGGAAGGTTATCAATTCAATGTTAACCTATCCAACTGTTGGTGCTGATTAGTTTTCTCGCTTGGGCACTTAGGGTTACATTTGCACATATTTTCTTGGAGGACAATCTGTTAACCAACAAGATGTTTCAGCCGGGACCTCGACTCGAGAAACTCTAAAGAGGATGTCCCTTGTTATAGTTGAAGCTGGGGAGGATAGCCCTAGCACTTCTATAGAATCTGATAAGAAAGGTGGGGAGAAACAGGAGGTTACTCAGGTTGTGAAATTGATCTCCTCCTCACCTACTTTAGTGAACCCATTCGCCTTCATTTCAAAGCTACTCCTCCACTTATTAGAAAGCTATTCATCGAAGAGTTGGTCTCCGCCAACAAGGTCACTAGCATAGAATCATGGATAGAAAATACACTAGAGCGTAAGAGGAAGAGGGTAGAAGAAGTAGTTCCCAGCAAAGACACCCTATCATGGGCTTTCCATCCCAAGGCTACTATAAGAAAATCGAAGAGTGCAAAGACTATGTCTACTATGGGTCATGATCCTGAAACAGGGCACTTCACCATGGAAGTAGCCAAGCCTACCAAAGAAAGCAGGCTCAAAGATCTAGCGGCTTCTGATTTTCAATTGCAATCATTCGATATGCGCTTAGCTCGACACAACACTAAAGTGGATTGGTGGAAGTCCACCAATGTAGTAATAGAAGAGGAGTTGGAAGATCTCAAGACTTCCAAAATTTAGCTTAAAGCAGAAGTGGCTCAACTGACTAATTTCATTAGACAGCTCTTAACTCCTATAGCGAGCGCTCCTAGTACTCAAACTTCCTTTGATCCTAGTACTATTAAGAACCAGGCCATCCTTGCTAAGTTGCAAGAAGATCGGCATTACAAACAGATTGTTAAGAGATGGATCGAGAGGCTCGAGTCAAAAATTCTAATGATCATTGAGTAGTTAGGTAATGTTATTCTAAGGCTAGAAATGGAGAAAAACAACATTGAGAAGAATTTACAGACTCTCACTGCAGAGAGAGTGAGATGTCAAGAATGCATAGTTATGTTGCATGTGGTGGTAAAGCTGAACACTAAGGAGGCCCTAAAAGCTAAGATCCTATAGAAGGGTGATGAGCCCTTGATCGAATGGCTCCAAAGTTTGGATTTCAAAATCGAGATGATTATTTAGGCCGAGATAGGGCTACAACAAGCAGATGTTAAGGTGCAGGAGGAGCAGAGAAAAAATTATAGACTCCTGCTAGGACTTCATGTGGATTCATAGACTAGTGGTGAAGGCAAAGCAATAGTTGGATTGGCCAACATGCAGAAGTCATTCACAGACTACTTGCATAATTTGGCAGAGCTTTCTTCGACTCATTTAGACAAGGTGCTAGAACTCCAACAATTGAGTGGATGCATATTTAAGGCTATGGAAGAACTAAAAGATCGGTCAGAAGCAATCAAGACTCTAGCCAAAGAGCATTCTAGATGGCTCGTCCATTACACCAATGTCCACGTCAACAGACACAAAGAGCTCATCCAGGTCATCACTGTTGTGATAGCCTATAGGGCTAAATTAGCTAAGGAGAAGGAAGCCAAAACATAAATGTATTCTCTTCTTGTGCTATTTTTGTCAAGATTTTGTAATAGATAGAGATTTAGTTATCATTTTCTTGTTGGGAAGTTGAACCGTTTCACTTACTTCTTTTTGTAACGGTTCAATTAGGAACTCTATATGTATGAATCCAAAAATCAATACAAGGGCTGGCTAAATTTTGGTGTGAAGAATATATCATCATTGCTGAGTCAATTGTGTATGTCTGAATGCCATTTCTTTAACTATTCCATTGCATCTCATTTATCTTTCTATTGAATTTGAACATCTCATTTGAATTAGACTCATAATCTGTATTTGAGCCAAAGTTTTGTATTATGATTTGATACGATTAATTTAGGGGAAAATTAGTTGCTTCTCTAAGTTTTGGGAATGTTCTTGTAATACGGATTGACGCATATCATCACATTGATAGCTTTCAGTCTAGCATTTGCATTTTAGTATTAGCCTATGCATCACCAGTTTTGGGAAATTAATCTGATCGATAGATTCGTAGAATTGGTTAGATTCAGAGTTGTAATCACTTTGCCTGAGCTATTTTCTGTCTAGATTTGGCTTGGTTTACCTCTCCTACTCTCGGGTTAAGAGCATACCCCTGTTAGGTTAGGAAAGACTAAAATTCATGAAACATTATTCACATAAGGGAGCTGTACCTTCCAATTCAGAGGAAATCTATCAATCTAGTGATAGATTATCCAACTGTTGGTATCAAATTGTTTCTCACAGATTTGGGCATTTGAGAGTTAAATTGAAAAGAACAATCTGTTTACCAAAACTTTTCAAGAGAACATAGCTCTGATACCAATTGTTAATATGAATTCAGAATAACTAAGAGGGGGGGTGAATCAGTTATCCTCAGGTCTAGATGTGCCCATATAAAACTTTAAATCAACTGCAACAACTAAAATCTGCTCAGTAGCAATAAACAATAAAAGTGTGCAGTTTACTATACTAATGAAATAAACTTGCAGAAACTTAAAAGTAAAACACAACAATAACATTCACACATTTTGACACCATGGTTTAACATGGAAATCCAATATGGGAAAAACCACCAGTAACATGCTACCAAAATTTTACTCTTTTGTAGTAATGCCCTGTGAGGAGCCAACCCTGTTAAAGGTTATAAAACACACTGTCAAATGTGACCTGGTTAAAGGATTTAATCACCCTATCAGGAGTGGCCTTGTTAGAGGACTTAGAATATTCCAATCTGAATGTCACCTTGTTCAAAGGATTTATACAATGACTGTTAGGTCAACCTGGTTAAATGATTTGAACTGATACAATGGTTAGAAAGTAATGAGCAGGTGTGATCTGATACATACAACTTACTTTGCATATCCAGATCCAGTTTCAGCTCTAATTCTAATTCACTGAGTGGCCTCCATTTTCATCTCAAACTTCAGATCTACTTGGAAATCCATCAAGCAATCTCTCTCTGCTTCTCTTCTTAGCCTTGTTTGCTTAGGTCTTGCCAATTAGTCAATTAACCATGCAAAACTTTGCATTCAACTTCTTCTTACACTTGGATACAATAAAAATAACCACAGTAGGTTATATTATACCTCTTCATCTAGGTCAGATAAATCTTTTGCCGCTTAATCAAGATCATGAATCTTAGGTTAGGTCAGATCCAATAGATCTTTCCATTATTACATTTAATTTACTTCTCTAATACACTCATTAATTAAGCATTGAATCCATGTGCTAATAAGGGTGTCCTATGCATTAAATGAATGTGGACCAATCTTAATTAATAATGCATATCCTAATAAAATCAACTATGTCGGCCATAGATCTCAAATCTCACCAATAAAAAAAATATTGATGCTCGGCTTTCTTTGTCTCCCTCGGCATTTCACTGGCACTCGACATCATCTTTGCTTTTCTCAGTATTGACTTTCACTTTTCTCGGCATCAACTTTGCTTTGCTTGGTATCGACCTTCCAGTGAACTATCAGTGCTAGATAAACAACATATCACTTTGCCAAAGTGCCAAATGATCAAGTACCCTGGTGTATACTCATAACTCAACCATTTCCCTGGTCTTCTTTTTATCCCATTATTTTCAAATCTTCATCAATTAATGGATAAGGTACTCAAACATACACAAATAGTCCCACTAGTTAAGGTTTGACATCAATGACAAAATATCAATTTTTTACATAATAGAAATCTTTCTAACAGGTAAGAAGCTCTTGCACAAGCATAGTCTATTGGCCTCGTCGCCAAGAGAATAGATCCCAAGGTGGTATGACATAAAAGTGCACACAAGATGCTAACATACCTATATGAACTAATAATTATCTAGCATTCAAATCCATAGAATAAATCTCAAAAGGGTAGAATATCAATAAAGGAAATTGATTTCTGACAATAATTAGCTAGGCACACAAGTCATAAAAAGAGTTAAAAACCCCAAGTTTAGATCGTGGTAATAAGTAACCAGAATATATTGTATTCATTATCACCACATATTCTAACTAAAATCATGGGATACAACAAAGTCCAATTTATAAAACATGCCCAAAATGATGACAATCCAAAATGAGAGCTCATGCGAAATGAGGCACACACAAAAATGCCCAAAATTGAAATTCAAAATCAAGCTACGAAATTAAAAGCCATTGGTTCTTATGTACCCAAAAACATACTTCTGAAATAAAAATCCTATTCTAGGTACACATGAAAAAATGAGCAGCATAACACCACAAAATCCATAAATTACAATACTCATAAAAACCCAATCAGGAAATGAAATATAATGAGATTGTGGGGGAATGCTAATTATCAACCCATGAAACTAAAATATTTTACTTTGAATCAAAAAATGGAGCGAATAAAAAGATACAAGATTCGCTACCTCACATAAAGAGGAAAACATGGAAATGAGTGGAAGAAAAAGAGTCCTTCGTGAAAACAGAAATGACTCCACACAAGCGGGAGAAATTGCAGGAGAGATCCAATGAGATGGTACCCACAAAAATCTATTTTGTAGAACTCACCCAGCAAGCAAATCTCTAAAATGCACTCAAGAGGGTTTCAACAATTTTGCTCTCAAAAAATGAAAAAGTTAGTAAAATGAATTCTAATTCTTCATTATAAGTCACTTTTGGCCAACACCCCAAACATGATAAATAAAATCACTTAACTCAATAAATTAAAACCCCATAAAACTAACCCAAACTCAACATGGATTGAATTAACCAATTCTAATGAAATTGAATAACACTATGACAAAATTTTAGGAAAATATAAAATACTCATTTAATCATTAAAATCAACATGCATAATGATAACTCAACCACGACCAATGCGAGTAATTATCATGCACAAATAGTCACAGGTTTAATCACAGTAATGCAAATGAAGTTCAAATTTTACCCACATGGTACCAGAGATATATTATATCAATACTAGTACAATGTCCATAAAGGGATGATATTGGCTAAATCATGAATGACCAAAGTAACTATATCCTATGTCACTGTCAGGGATAAAGACACACTCAAACTTGTATCTTAGGTGGAATGATGTTTGGTTCCTATTCACTAAAACATACACACATCAAGTAGAACTGCACATAACATATATAGTTGAAGCACATGTACATACATAATATCAAATAGTGAAGGAGATTTAGACATCATGTGGACCTCATGAATAAGTAACTACGACTTTGTCCCTCTTCATACAAACATTTTGGGAAAGATCCATAAGAACAATGATATAACCATAATAGTAAACAACATTTCATTTAACTTAAATCATTAATATAGTTATGATTTAGCAATTACGAGCATATAACAATGAAAGCTCTAAATACACATCCATCAATATGATAAAACATAATATCATCAGGAATCAATAACAACATCATGATAACAAATATAATAATCCCTAATCCAGATAACATCTAAAAAAGATAACAATCATAATCCAGTAGCCAATGGCACCTACATTAGTGAAACCATCAATCACAACATAAGCAATATAATTAGAATGTCTCATGAGTCATGTAAACCAAATACCATCATAACCATAGTAGTACTTGTTTCCCAAATTTTCCCCATTATGAAAATTTTGGCTACAGGTGGAGTAAAATGAGGCTCCCACGAGGGTTGAACCCAGCCTATGAGAAAGACCTTAATTTTTCTGGTCTTGGTTGTGTCCTCTACAATCTCTTCAATCTCTATTTTACCCCCTGTCCATGCAAAATAACTTAAGTGTTGAAGAACCTATGTATTTAATAAGCCCTAGTTACCTGAGACTTGTTCTATTTCTTCATTACCTTTTTGGGTGACTTAGGTTCTTCAATCTCCATGTGCACATTTACACTTTGCATTAGGTCTCTAAGTCGCACCATAAAAATAGAACATTCCAAATCATTCGGCAACTCGCAGACTTCCTCTAGTCTCTAAGGCTTGTGAAGGAAAAGAATATTCCATTTTGATCAGGAGACTTAGCAACGATCATTGGATCAGATGTCGATCAAAGGGAAGCCAGGTAATCTCCTAGTATAACCTAGAGTTAGCAAAAGGTTTGGAGATCATGTGACTCAGTGTAATTCCCAAATTCATATGTGACTTGAGTTTAAAGATAAGTTAAGTCAGGTTATCGCTAGATATATACTATGGTCAATAGTGGGTCATCTCAGAGTTAATCATGCAGCAAATCACAGTGTGACACATGACAGAGGTGGGCCCAGTTTTCATATGCTCAGTTGCTAAGTCTCATGAAGAAAAGGAATATTCTCATATGGTCTGGAGACTTAGAAATAGCCATTGATGCTGATTTTGATCCTATGGTAGTCACGACCCAGCGACAAAGGGAAAACGTAGCCAAAGGTAAAGGCACAGTTATGGGTTAAGGCAATGGATCAAAAGTGGAGATCTGCGGTCACATTTTAAACTAAGAAAAGGATCTTTTCTCGGTCATTGATATAGATGTATGCACCTCCTTTGAATATTATCTTTTAAATATTAAAGATTCAAATATCTGATCTCAGAAGTTATGACAGAACTAGCTTGCAGAGAAGTAGATGGATCAGTCAAATTCGTAGAGGCACATTTATGGTGGTAGGAAGGATTGCAGAGATATATCTGATTGATTAAAGATATTTTTATGATACATTTATGAGCAAAATTGGCAGTGTTAGGGTTTTCTAATTATTCTATTGCAATCAATTGTAACCCTAATCTAATCAGATTATTTCCTTGAGCCTGTGTGCTAGGAGGAACATGTATATATATCAATTTTGGGAACTTTTAGAGCTCAGAGTTTTCCTTGCTTAGAAGTTATCTGTGGAATTTTTTCTGCCCTCTGACTTTTACAGTCTGAAATCTTTCATTGATATTTAGATATTGCAAAGGCTTTTTGTGACATTTTCTCTGCCCCTGGGCTTTCTTGTTTGAATTTCTCTTACTGAATTAGAATATATTGAGTGATTTTTTCAGAGAAATATTGGAGTTCCTGAGACCTCTTTTTTTCTACAATTTCATGTACTATTGTGGATGATCTGATTTAGATGAGTTTGTGGATATTCTTCAGTCCCCTATCATTTTCTCTCATTTATGTACCTAGTTGCAGAAGTGGATGTTTTTTTGCAGGTCATAGTCTATGTCTACTTATAGTGAACATGCTATTGTTTGTGAAATTACTTCTTTCCCTAAATAGCCTCTGTTTATCTTAGACCTCTCTATGAAATACGTATGCAAGCCTATCTAGAAGGTTGTGTTCTATTAGATCCAAGGTTTCATGCTGAGATTAGTTAATGTGTTATGATTCAAGTTACCTTCGGTGTATCATCTAGTAGGATAATTTGCTTTCAGTTATTTCCCTTTCATGAATTCTTTCTATCCCTTTTCCCTCAAGAATTTACTTTCATGTTAAGAAGTAAATTTGGGTGATTATCCAAGAGGAACCGGCCTAGAATCTAGAGGTCTCATTTCACTTAGCAAAGGTCCCACACCTAGAAATGATTCCCATGTTACACTAGATTACCAAGACTACAAGATCTTGGGTAACGGTGCAAATCTAGGTGTTCAACAATTCTGTCACACCCGGTGGGATAGGAGATAAAAGTAATAAGTTCATCTCTCTAAGAGCGTACTAGTTTTTAGAATCAAATACAGACCAGGAAGTGGTCATTTTCAGCATACCCCACCTTGTCCACCAGATAACAGTTCTGGCACGCGCGGTGGGAACATAACAATAAAAGTTTACTTGCAAAGATCATGCTATCCCTAATATAATGGTTGCATAATAAATAACTAAAGAGGTTTTCCTGTCAAGTATATCTAGCGACTCCATTGGTGAATAAAAAAAGATCTAGTCCTGTTCAAAGTTTATGAGAAAGGTTGAAACAAGAAGCTCAAAGATTTTTGAGTTCTCACAGCTCCCTCTGAAAAGAAGTTACCGTAGGTCATCTCTAAAAAAACCCCCTATAAGGAGGGTACAATATATACCACCTGATACTTCAGAAAGGAGACCTTGGCCTTTTCATCGCAAAAGAAGAGGAAGATCCCTAACTAGAGAGCTACAAGAAGATTCAGCTCCACCACTCAACACAACTCACACAGTTGTTGTTCAGCAGATCACAACTCCTACAATGGCTAGGAAGTTTACTTTTTCCCCCTTTAACCAAGGAAGCCCCTTGAACTTTTCTCAACATCATGACGTGCCCTTGGTAGTGCTCAAAATTCTACCTGATTTCACAGGGAAGGACAAACAACAAATTTTGAACACATAAGAGACGTGACTACTATATGTAGTATACATAACATCACAGAAGAAGATGTGGCTACCAAGATATTAGTAGCCTCTTTCAAAGGTAAGGCCTTAGAATGGTTTATAACTCTTGTTGTTGGTTCCATTAATTCATGGGATAGATTAGGAGATGCATTAAGTAAATACTTTGAGGATAAATCAAACAACTTATCTCTGGTTGAACAATTAACAACCATTAAAAGGGATCCTTAGGAACAAATGATAGAATTTCAATAGCAGATTCCTTAAGAAATGGAATAGAATCCCTACCTCAGTAAGACCTTTAGGTGACCATGCCTTCCTATATTTCTTGAGAAGTCTAAATAAAAATATTTCTATCATGATTCAATCTATGGGAGGTACTTCATTAACTCAAGCCTTTGACATTGTTGTCAAGGTAGAGAACTGTTTAATACAAGCTAGCATGATAGCCCCAAGGCCACCCATGCCCATATTCCCTGATATACAACCAAGTACACCTTTGCAAATAGCTCCATTTACTCCAATACCCACTATCATAACACCTCAAGCAAATACCATTTATGGGGAAACAAGGGAGGATCCTTCTCAAGAGCTATTAGAATTAAGAAGCAGTCAGCAAGAGATGAAGAAATTAATGCAAACTATGAGTAATGAGCTAAATAGTATAAAGAAGCAAGGACAGGGGAGTAGGCCTCCTCTTCATTAGCAAAATCAAAGTCCCAATCTACAATATTAGAATCAGGGACAATCTTATCAGCAGAATAGACCCTAATATCAAGGAGGTTATCAAGGGCAAAGGCAAAACTACAATCAGAGACCATCTCAGACTTACAATCCTACCCCTCTTAATTCTACAAATCTAGTCAGGGATGTGGTCCCAAGTCAAAATAATCTTGCTGCAGAGATGGACTGGTTTCACCCTTGCAATCAGTCCCATAATTAGACAACATGCTTAAATGGGAGGGTACAATAAGCACTGATGGTTCAAAGTACCTCACTTACTCAATAAGAGGGTTCTTCCATTGAGCCACCTCCTCAGAAACAGGCACACCATGATGAGACTGATCTTTTCAATTGGGAGAAACAATATTTCAATGGAATAAATGGTGAATCCACCATTGCTACCAACACCAGGGCTAAAAGAAGAGCTCAAGACATGGAGAAAATGGGAGATAGCGCTAGGGCTTATACATTTGAAGAATCTTCACAACCTTTTACTCCTATCATACTAAGAAGACCCCCCTCATTCCAATAAAACAAGATCAACCTTCCAAGGAGGTTGAGCCTATCATAGTAAAGACACACCAAAGAGTACACACAGTAGTACCCTTCAACATTGTGGACAACATGAAAAATTAAATTTCACTATGTCTATGTGGGACTCTTTGGCTATTCCGAGACAACCTGAGATATTGAAGAAAGAAATGACTAAAGAGGTAATTCCTCAACACCCTATAATAAAGGAAGTTGCTAAGCTAGTGTTGGTTAACACTGATCAAAAGGAGGAGACTCCAAGCTGCAACTCCAAAGCTAATACCATGCAAGGTAGAAACTCAAAACCACCTCCCTTTTATGTATCTTTAATTATTGGAAAATATTTAATACATAATTGCATGGTAGATAGTGGGGCTACTAGCACTATCATGCCTAAGAAAGTGGCTAACCAATTGGGTCTGAAATATGATCCTTTCCAAAAGAAGGTTACCTAGCTTGATGGTTCCTGAGTAAACACAATAGGTGTAGTTAAGGATACAAGCCTATTCCTCCATGCAAGCCCCAATTTGTCTATCCTACTTGACATATACATCATAGACCTTCCGACCTTATTTTCCATATGCTTATCAAGGGAGTTTAGAGCCAAGATAGGAGGCTATCTTTCCTTTGATTGGTCTCACATGCTTTTCCATACAAGGTATGGAACCAAGGTCACTATCAAGTCTGAATCATTGGCAGCACACCATATAGAACCTTATGTGTCTAATGTACTTAATGCAAGTTGTCTTACACTTGATGGTGATGACTTCCCAATCATCAAAGAGACAACCACGAAACCAGAATGTATCCCAGATATCTATCTAGATGAACTACAATAAGAGAGAACTTCTGAGGCCCAAGCCAATGTTATTTGGGATGCTGGTTTGAGGACTTATTTGATTCAAGAAGAAGGTTTCATAGAGCCAAATCTTTCCAAGGAAAACATGGAGTTAGAAGATCAGTGTAGCCAAGTTTGGGAGCTATAATTATATGGTGCTAGAAGAAAACATGGTGCTGGTGGTGGTGCAATGCTAGTTTCTCCAAAAGGGGAGAAGTATTACGTAGTCTTTAGGTTCAGTTTGTCTTGCACTAACAACACTGCTGAATATGAGAGCCTAGTGAATGGATTGGAATGGGAAAGAAAGAGAGGGGTCAGAGCCCTACAAATATATGGTGACAGAAAGCTAGTTGTCATCCAAGTAAGAGGGATAATTGTGACCAAAAGTGACATAATGAGGGCATATAAGCATCGAGTTTGGAGTGTAATTGAATATTTCCATGCTTTCAATATTGTTGCAATCCCTAGGAAATTAAATCAAAATGCAGATAGATTAGCTATTGGTGGATCTCAGTATAACATTCCTAATAGTGTTTCAAAAGACAAGGATCAGCATCATATCAAAGTGATTGTCAAACCTTCTATTCCTGATAACAATGTCAATTGGCAAGTGTTTGACAATGACGAGCAAATTCTGCAGTTCTTATTTGAAGAGGATGTTTTCTCAAAACATAACCAAGATAGACTATTCCAAAACTATGGTGATCAAGTGATACAACTAAGATCTAATAAGATGCCTAAGGGGCTTGTCACCCTGGAATCTGTCTTCAACAAAGATGACCAAACACAGAAGAGTAAAGTTCATCTGGTAGTCCAACAAGAACATTGTACTAAACTAGAGTTAGAGCCAGGTAAAAGTTTACAATTTGGGAAGGTAAATACTAATTCAAAAAGGAAGGCTTACATCTGATTATTTCAAGAATTCAGTGTTGTGTTTGCATGGCAATATGAGGACCTCAAGGGGTTTAATCCTTCCCTTGCTCAACATACCATTGAATTAGAGCCTAATGCAAAACCAGTTAGGCAGAAACAAAGGCCTCTAAACCCCAAGTTAGAACCACTTTTGCATAAAGAAGTACTCAAATTAATAGAGAGCGGTATCATCTACCCCATTAAGCACACTAGTTGGGTTTCCAACCTTGTTCCTATTAGGAAGAAGAATGGGGAGTTGAGGCTATGTGTTGACTTCAGAGACCTTAATAGGGCATCCCTAAAAGACCGCCATCCATTACCCTCTATGGAGAAAATTCTCATTATCAGATGGCTATTTAGGATACAATCAAATCCTTGTTCATGAAGAAGATCAATATAAGACTACATTTACAATCAAGTGGGGGACCATGGCTTATCAAAAAATTCCCTTCGGTTTGTCTAATGCAGGTGCTACTTTTCAAAAGGCAATGGATATGGCCTTTAAAAGCCTCATGTACAAATTTGTACTAGTCTATTTAGATGACATAATTGTCTATTCTAAACATGCAGTAGACCATATCAAACATCTGAGGAAGATATTTGAAAGGTGTAGAGAATTTGGGATATCTCTTAATCCCAAGAAATGTGTGTTTGCAGTCCATGAAGGAAACCTATTAGGATATGTAGTATCCAAGAAAGGAATTAAAGTAGACCCTAAGAGGATTGCAGCTATTCTAGAGCTACCCCTACCACATCACAAGAAAAGCCTTCAATCTTTCATAGGAAGGATTAACTTTCTTAGGCATTTCTTGCCTAATATTGTAGATCTACTAAAGCCTTTGACATGAATGTTAAAGGAGAATACATCTTTCTATTGGAGAAAAGAAGGGAAGACCAGTTTCCAAGCCATCAAAGAGACTCTGACAGAAACTCCTGCCCTATTAAACCCAAATTTTAGTAAGGATTTTATCCTTTATGCTTATGGAGGGTCAGATGTTCTTTTTGCAATATTGACTCAAGAAAATTTTGAAGGATAGGAGAAACCTATTGCTTTCTTTAGCAAAGGTTTAGAAGAATATGAAAAAATATATTCTTTTGTGGAGAAACACATACTTTTTGTGGTGAAGAGCCTTAAAAAGTTTAGATATCTGTTAACCCACAACAAGGTGCAATTGAAAGTTACTCACCCTAGTGTCAAACAATTCTTTCTTTCTAGGGATCTGAATGAAAAAAGGGCTAGTTGGATTACCAAGGTCATGGAATATTACTGTTATACACTGAATTTGCGCCTCTGATCTCAAGCTCTCTTGGTCTTGATAATCCAGTATAACAAGGGAATCATCTCCAGGTTGTGGGACCTATGCTAACTGAGATGAGACCTCCAGATTCT
>MU225710.1:1173454-1188608 GCA_018584345.1 Thuja plicata | reverse complement strand
CAAATGTGCCATGTTTGTAGGAAAAGAAAAACTTGCAGCCTTGCCCCTTTAGCCCATCAGAATAGAGAAACCTTTCATGAGATGGGGCATAGATTTCATTGGCATGATCAATCCTCCATCTAGTGTAGGCCATAAATGGATAATTACTGCAACAGATTATTTCACTAGATGGATAGAGGCAGTTTCATTGAATGAAGCAAATGAGAATGTTGTCCTAAGCTTTTATGATGATATAATCCACAGATTTAGTGTCCCTGACTCCATGATTTTAGATAATGCATTAGCATTTACAGGCCTAAGAGTGACTGAATGGGCAGTCAAACATGGTGTTTATTTGAACACAAGTTCAAACTACTACCCTCAGGGTAATGGTTTGGCAGAATCAACCAATAAGAACTTGATTAGGATAATCAAGAAGACCCTACAAGACAACCAAAGAGATTGGCACACCAAACTGAAATCTGCCTTATGGTTAGGCAGAATTACCCCAAAGAAAATCATTGGGAATTCTCCTTACATGTTAGTGTAATGAAGAGAAGCTATGTTGCCCATTTTAACTAAATTTCCAACCCTAGACATAGCTACTTAGTATGTCTTGTTTGAAGAAGGAGATCCTTTACTGATTAGGTATGCTCAAATTATGGAATTAGAAGAACACAAAGATAAGTCCATGAAAGATATGGAATTCCATCAGATGCAAACAAAGAAAAGCTTTTATAGGAGAGCTAGGGCTAGAAATTTCAAGATTAGGGATGTAGTCCTCAAATGGGGTGAATTCAAATCAAAGCCTGGCAGACATACTAAATTTGATTCCTTCTAGGGAGGTCCATTCATCCTCACAGGATGCAAGGAACATAATGCTTTTTAGCTATCAACTCTTGGAGGAGATCCCTTGCCCCTTTTGTAAATGGATTCCATTCAAAACCTTGTTTTGAGGTTTGTCCTTCCTTGTAATTATTGTAAATAATTTCCCTGTTCTTTGTTCTTTCTTTCTAGATTAATTTCATGCTTTCCTTGAAGCGCTCATGTGCAGTTAGTTGTTTCTCCTCCTGGTTTCAATTTGTTTCCAAGTTCCTATTTTTTATCAAGTGATGATTCTATGCCCAATGGATATTAAGGCTACTGGTTCTCAATGTCTAGTAGGCAGACATCCCACAGAAATTGCCAAGAATGTTACCAAAATTTTCCCCATTATGAAAATTTTGGCTACAGGTGGAGTAAAATGAGGCTCCCACAAGGTTGAGTCTAGACTATGAGAAAGACCTTAATTTTTCTGGTCTTGGTTGTGTCCTCTGCAGTCTCTTCAATCTCTGTTTTACCCCTATCCATGCAAAATAACTTAAGTGTTGAAGAAACTATGTATTTGATAAGCCCTAGTTACCCGAGACTTGTTCTATTTCTTCATTACCTTTTTGGGTGACTTAGGTTCTTCAATTTCCATGTGCGCATTTACACTTTTGATTAGGTCTCTAAGTAGCACAATAAAAATAGAATATTCTAATTCATTCAGTGACCCACAGACTCCCTCTAGTCTCTAATTCTTGTGAAGGAAAATCATATTCCATTTTTATCAAGAGACTTAGAAATGATCATTGGATCAGATGTCAATCAGAGGGAAGTCGAGTAATCTCCTAATATAACCTAGAGTTAGCAAAAGGTTTGGAGATCACACAATTCAGTGTAATTCCCAACATCATATGTGACTTAAGTTTAAAGATAAGTTAAGTTGGTTTATCTCCAGATATGAACTATGGTCAACAGTGGGTCATCTAAGAGTTAATCATGCTGAAAATCACAGTGTGACACATGGCAAAGGTGGGCCCAATTTTCTTATGCTCAGTCACTAAGTCTCATGAAGAAAAGGAATATTCTCATATCGTCTAGAGACTTAGAAATAGTTGTTGATGCTGATTTTGATCTTGTGGTTGCCGTGTGATCTCATTATAAACCCAGAGTTAAAGAAAAGGTCAAGAAACCCAGCGACAAAGGGAAAAGGTAGCCAAAGGTAAAGGTACGGTTATGGATTAAGGAAATGGATCAAAAGTGGAGATTTGTGGTCATGTTTTAAACTAAGAAAAGGATCTTTTCTCAGCCATTGATACACATGTATGCGCCTCCTTTGACCATTATCTTTTAAATATTAAAGATTCAAATATATGATCTCAGAATTTATGACAGAACTAGCTAGCAGCAAAGTAGATGGATCCATCGACTTCGTAGAAGCACAGTTATGGTGGTAGGAAGGATTGTAGAGATATATCTGATTGGTTAAAGATATTTTTATGATGCATTTATGAGAAAAATTGACACTGTTAGGGTTTTCTAATTATTCTATTGCAATCAATTGTAACCCTAATCTGATCAAATTATTTCCTTGTGCCTGCATGCTAGGAGGAACATGTATATATATCAGTTTTGGGAGCTTTTAGAGCTCAGATTTTTCCTTGATTAGAAGTTATCCATGGCATTTTTTATGCCCTCTCACTTTTACAGTCTGTAATCTTTCATTGATATTCAGCTATTGCAAAGGCTTTTTGTGACATTTTCTCTATCCCTAGGCTTTCTTGTCTAAATTTCTCTTACTGAATTAGAATATATTGAGTGATTTTTCAGAGAAATGTTGGAGTTCCTGAGCCCTCTTTCTTTCTGGAATTTCATGTACTATTGTGGATGATCTAATTTAGATGAATTTGTGGATATTCTTCACTCCCTTGTCATTTTGTCTCATTCCTGTACCCAGTTGTAGAAGTGTATTTTTGTTTGCAGGTCATAGTCTATGTCTACTTATAGTGAATATGCTATTGTTTGTGAAATTACTTCTTTCCCTGAATAGCCTCTGTTTATCTCAGAGCTCTCTATGAAATACTTATGCAAGCCTATCTAGAAGGTTGTGTTCTATTAGATCCAAGGTTTCATGCTGAGATTAGTTAATGTGGTATGATTCAAGTTACCTTTGGTGTATCACCTAGTAGGATAATTTGCTTTTAGTTATTTCCCTTTCATGCATTCTTTCTATCTCTTTTCCCTCAAGAATTTACCTTCATGTTAAGAAGCAAATTTGGGTGATTATCCAAGAGGAACCGAACTAGAATCTGGAGGTCTCATTTAAGTTAGCAAAGGTCCCACACATGGAAATGATTCCCATGTTACACTAGATTACCAAGACTACGAGAGCTTGGGTAAGGGTGCAAATCTAGGTGTTCAATAGTAATCTTATAAATGAACACAAGAATGAATTGGACCAAGTGCATGGTGTAGTAGCACCTAGGTTAGAAGCATTAATAGGTTACAGAAGAATTTTAAGTTTGTAAGGTATTTTCTTCCACCATTCTTGTAATGACCGAGGTCAATCAGTGAACAAATGCCATAGTTTCTTTATAGCTTGTTTTTAGTCTAAGTGTGTGTTGAGGTATCTTATAAACCTCTAGAAATCCAATGAGGTTCTAGCAACTGAAATTGGTGAATTGGCACTAAGTTAAATTGGTGCTCGCGAAACTCTGTTGCTTGGGAATGCTACTCGGGAATCTTGCTCGGGTTACACTAGGTTGCTCGTGTATGCTATGCAGAATGCTTGGGAACGTCACTTGGTGATGTCTCTCGGGTTACATTTTGTGGATAGGGATGTTTCTCTGTGATGTTGCTCAGGGTTGCTTTAGATTTCAAGTTTGTTTTGATGCTCAGGAATGTTTCTTGGTAATGGCGGTATGTTGCTTGGTTATGTTGGTTAACGGCCTAGGAAACATGAGATGTGACATTTTTGACCATCTAGGTCAATTGCAACGGCTCTTAATGTGTCTTTTTGTCTTTGATGAACATGGACACATGTTCCATTGATGGGAGGGTCATTTATGGATCACCCATACCTTCTATGCAAGGTTGTTGAAGTTGTTGGAGGATACAAGATATTTTGGAGGATATGGCTATATAATTAGAAGTTGTAATAGATAGAGGGAGTAGATGGATGAAAGAGTATTGGACATGTAATAGATTTCAGATAGAAATATAGAGAGCATTTGGAACTACCTTATGTAATATGTTATGTGTTCTTTGTGTAATATGTTCAGTTTGGTTTTTCATGTTGAATCAGTCAGTTTAACTTGGAGAGTGAATCTATCCTAATAGATTCTATAGCATGAAATAGTATCTTAACGGTAAGAACCAGGTCTAGAGAACTTGAGGTGAAGATCTTAGTGACTTCCTCAATCTAGGGTTTGATAATACCCTATAAGGTCCATTAAGAGACCTTGAAGCAGAGTCAGGATGACTCTCGGTAGAAACTAGATCTTGGTTCTACATCATATTTGTATCAGAGCAAGTTAGAAGATTGGTCTTGTGTTTTTTGGGTGTGATTTTTAGAAGGGTCTATAAATTCATCTAACATGGTGTCCAATGCAGAGCTAGCAAGAGATGTAGGAGAGAAGAGAGAGGACAACAAACTTTCAAAGGAGCAGTTAGCCGAAATGGCATGCAAGTTAGAAGAAGTGCAGCTTCAAACTATAGAAGTCAGTGAACTGATGAGAGAAGTTGATGAGAAGGGTAAATTAGTGGTCCTGGAGGACATGATCCCAGAGCTAGACCCTGTGCTTCAAGAAGATCCATTCTTGAAATCCTTGAAGGCAATGAATGGTAAGTCCTTAGAAGGTGTGCCTTTATTTAGTGGAAAGATGGATCCAGAGTTAATCATGGAATGGGTAGAAGGTCTTGAAAATCACTTTGATTGTGATAGTGTGACCAAAGATTAGAAAGTTAGAATAGCCAAAACAAGGTTCAGAGGAACTTCTCTCACTTGGTGGAAATTTTTCCAAGATGAAAGGACTAAAGGAGGAAAGAACCCCATAACAAGTTGGAAAGGTATGGTGGCTAAAATGAAGGAAACTTACCTTCCTAATGATTATGAAGTGAAGTTGCACAAGAAAAGGCAGAATCTAACATAGAAAGACTTTGAAGTTAGTTCCTATATAGAAGAATTCCATAAGGTATGCTTAAGGTCCCATGTGATGGAAGAAGAAAGCCTAAAAGTGGTAAGGTATCTGAATGGCCCCAAATGGAGTATTCAATAAGAGATCATTTTATCAAGCCCTAAGACTGTACACCAATCCTATCAACTATTCCTCAAGGTAGAAGAGAATTTCAAGAAGAAGCAAGAATCAAATAATAGAGGCAGAGGAAGAGACAATCGAGGTCATAAAGGAGGATATGGAGGAAGTAATCCTGAGGATAAGAATCAGAGTGTGTCCAAAACCACAGAGAACCAAGCAGAATCTAGTAACACTATAAGTGGTTACAACTGAGGAAGAGGTTCAAATAATAGTTCAAGAGGAACAACTAATAATCAAGGAAGAGGATCTTACTTCTCTTCAATGAAGTGCTATAATTGTCAGCAGTTTGGGCATCCTGCATATCGATGTCCTGCAAAAATCTCTACTTCACAAGGAGGGGAGAAAAGAGCTAACTATGTACAAGAAGAGTCTTCTAGTAGAAAGACTACAGAAGTCACCATAGGATCAGAGATGGGAGAGAATATGATGGTTGATAGAGCACTCCTCAAAGAACCCATCAATGAAGTGCCAAGCCAAAGAAGATGATTGTTTCAAGTCAACTGCAAGGTACTTGGTAAGGTCTGTAAAGTTATCATAGATTCAGGTTCTACTAATAATATAGTTTCTTTAGAAGATATTGAGAAGTTAAAATTGACAAGGATTCCTCACACTAATCCTTATACAGTTACTTGGTTGAATAAAGATCAACATGTAATAGTAGATGAGAAAGCTTGGATAGAATTTTCCGGAGGGAGGTATAAGGACAGAGTTTTATGTGATGTCCTACCCATGGATGCATGCATCTGTTATTAGGTAAACCATGGTAGTTTGACTGAGCTGTGGTACATGATGGAGTTAAGAACTCCTATTCCTTCAAGAAGGATGGAATAAATTTTAGGGTACAGTCAACCTTGGAAGAAGAGAAAGAGAAGAAAAGAGGTCCCAACCTACAAATGGTCAGTGAGAAAGAATTCCTAAAGACATTAGAAGAATAAGATGGAAGGCTATGTTTTGGTTTTGAAACCAAAAGGTGAAAAGGGAAATCAGAGGGAAGAGTTTCCTTTAGAAATACAAAGGTTGTTAAGTCAATACCAGGCCATAGTTAGTGATGGTCAACTAGCTACCCTACCACTTGAGAGATCTATTAGTCATCAGATTGAATTTATCCCAGGAGCCTCACTTCCAAATAAAGCTTCTTATTAGATGACCCCACAACAGAATGCAATGATTTCTAACCAAATCAGGGAACTAATTAACCAAGGGTTGATTAGAGAAATCATACGTCCTTGTGCTGTTCCCACAGTACTAGCCCCAAAGAAAGATGATACTTGGAGGTTGTGTACTAATTCCAGGGCAATCAAAAGGATAACTATCTGGTATAGGTTTCAAATACCCAATATAGAAGATCTGATGGATTGTCTTGGTGGAGCTAGATATTACTCCAAGATAGATATGAAGAGTGGATATCAGCATATCAAAATTAAAGGGGTTGATGAGTGGAAGATTTCTTTCAAGACTACTGAAGGACTTTATGAATGGCTTGTTATGCCTTTTGGGTTGTCAAATGCCTGAAGCACATTTATGAGATTGATGAATGAGGTTTTGAAGGAATTCATTAAAAAATGGGTTGTAGTGTACTTGTATGACATCCTATTGTTCAACAAGACAAAAGAGGATCATCCTAGACATTTGCAAATGGTAATGCAAAGATTGCATGAAGAAAAGTTGACAATCAACTTGGAAAAGAGTGAGTTCATGAAGAAAGAGTTGGTATATTTGTGTTTTGTTATCTCAGAGGGTAACTTGAAGATGGATATAAGAAAGGTGGAAGCAATCTTGAATTGGCCTAAACCAAAGTCAATTACAGAAGTAAGAAGCTTCCATGGCTTAACACAGTTCTACCAGAAGTTCATTAAATAGTTTAGTAAAATCAGTGCACCTATTTTAGATACCATCAAATGAGGTATGCAAGCCAAGTTCCTATGGAATGATTAGGTTGATGAAGGATTTTAGCATCTAAATAAGAGGATAGAAACTCAACCAATATTGAGACTTCCTAGTTTTGACAAATTGTTTACTGTGGAGTATGATGCTAGTAATATTGTTGTCGGTGTAGTTTTGAGTCAAAAAGGAAAGATAGTATCTTTTCATAGTGAGAGACTCAGTGATGCAAAGAGGAAGTATTCCTCATATGATTTGGAATTATATGAATTAGTGAAAGTAGTAAGGAAATGGATACATTATCTCCTTCCCAAGGAATTTGTAGTCTTTACCGATAATCAGGCTTTGAGTTTTCTGAGTTCACAGGATAAACTAAGCCACGAGCTTATGAAATGGGTAGAGTACATCCAAGCCTATACCTTAACCACAAAGAACAAGAAGGGAGTATAGAATAAATTAGTGGATGCAATGAGTAGAAGGTTACTCATAGTGAAAGAATTTTAGCTAAGGAGCATTGGCATTGAAAGCTTCAAGGATCTGTATCTAGTAGATGAAGACTTTGCAGCATCATACAGGGTATGTCAAGATTATAAAAATCATATCATAGTGAGTATTTAGAGTATACTCTTCAAGAAGGTCTTTTGTTTAAAGGAGGAAAACTCTATTTACTGAGAGGTTCCATGAGGGAGAACCTAGTATAGGAAAAGCACAATGGTTCATTAAGTAGACATTTTGGGTTGAATAAAACTCTAGAGTTGGTCAAGAGGTGTTACTATTGGCCAAGAATGAATCAGGATGTCCAAAGGTATGTAGAGACTTGTATGGTATGTCAAAAGGAAAAAGGGACTTCATCCAATGAAGGATTGTATCGACCCCTTCCTATCCCACATAGACCATGGGAATCCCTCAGTATGGATTTTGTAGTTGGGATACCGAAGACCAAGAAGGGAATGGACAACATCTTTTTTATTATTGATAGGTTAAGAAAGATGGCTCACTTTGTGCCATGTAAGACCATACATGATGCATGTTACATAGAAAATCTATTCTTTCAAGAAGAAGTGAGGATACATGGATTACCTTTGAGTATTGTATCCGACTGAGACACTAAGTTCATGAGTCACTTTTGGAAAACCTTATGGAAAAATCTTTGTTCAAATATTTCCTTTAGCTTAGCATATCATCTACAAACTGATGGTCAGACCGAAGTGGTGAACTGAAGCTTAGGAAATCTTTTGTGATGTCTCACCAAAGAGTATGGACAATCATGGGATTTGTTACTTGCTCAAGAAGAATTTACATACAATGACACAGTCAATAGATCCACTAGAAAGAGCCCAATTGAAATAGTGTATGGGATTCATCCCAGGGGTATATGTGAACTCAAGGATCTTGGAAGAAATGCAGATAAGAGTGGGTATGCTAAATATTTTTCTCAATCCATGAAAGGGGTCCATGATTCAATAAAGCAAGCATTAGTCGAGAATACAATTCACACCAAGAAGAAGGTAGATGTAAGGAAAAGAGATGTTCAGTTCCAAGTTGGAGATTTGGTCATGGCGCACCTAAATAAAGCAAGGCTGTAGAAAGGAGCTCTGAGTAAGCTTTAGGTGAGGAAGATAGGCCCTTGTGCAATTTTGGCAAAGTATGGGTCTAATGCTTATAAAGTTGATCTTCCTACAGACATAGGATTGTCTCCTATTTTCAATGTGGCAGATCTGGTATCCTATAAAGGACCAATTCCAAATAGAGATTCTAATCTAACAATAGATACTGAGGATCTAAAAGCACTCAAACTTCCTGTTACACCAAAAATGAGGGAAAAGAAGATTCTAAATTGAAGAGTTGCCAAACAGACTAGAAAGAAGACCTACATGGAACATCTAGTCAAATGACAAGGATGAGTTGATTTAGAGGCTACATGGATGCAAGAAACTGATTTCAAGAAGTTAGGAATTACTTCTAACTTTCTCCAATCACCTTGACATTTATTTCTTTTTTTGGGGGGAGTATGGTGTAGGAGCACCTAGGTTAGAAGAATTTCTAGGTTTGAGAAGCATTTTAAGTTTGTAAGGTGTTTTGTTCCACCATTCTTGTAATGACCAAGGTCAATTGGTGAACAAACACCATAGTTTATTTATAGCTTGTTTTTATTCTAAGTGTGTGTTGAGGTAGCTTATAAACCTTTAGAAATCCAATGAGGCTCTAGCAACCAAAATTGTTGAATTGGCACTAAGTTATACTGGTGCTCGGGCAACTCTATTACATAGGAATGCTACTCAAGAATCTTGCTTGGGTTACACTAGGTTGCTCGGGTATGCTGTGCGGAATGCTCGGGAATGTCACTCAGTGATGTCTCTCAGGTAACATTTGGTGCTCGGGGATGTTACTCAGTGATGTTGCTTAGGATTTCTTATAGATTTCAAGTTTGTTTTGATGTTCGGGACTGTTGCTCGGTAATTGCGGTCTGTTGCTCGGTTATGTCGGTTAACGGCCTAGGAAACATGAGATGTGACATTTCTGACCAGTTGGGTCAATTGCAATGTCTCT
This sequence comes from Thuja plicata, assembly GCA_018584345.1. Classification (NCBI taxonomy): domain Eukaryota; kingdom Viridiplantae; phylum Streptophyta; class Pinopsida; order Cupressales; family Cupressaceae; genus Thuja; species Thuja plicata. Next base: position 1,179,078 of record MU225710.1, on the reverse strand, counting down.
CAACATGTCACGTTTGTATTTGATAAACAATGACACCTATTCTAGTGATGGGAGGGTCATTTATGGATCACACATACCTTTTGTGCAAGGTTATTGAAGTTCTTGAAAGATGCAAGATATTTTGGAGGATATGGCTATATAGCTAGAAGTTGTAATAGATAGAGGGAGTACATGAATAAAAGAGTATTGTACATGTAATATATTTGAGATAGAAATATAGAGAGTATTTGGCACTACCTTCTGCAATCTATTATGCGTTCTTTGTGTAATATGTTCAGTTGGATTTTTCATGTTGGATCAGTCGATTTAACTTGGAGAGTGAATCTATTCTAATAGATTCTATAGCATGAAGTAGTAGCTTAACGGTGAGAACCAGATCTAGAGCACTTGAGGTGAAGATATTAGTGACTTCCTCAAGCTAGGGTTTGATAAAACCCTATAAGGTCCAATAAGAGACCTTGAAGCAGAATCAGGATGACTCTAGGTAGCAACTAGATCTTGGTTCTACATCAGTTCATCTCACAATGATAGCATACAATTTTTTAACATGAGAACAGTCACTGAATCACATACAACAATTGAGCTAAGGGACAAATCAACATGGACACAATGCACCCACATAACTCACAAAATAGTCTCAAGAAGTCTAGCATCCCAAATTAGGTATGCCACAAGCTACAACATAATTGTTCTCACAACTAGGTATAAGGACATAAGAAATTTGTCAATCCAATGACATAAGACAGATCACCCCAAAGGTACCAACCTCTCATGGTTTTGACCAGAATATATAGTACAAGAATATATCCAACCAATCATATGCTAAGATTGATCAATAGCATAAAGCAATATGAAAACATCCAAAGCCCAAAACAAGGCATCACAACAGATCTCATCCAATTGCACAGAAGTACTAACACACATAATACTGAAACTACATCCATAAGGATGTCATGCATAAATAAAATGGGAGAGACACTCACTTATCGTATTTAATTTTTAAAAACTCACTTATCCTATTTCATTTCCAGGTACTTTAAAATTCTTATCCATTATGTTTCACATCAGTTTTCTTAGTTGGATTAGATAAATCTTCTTTTATTTAGTCTCTTTTAGGTCAATATATTTCCTCTCTTTCTCAATTCTACGTAACAAAGGAATAAAAACCCTTTAAACATAGATATTTCATTGGAATCTTTCAAGTGGTGTTAATCATATTCATCTTGAGATGGTTTTGTATTTTAATGTCCCATATGAATTGGGTAAATTGACCCTTTTATGTGATCCTCTTTTCATATTGTACATTTTGGTGAACCCGACTTATGAAATTTATTCTTTTGATTTGGTGTCTAGATCTACTTTGTATTCATTTCATTAATCAATATTTATATCATACCTTTGCTACATTGCATGCATTTAGATCTTCTTTTTATGCATACATTGATGTATTTTTAGCCATTTAATCTAATTTAGATACATTCAATTGAACTTCTCTCATAGATCCATTGCATTCTTGCATTTTATTTTCATTTTTGCATGTTTGAAAAAAATAACAAATACAAAATTATTTTATTTCATGCATTATTGTATGTATTTTCACTTGCATTATATGAATGGAGTTGTTATCATCATTTACTAGTTCAATTTCAAGTTTATTTCAAGAATTTCAAGATGTGTCCTTTCATGCATATGATGATGGTTTAGTTCTTAATTTTATACATAATCATAATATTCCCTACCCTATAATTTATCCCACCTATGAGAAAATTTTAGCACAAGAAGAGATTATTAACATTTCTTCAAGGAATCTCCCTCCTAAGGATGAGATATTGAAGGATGATATTGATCCTTCTCCTAAAATGTATCTCACTCATGAGGACATTTGGTGCAAGAGAATAATATTTTTCCCTATTTTCCTTCCCATCCCTTCCCTTTTAGGGAGGGATGATGCAGGAGCATCTTGGGTCATTGGCAATCCTACACAACCAAAAATATATTTTCTTTAGTTCTTTAGTTTGTTCTCTGCCGCTCGGGTTCTGCTGCTCAGGCATGCTTGTCTCTGTCACTTGGGTTCTGTTGCTCGGGCATGTTGTACCAATGGATTTTGGTGATTTCCTTACCGAAAGTTTTTCTAATGCTTGGTAATGCTTTACCGACGGTTGCTGATTTTCAGTATTCTTTTTCCCGAGATACTTATTTTGGAAGTTGGATCCGGTGGCTAACTTCTTTAATTAATTCTAATGGCTTAATTGATTTGGGGTCTCTCATCGGGATCTATGTGGACCTAAATCCATGTCTCTCTTATGGATTTGAGGGCCAACCTCTTTGGTGGACTCTTGTATATATTTGATTGTATGTTCTTAGTTTAGAAATGATTCTTAGAGCAAGAAGGAAAATGTTTAGATATTGAGATCGAAGGTCTGTGATCTCTGTTGTATGAATATATTATTGTAATTTATTGAATATATCGCAAAAAATGGGAAGGCCTTACAGCCTCGCATGTAATGATTTTGATCAAATTAATATAAAAGGATCTCTTTATTTTCTTCTCTCACTGTGTTGTTTGGTTTTTGCATTGTGTCTGCAAGTTGGTTTGGTAGTTGGGTGAGCCTCAGGCCCCTCCTACTAGTCCACCTTGCGTCAGGTGGTATCAGAGCATGGTGAGATCTAAGTTCCTTCTTGAAACCCTAACCCTAGTTTGTATTATTGTGGGGAGGCAGATTGTGATCTGACCTACAATTACAGATGGATTCAAGATGGTTCATGGGAGATGAAATCCAGATCCAGGTCTAGCTTATATTCTTAGACAGATGGATGCTAGATTGGAAGATGTTGAGACAACCCAGCACAAAGGAAGACATCTTGATGATGATAGTGATGATGAAATTGAAGAGATTCAAGGTGAAGCTGCACCTATACCTATGATGAATCAGGAAGAAGAAAGATTCCTGAGAGACTTGACAAGTTTGAAATCCACAACTCATTTTAATCCTCCTAAGTACAGTGGAAGGTTAGATTCTGATGAATTGATAGATTGGATAACAAGTATGGAAAACTATTTTGAATATGAGAATGTATTTGAGGATAAGAAGGTGAAGATTGCAAGCACAAAGCTGAAGGGTCATGCATCCTTATGATGGGAACATCTACAATTGGATCAGAAGAAAGGTAAAGACAAAATCAAGGTATGGGATAAGATGTTAAACAAATTGAAAGGCAAGTTTCTACCTTGTGATTATTGGATTAACCTAATTTAGCGAATGCAAATTCTGAAGCAGAAAGACAAATCTAAAAAAGACTACACTAAAGAATTCTACAGATTGGAAATCAGATCTAGACATGTTGAGGATGAAGTGGAAAGAGTTGAAAGATACCTTAATGGCTTGAAAATTTCTTTGCAAGATGAGATAAGTTTGGTCAAGATGGAAGGCATTAAGGAAGCATACCAATTTTCCCTAAAAGCTGAGGAGAAGTTGAACAGAAGATATGAACAAAGACAAAGAGGTAGAGGTGGTAGATTCCCTAGAGGAAGAGGTAGATCTCATGGTGAGAATAGTAGATCTGAGCCAGACAAGTCAAATTCAAACACAACTCGAGACAAAGGAAAGACAAAATGGAAAGGTGGAAATTCATACCAAGGAAGAGGTAATTACTCCAGAGGTGGTTATAGCATAAAATGATTCCAAGTTACTTGTTACAATTATGGTGAGGAAGGACATAAATATTTTAAATGTACACATGCAAGAAAGAAAAGTAGTAGAAGAAATGTATTAGTGCAAGAGGAGTCACAAAATGAAGCTAAGAAGGAAGGAAATTTCATGATCCGAAGGATACTATGGAGTGAGAAGGATAAGCAAGATCTAATCAGGAAAAGTTTGTTCAAGACCAGATGTAGAGTTGCAGACAAATTTTGGAAAGTGATTGTTGAGAGTGGAAGCTCAAAGAATCTAGCATCTAAGGAAATGGTTAACATGTTGCAGTTGGAGAGGATGAAACATCCAAAGCCCTATAAGATCTCATGGATGAAGGATGAACATACATTAATGGTGAGTGAACAATGTTTTGTGAATCTGAAAATTGGAAAATACTATGATAAGGTATTGTGTGATATTATGCCTATGGATTGTTGTCATATTTTGTTGGGTAGACCTTGGCAGTATGATAGACATGATATAAATGATGGAAGATTGAATAGATACTCCATTTGGGTTGATGGTAAGAAGCAAGTTTTGTTACCTTTGATTGAAGAATTTGTTGGTGAGATATGTACATCTGTGAAAGTTTGTCTTATGGAAGGTAGACAGTTTGTTAAAGATTTGAAAAGAAATTATATATGTTATGCTTTGATTCCTAACAAACCAAGTAAGAATACAAAAGATGACATTCCTGTAGAAGTTGGAAAGTTACTCACTAAGTACAAGGAAATAATTTTAGATAATGTACCTGATGGTTTTCCACCAATGAGGGATATCAGTCACTATATGGATCAGATTCCTAGAGTTAGTTTACCAAACAGAGCACCACATCGATTAACACCTACCAAAAATTAAGAGCTTAACCAACAAGTTCATGAGCTGTTGAGCAAAGGATCGATCTGAGAAAGTTTGAGTCCATGTGCAGTACTAGCTGTGTTGCCACCTAAGAAGAATGGAGAATGGAGAATGTGTATTACTTCTAGAGCAATTAATAAGATCACAGTGAACTATAGATTTCCTATACTGAGAATGGATGACATAATGGATCATTTGAGTGGAGAAGATATTTTAACAAAATTGATTTTAAAAGTGGATATCATCAGATTAGAATTAGAGATGGAGATGAATGGCAGACTTTTTTCAAGACAAAGGAAGGTTTGTATGAGTGGTTGGTTATGCCCTTTGGTTTAAATAATGCACCAAGTACATTTATGAGACTTATAAATGAAGTTCTAAATAAATTCTTGCATAAGTGTGTGATTGTATACTTGGGTGATATTTGTATATTTAGTAAGACTAGAGAAGAGAATTTAATGCATATAAGGCAAGTGTTGCAGAGATTAAAAGAAGAAAAGTTGTTGATAAATCTGAAGAAGTGTTCCTTCATGAAAGAAGAGCTTGTGTATTTGGGATTTGTGATTTTAGATGATGGTTTGAAGATGGATCCAGAGAATGTTGAAGCTATACTGAGTTGGTCTACACCTAAAAATGTCATCGAGGTAAGATCATTTCATGGATTGGAAAGTTTTTACATGAATTTTATCATAAATTTAAGTTCTGTTTGTAATTCTATGACTGAGACAATGAGAGGAGACAAAAGAGAATTCAAATGGACACATGGAGATGATAAGGGTTTTGAAGCTTTGAAGCTGAAGGTTGTTGAATTACCTATTTTAACCTTACCTAATTTCAATACGATATTTCAAGTTGAATGTGATGCAAGTGGAAGTGCAATTGGAGCTGTGTTAACTCAAGAAGATAAACCTGTTGCTTTCTTTAGTGAAAAGTTGAATGATGCAAAAAGGAAATATTTTGTCTATGATCAAGAGTTCTATGATATTGTTCAAGCTATGAAGAAATGGAGACATTATTTGATGCCAAATGAATTTGTGTTGTATACTGATCATAAGGCTTTACAATATTTGGGTA
>MU225710.1:1160798-1173404 GCA_018584345.1 Thuja plicata | reverse complement strand
AGAGTGGAGTTTCTAACAGAGTTGTTGATGCATTGAGTAGAAGAAGATCTTTGTTGACTGAAATGAGAATTGAAGTTCTTGGTTTTGATGACATGAAGAATTTGTATGAAAGTGATCCTGATTTTTTAGAGTAGTGGAGAGTGTGCAGAGCACCTAATTCAAACCAATCAAATAAGTATGAAGACTATTTCATTAAAGAAGACATGTTGTTCAAAGGTATTCAATTGTGTATACCAAGAGGATCAATGAGAACTAATTTTATTAAGGAGTAACATAGTAGTGGATTGGCTGGACACTTTGGTATTGATAAAACATTGAGTTTGCTGAAGGAGAGGTATTTTTGGCCTTAGTTATATAAGCATTTTCAGAAATTTGGAATAAGTTGTGGATTTTGTCAAGTTGCAAAGGGAGTGAGTCAGAATACTAGTTTGTATACACCTATTACTATTCCTGAGAAACCTTGGAGTGATACTAGCCTGAATTTTGTTCTTGGCTTAACTAGGACAACAAGAGGTAATGATTCCATATTTGTTGTTGCGGATAGATTTTCTAAGAAGACACATTTGATACCATGTAAGAAAACATTAGATGCAGTACATATAGAAGATCTCTTTTTGAAGGAATTTGTCAGATTGCATGGATTACCAAGGAGTATCATCTCTGACTGAAATAGTAAGTTTGTTATCTATTTTTGGAGGACACTTTGGAAGAAGTTGGATACTAAGTTGAATTTTAGTTCTACATTTCATCCACAGAATGATGGATGAATAAAGGTTGTAAACCAAAGTTTTGGTAATTTGTTGAGATTTTTAGTTGGAGACACACCAGGCAATTGGGATTTGATGTTGACAGAAATAGAGTTTGCATACAATAGTTCAGTAAACAAAAGTACTGGAAAGACACCATTTGAGATTGTTCATGGCACACAACCGGGAGGTATATCAGATTTGAGAGATATTGTTGAAGAAGAGAAAAGAATTACTGAAGCAAAAGAATTTGTAGAATTTATGAATAAATTGCATGAAGATATAAACCAAAAGCTAGAGAAAATTAATCATAAATACAAAGCCAGTGCAAATAAATCAAGAAGACATAAGACATTTGAAGTTTGTAATTTTGTAATGGTTCGTTTAAAGAAAGGAAGATTTCCTATGGGAATATATGTGATGGGGAGCTCCTCTCCTAGAGCCTCCTAGATCTCTCCTATTCCTTCTATTGGACTTCCTTAGGGTCCCTTTTCTACCCTATCTAGACAATGGTCTCTTAATCCCCTAACTCACTAGGAACTATCCACCAATTTCAACTCTTCTCTTTACTCCTCTCCATAGCTCTCTTGCATTCATGGTTCCACTAACCATCTGCCACTCCTATGATCTCAAACTCTTAAGGATTAATTCCATAATTCCCCTTAGGTCCAATTACCTCTCTAAGGATTCAATTTTTTGAGTTCCCCATTCATTTTCCAAACAGGTTCTAGAATCAAGTCTTTTAGGCCTTGTAGCCTTTTTAGGCCTCTTAGCCCTCCAAAACATAGAAAAGGTGATTTCTCTCCTAAAATCCCTTAAAAAACCTAGAAAAAACTCCATATTCTTCTTAGGGTTTTTCTTCCCCTTTAGTATTTTCTAGGTATTTTGTCACACTACTGTACATACAATGGACTTTTGCCAAACCCCTAAAAATTAGGGTTTCTAGGGCATGAAGACTGGTCTGGCTTCTTGTTCTTCTTTCACCAATATAGTGAACTCCTCTGAACTCCTCCTTCCATTAGAAGGTCTACACCTCATTCCTCTACACTCCTCCAACATTTATTGGAACATACCAATCACTCTGCAACCTCCATTGTTGCTGCACTACTCAAGAACCCTAGCCAGAATGACTAATAGTCACCTAGGGCCTGATTGTTTTCAAGCTTCCCTTGCATACAACATACTCCACAAGACATATGTACATATTATGTACAAGCCTCTAATTGTTTCCAAGTGTTCATGTAGTTGGAACCATGGGAACACCAAAGAAACCCTTCTTTCACATGATTGGACCAAAACTGGCCAATGGACTTGCAAAACACAATAAATTTAACAAATCTTAACCAGAAAGTTTAATCTATGAAAATAATGCCTCATAAAACTTGGAAACTAAATTTTAAACACTATCCAATCATTAATTCAGTCCATTCAATCCAATCAAGTCATGGATGATGGCTCTGTCACTTAATTACAGTGTAAAATCCTTCTTCTCAAACACCAGTCTGTACACAATGAACTCTAACTATCAGATTAGGGTTTGGAAGACCTTATACACCTCCTTCCCACATGTTTAGACCCTCTTGTTGGTATTCTAGCACCATAAGTGCTAATTCCTAAAAACTAGGAAATGTTGTCATGACAACTTTGACAACTTTTGTCAAAATAGCAATTTTCACATCTTGAGTGTCCTAATTGGTTTCAAACCTTAAAAATTGACCTCAAATGACTAAAAAACATTAAAACATTAAAAATATTCCCACTTTGGAACTTTGGTCAACTCTTTGACTTTTGAGTTGACTTCTAGGTCTTAGACCCCTAGAATCAACTAGACTCAAACAACATCCAACTCTAACCTTTCCTAACACTAACCACACCTCAAAATCACACTAGGGACTTTATATTCTAGTCCTTATTCATGGATGGTTGGCCAAACCAACCTAAAAGACAAAATATTTAAATATCTAATTAAAAAACTTAGGGTGCTCCTGCACCATCCTCTCCCTGCAACAAGAAAGTCAAGGTACTTGTGGTGTCAGGAAATCCTCACTGATTCCATGCTTCTTGAAGTCACTCTCAGCTATCCAAGTGGCTTCTGACTTTGGTTGTTGTCTCCACTTCACTAGATTCTCCATATAGACTTTGTGTCTTCTCTTCTTCTTCACCCTTGAATCCAATATCTTCTCCACTTGTGGCTTGACTTGTTCCAGAGTCTTGAACTCTCCCATGTCCTTGTGCACCTTTTTAGTGTACTACAACTCATCCATCTTTGGTCCCTTATATCTGATCAAATATTTCACATTGAATATTGGAGAAATTGACATCTCCTTGAATAACTCCACCTTATAAGAATTAGGCCCATATTTAGCCAATATCTTGCAAGGTCCAATTATTTTCATTTGTAGTTTAATAGGTATCCCCTTTTGTAATCTTTCCTTATTCAAGAACACCATCACTAGTTCCCTCACTTCTAACTGCAAATCTCTTCTTCCCTCATCTCTTTTTGCCTTCAAATTATGATTTGCTTCCATTAAGGTCCTCTTTACCTATTCATGGACTTCCCTCATTGATTGGGCAAATTCATCGACATGTCTACTAACTCACTCATATCCTTTGAGGTCTCTGAGCTCCATCAAACCCCTTCGATGTGCCCCATACACAATTTCAAATGGACTTTTCCCTGTAATCCTATTTGTGCTATCATTATAGGCAAATTCTTCCTGTGGTATTACTTGCTCCCATTTGTGTCCATATTCCTTTATCAGACATGTAAGTAGGTTCCCAAGAACTCTATTGATCACTTCAATCTTCCCATACATTTGAGGATGATAGGAAAATCCATGAGACAAGTTTGTACCTATTCTCTTCCATAGGGTCTTCCAAAAGTGACCCATGAACTTCACATCCCTGTCTGCAACAATGCTCATTGGTAGGCCATGTATCCTTACTACTTCTTTGAAAAACAAGTAGGCAATATGGCTTCCATCATGTGTTGTTTTGCATGGTATGAAGTGGCTCATTTTGCTAAACATGTCTACCACTACAAATACACTTTCTAAACTAGTTGGAGTTCTAGGTATCCCTAGTACGAAGTCCATACTTATGCACTCCCAAGGTCTACTTGGGATGGGTAATGGTTGGTAAATTCCTACATTGGATGAAGTTCCTTTAGCCTTCTGACATATGCCACACTACTCCACATATCTTCTCACTTCCTTCTGCATCTTTGGCCACCAATAGAATCTCTCTACTAAGTCCAATGTCTTATTCAATCCAAAGTGTCCAATTAGGATTCCATTATATTTTTCTTGTATGAGGTTCTCCCTCATTGGTCCTTTTGGAACACAAAGTTTCTTACCTTTGAATAGAAACCCCTTCTGCAATGTATACTCTACAAACTCATTATGAAAGTGATTCTCAAAATTGTGACACACCTTGTATATCTCTGAGAAATCTAAATATCCCTCATATAGGTCCTTAAAACCTTCAGCTCCTATAATTTGTAACTAAATCTCTTGGATGGTGAGTAGTATCCTACTAAGATCATCTACAACTTTGTTTTGCATCCCCTTCTTATGCTTTATGGTAAATGTGTAAGATTGTAGGAACTCCATCCACTTGATGTGTCTATAGCTAAGCTTGTCTTGAGTGTTTATATAACTCATTGCTTGGTTGTTTGTGAAGACAACAAACTCTTTGGGAAAAATGTAATGCCTCCACTTCTTTAATGCTTGTACAAGAGCATATAGCTCCAAGTCATAAGAAGATTAACTAGACTTAGCCTCATTTAGCCTTTCCTTGAAAAAGACCACATGCCTTCCTTCCTGACTTAAGATAGCTCCTACTGCAATGCTACTTACATCACACTCAATAGTGAATGGTTTGTCAAAGCTAGGTAATATTAATATAGGCTGAGTAACCACTTCCTTCTTCAACCTTTCAAATCCATCATTAGCTTCCTTTGTCCACACAAACTTTGTTTTCAGTCCTCCTTTTATAGTCTCTAGGACTGGAGCACAAATCTCACTGTATCTCCTAATGAACTTCCTATAGAATTGGGCTAACCCATGGAAGCTCCTAACTTTAGTCTCTATCTTAGGAGTAGGATAGTTCAATATGGCCTCTACTTTCTCATTATCCATCTTTAAGTCACCCTTGGAAACCACAAAGCCAAGGTAGACTAGCTCTTCTTTCATAAACTCACTCTTCTCAAGGTTTATAGTGAGTTTCTCTTCCTGCAACTTCTTCAATACTAACTCCAAGTGTCTCATATGATCCTCTTTGGTTTTACTGAATATGAGGATGTCATATAAAAAGACAACTACAAAAATAGATATATAGTCTTTCAAGACTTTGTTCATTACCCTCATAAAGGTGCTTGGTGCATTGGTAAGCCTAAAGGGCATCACTAACCATTCATACAACCCCTCTATAGTCTTAAATGTAGACTTCCACTCATCACCCTCTTTCATCCTAATTTTATAGTACCCACTCTTTAAATCAATTTTTGAGAAGTACTTAGCACCCCCAAGCAATCCATAAAGTCTTCTATTCTAGGAATTGGAAATCTATACCTGATAGTTATCCTATTTATTTCCCTAGAATCAGTACACATTCGCCACTTATATCCTTTCTTAGGAGCCAATACCACTGGGATAGCACAATGGCTGATGCTTTTCCTAATCAATCCTTGATCCAACAACTCTTGCACCTGCCTGGCTATCTCCTTTTTTTGCTCTGGTGTCATCTTGTATACAGCTTTGTTTGACAAGGATGCTCCTAGTATGAATTCAATCTGATGACTTATCTCCCTCTTTGGTGGTAATGAAGTTGGTGTACCCTCACAAATTATGTCTTTGAACTGATCCAACAGTTCCCTCACCTCTTTTGGCATGGGTGCTTGTTTGTGAGTCTCCTCCTCCTTTGGCTTTAGTGAAATTGCATCACCAACTTCTTCATCTTTCATATCCTTTAGAAATTATTTCCCACTCATCATCATGACACTAGATTCTACCTTCTCCACTATGTCTTCCTCTAGTATGGATTGTATCTTGAATGCTACCCAATTTTTCTTGAAGGTGTACTTATTATCCTTCCCATTATGGACAGCTTATTTGTCATAATGGCATGGTCTACCAAGCAACGGATGGAAAGCATCCGTTGGAAACACATCACATAGTATCCTATCTTGATACCTTCCAATAGAAAACTCTACCCACACTTTTTCATTTTCCAAGATGTTTTGACCCTTGTTCAACCATGTAACTTTATAGGGACATATATATGGAATTTTAGTGAGCTTCAACTTCTCAACTCCCTCCTTAGATATGACATTATCTGTTGAACCTAAATCAATGATCACCTTACATACCTTTCCCAATATTTTGCATTTCACTCAAAAAATAGCCCTCCTTTGTTTGTGCTCATCTTTGGTGGATTTCTTGATTAGGATCCTCCTCAACATTAGATGCTCTCCTTTATCTGAATCCAAACTCACCTCTGATTGTTTAAAATAGTCTTCTTTTTGGACATAGGATATCTTCTTCTCTCCTTGTGAAGATGTTGGCTTATCTAGCCACCTATATGCAAGGTGTCCTAACTGTCCACAATTGTACCATTTCATTGAAGAAAAGTGAGAGCTTCTCCCAAAGCCTCATGATCTTCCTCTGCCACCGTTATAGGAACTCCTTCCTCTGTTATTGTATCCACCTCTACTGTTTGTCTCTTGTCCTTGCTCTGCATATTTGGATTCACTTTTTCCTCTATTCTCACTGCCTTTTCCACTTGAACCTCCTCTATGGCCACCTATATAATCTCTACCCATTCCCCTATTTCTTGAACTAGAATATTGTTTCTTCTTTAGTTTCTCTTCCACTTTCAAAGCTATTTGAAAACAACTATGAATGGAAGTTAGGGTAAAGAGATTGAGTTCATCTTGAATGTTCCACCTTAAACCATTTAGGTATCTATTATGCCTTTCATATCTATCCCTACATTTTGGGTGCAAAATGTTGGGTCCCCCTTTTTTTTGCTTTGGCTCTTGCCTTGTCTTTTTTTTTTTATTTGCTTTCTTTTTTGGGTTTTTCCCTCCCATGAGGTTTGTTTTCCTTTTTCTTTTTGTCTTTCATGTCTCTGGGACTTGGTCCCAGAGTTGGTTGTTCTTTCCAAAGCTGGATTCCAGACTTTGGGATTCTTCGCCACGATGTCTTCTCCTTGCAAGAAGGTATGGTGCCAGGGAATCCATGGGCCCAGAGTCTAGAGGTTTGCCTATTCTGGAGTTTGCGGAGAAGAGGGTAACTCTCTCTCACCTCAGGTATAAATAGGAATTACACATCACTTGTATAGTTACCATGATTAAACACTTGTGCATCCAGAGCGATTCTTAGGTGACCAAATTGCGATTAAGTTTGATTACTTTGTGCTTAGTGGGTTATTACCCTATGATTCAAGGTACCTTTTTGTGATTAGTTGAAGGTAGAGCTCATCATAGATGTGTTCCTGGTGTGTTTTGTCCCTGTTCCTCTTTGGATTTCAAGGTAGGTTCTCTGGTTTCTTGTTGTTTCCATATTTTCCTTGGTTTTCCTTCTTTGTTCTTTGGTCTGCATTTTGTTCGCTGGTTTCATTTCGTTTTCTATTTCTAGTTCACCTCCCATTGGTGGGTTGGCCCTACCAGAAGGTTGTATGCCTTCTACATAGCTATAGACTAGTGTTTTTAGTGTGTGCTGCCTTAGTTTAGCTCATGTATATATATGTATAGTTGTATAAATCTGTAAATGCTATGTATTTTTTGTATATCATGTGTATATATGTTTTGGCTCTCTGTGTTTATGTTTATTTACCTTGTATATCCTTCTAAGCTCACGAGTTCCTTGCACTTTGTCATTGCATTTTTACCCATGAGACCAAGCTCATTGAGACGGAGTCACCACGATTCAAACTTGGCACCTCGCTGGTTCAATCCATGGTAGCTTTCTCTCTCCTCCATCTCATCACCTTAATGGCACAATTAATTTCCCATGAGTGGGCATTCAAACCATGTCCCATCTAGAATTTATTTTACCCCGTGTCAGCCCACTTGTTTCCATTAATGCCTTTATGTTGCCTACCACCTGACCACATGCCAACCCACGTTAGCCAAATATAGTTTCTTACTGGTCACATCAGCATGACAACGGCTTGATTATCCAGGATCCAGGCTCTAAGTAATCCCTTGTCCTGTGTTTCCCCTTGTCATTTGGTTTCATTTCCCCCAAAGTCCTATTCACATTTATTACATGTATTCCAGGATTTTATTTTGATATATGCTAACACTTGTTGAATAAAGGCAGCGTGGTGACGATTTCCCTAGAGTTTTAATATTCTTTTATATATATCATGTTCTAACGGTTCTCTAGTGTTGTAGGTTGTGGATAAGTTTATTGAAAATGTCTGAAGTGATCACCCATCCTTCCATCCTAGAGCTACCTACCATGTCCACCCAAGCAGCCACCAAAACTAAGGCCGAGAGGTTGTTTGCAAAGCTGCCCTTGACCTCCAAATATCCCAAGGATGGTTCTATTGTGGGATCAAAGATAGAGTCCAAGGTTCAAGAGGTAACGGTCACAAGGCTCGGGCCTTGGGCTGAAATGAAAGGCTTGATTCAAGCCATTTACAGATTGAAGGCCACTGGAGATAATCTAGCCACTCAGATCATCGCCTCCAGCATCATCAAGGCGACAAACTTTCCTTGTTCAGTGCAATCACCAGAGTTAATAATCCAACTAGAAACATTGTATAATGCACTAACTCAGACCATCTCACTCTTGGATCCTTGGCCACTACAATACCCAACAATGATCATCACCCTGGACGCAACAACTTTTGCCTCGGGGCTAGGGATCCCACAGTTCAATGGATCCATTATCTAGAATTGAATCTAGACATTGCAGGAGTTCAAGGGCGCTAAAATCATTTCCTGGCAACATATCAATAGCCACTGGCTGAAAGTCCCAAAGAGGGATTACAAGAGGATGAAGTTGGAGATTCCCTGCGGGGAGTTCAAAGAGCCCATTCAGGTGGCCATTGTATTTTTATGCAGGATCTTTGGATTTCCCCATGCCCAGGATTTCTTGGCATGGATGAATTACTTTTTTAAATGCATCACCACTCACAGTCATAATTTCAATTGGGCGGCCCTCATATCCAATTACGTAGACAAGTAGCTGAAGGCCATTGCCTAGAATTCCAAGTTCTACATGACGTCATATGTGCTATGGGCACTAGCACAACAAACACCAACTTTTCTAGGTTTGGGAATAGTTGGGGATCTTGGAAACAGCCTGGGCCAAATGACACCATGGGATCATTATCCCCAAGTGCAATGGGAACTTAGTTTCTCAAATTTTTGTCGGGTAAATGATACTTTCATTTACTACAACATTCTAACACTTACTCAGGATTCCAGGTACAGACTGTCACAAGCGGAAATGACTCTGGTCAGCTCCTATGGCCTCTATTTCATTCAATTCAACCATCACACCTACATTCGGCTGACAAGATTCAAAGGGAAGCCCCATCTTCTTTCCTAGTATTGTGGTGATAGAATTATTCTTTTAGAGTTCTTTCAGAAAATGATGGATCTACACACCTTCTACACATTGAAGAAGGTCATCAACGTCCCATTCCATTTTTCATGTGGGAATTATACATGTAGCCTCACCACAGCCTGGGAGGTAGACAGCAAACTAAAGCACTTAGGGCTGGTGGAATTCCACCACGCCTGGAAGAACTATGATCCTCTCATCAAGATTGCTGCAGCACTTCCCTGGGCATCCCCATTGCATGAAGTAGATATTGAAGACTTTTGGGCGGACTACCAAGATAGTTTTGATCTCTGGGCCCGATAGCACTCACAAATGAGAAAAGGGCTCATGAAGGCACTTGACCTTCTGAATTTCCCGAAAGGCTTTAAAGATGATGGGCCATTGGAGAATCTAGCATATAAAGAACAAGGGTTGGACAAGCTAGATCTTCCTCTGGTGGACTGGGCCACCCCTAAGGACCTAACAATTGAAGGGCTATGTCACCCCATTATAGAAGCAAGTAACTAGTATTTTTCTTGGGTATGCCCCAAGAGCGCCAGAAAGAAACCAACGGTCAAAAGGGCCATTCCCTCTTTAGCCAGCATCAGAATTTCTTCATCTTCCATAGCCGCTGAACCAAGCACAAGCAAAGGGAAAGAGAAAGAGGGTGTCCCGGGCCCCAAAGTGCCTCCAAAAGTTCCCACCCTTTTGATGGCTCAACTACATCAACAAATGGAGTTGGTAAAGCTGGCCAGCCAGCAAATAAGTATGTGGGTATCCTCCGGCCTCCTTGTAGCTCCAATGGCATCTACTCGCCTGGCAGGAACCACATCGTTGGAAGAAATGATGAGCAAACAGACTTTCGCTAAGGTGGATTCTACTAGTATTCTAGACACCGGGGCTCCAGTGATAAGGAAAAAGAAGAAGAAGGTGACCCCTACACCTAGCCTAGCCACTAGACTTAGTATGCCAGATATGCCCCTGGTGGATGTCATTTTGAACTCTCCTGAACTAGAGGATATTTCAGACTTCTCACCCCCGCATGGTGATTTTAATGATACTTTCTCGGTGGAGGAGCTCATGGTCCTCCAACAAGGCATAGGTCATGCAGTAGAGGAGATTGTAGCTAAGGACAAAGAAGAGGCCCCCATAAAAAAGGAAATCCTGGTAGAAAAGGATAAATCTGAGCAAGAGGCTCAGGAAGAATTATAAACGGGGCCCAAGCAGGAGAAGATATCAGTCCAAGAGACCGAGAACACACCAAGGCAATCCATAGATGAGAAATTGATGATTAGGTAACCTGAACCCACTAGATCAACCATACCCTCGAACATCATGCTCCAAATGCCTTTGGTAACACTGGGTGATTAGGTGCTTTGGAGCACATTTGGTGAGGTAGTAACAACAGCTTCCTTGTTAAATTTTGGCCAGAGACCTCACCAACCTCTAGAGGATGTTCTGGTGGAGGAAAATGTTCCAATAGATGAGGCCAATAAGGCCCAAGAACTAGAATCAACTAACGTCGAGAGGGACAAAGTCCCTAAAAATATAGATAATATTGAGACCAGGGAAAAGGCTCTGGATAGTACAATGGAAGATGTCAGTATGGCGGAAAACATCAAAGGTTATAGAGAATAAGTAAAAGAAAAAGAATAAGAACAATAAAAGGAGTCGGAGCAAGAGCGAGAGAAAAAGCCCAAAGATAATGTGCATTCCGGGAATGTGCCATGAGATTCCAAAAGAAATCCCAATGAACAAGTCTTAACGGTGAGGCCACCCTAGCCACCCCAATGGCTGGTCAAATAAAAGAAGAGAAAGGCCCCAGCGGTGACCTCAGGCGCTACACTCTCATTGGCGGAAATGATGGCCAAGAATGCAGACACTAAAAATCCCAAGAAAGCACAGACAGTGCATACTCTCTGAACTAATCTAGTAGGTAGTGCAGTTACAATTATCGCAACAC
Organism: Thuja plicata; assembly: GCA_018584345.1. Lineage (NCBI taxonomy): Eukaryota > Viridiplantae > Streptophyta > Pinopsida > Cupressales > Cupressaceae > Thuja > Thuja plicata. The sequence continues at coordinate 1,162,137 of MU225710.1, read as the reverse complement.
CCCACCAGACGTAGAGGAAGTGGCTATAAGCCTTGAGGATTACAACATAATGGAAGTAGCATTGGGGAGAAGAGACAAACAGGGTGAGCTAGATTTACTGAAAGAAGCCACCAAAGTAATAGAGGCTAGATACATCAAGTAGGGCCAGAAGATGAAGGAGGAAAGAGAGACAAATGCAAATCTGCTCGTGCTTCTAGCAGAATTACATAGCACTTGTCTGAGGTCCACCCTGAAACCCCTTCCTTCAGATTTCCACTTGCACAGGGCGATGTGGATTCTCTAAGAATCATAAAGAAAAAAGCACAAGCTGTAGATGGGTGGGCAGTCAAGCAAGTGACCGCAATGAGACAATTTCTAGTGGTGTCCCTCCAGAACCTTTATCAGGTCAATGTTCTTCTCAACTAGGCAAAGGGATTTGCTATTATATGGGAGAAAGATTTAGCAAAGTATGAAAAATGAAAGGTCAAGCTGGAATAAATCCACAACATAGGAGAACAAGTCACCATAGAGGTTTGGATTTTGGGAGATGAATCATATGATTCCATCTAGGCCCAGTACTCTAGACTTGTCCTCAGGGGTGAAGTATGCAAGGTGCTAACTAAGGCCTTGAATGATAAAGTGATAGCTACCCAATACCCTATGGGTCTATTTAAAGCATTCATGGTTGGAGTATGGCAAGTCAATCCCTTCACCACTGGGACGTGTACCCCAGAGGACTATGTTCTCAGCAAGTTTGATGAGCAGATGGAGTCCCTGTATCTGCCTGCTAGAGATTTTGACCAGGGCAAGCTATCCAAGTTGTCCAAAATAATGATCTAATCACATGATTCCATCAAGCTGGTGGACGAATTCTGGATCAGGGCCAAAGACGTTCAGGAGGCATTAGAGGTTGTCCACATCCAGTGGGACAACATAAGAGATGTAGATGAAGAAAGCATAGGCCAAGTATTGGAGGCTTGGGAAAAATCATAAGGAACAATAAAATTCTCTGGAGTCTGGAGAATCTCGCCAACCATGTTTCGGTTGTATTAATTCATTCTTTCAGAATGTAAGTTCCCAGATCCTGAAATTACAGATCCCACATTTTTGTATTATTTAAGTGACCCGTGTCCCGGTTCCTAAGGTCGACTGGTCACTTTCAAGGTAGTTAATAAAGGTTGTCAGAAGGTGGGTGTAACATATAAAAATGTTACTAATGTGTGTAACGTAAGAAAAGATGTCACATTTGAAAATGTAGATGTTTGTGTGATGTGTGGGGAAGATAAGATGTTCCTTTTAACCTCAAATTCACAAATGAAAGATCCAAATTGATTAACCCAAAAGAAGGATCAATGCACAA
>MU225710.1:1138544-1149785 GCA_018584345.1 Thuja plicata | reverse complement strand
TAGTGCCCTCTGAAGGAAACAACACACAGGTGATTCCCTAGGAACCAGTGCTTCTACTGGCAGCACCTTTTTGGTTCCACATGCCCATGAATCCCAACCACAAATATCTCTAGAGATAAACCTCACCCGCATACCATCAGCGCCAGAGGAAACTCCTCCCAATCCTCCTAGAAATTATCCAAAACCCATTTCTTCTTCCCAGCCCCAAACAACAAATGATGACCTATGAACCCTTAAGTTCGATGGGTCCTGATACAAACAGGGTTGTGGGGTCGGAGTGGAATTAATCAACCCATGCGTAAAATCCTTCCTTGCATCCTATAGGCTATAGTTCAACTGCATGAACAACATCATGAAGTATGAGGCTTTGGTCCTTAGACTCCTATTTGCACTAAGGAAAGGAATCACTCACCTCCGAGCCCTGGGTGATTCAGAGTTGATCCATAAACAAGTCCAAAGTCAATATACCTATCACAATAAGAGACTGGCTGCATACCACAACCAAGCATGGAGCCTTATTGAATATTTCGATGCTTTTGGCATTGATCTTATTCCCTAGAGATGGAACTATGTCTCGGATGCCCTTTCCATTTCTGCCAGCACACTTGAGCCAATGGCTGGCTCATGACTCTGGAGATTTCCTATGGAGATGATCCCCACCCCATCCATTACACATAATGTCACCCATTTTTGGTCTTTGAGGATGATCAACATATCCTAGCCTTCATGGCCAATGTTGGTGTCTTTGAAGACCAGATAGTGGAATATAGAGATAACAATGATACTACACAGGGTGATGAAGATGATGGGATCATGGACCTACCAACCAACACCATTCCTAAGGGGATGGTTTCTCTTGAATGAATCATTTACTTAGACCCTCGGGGTTGGGAGAATATATCATCCTCCTTTGAGGGAGGAAAATTTGAGAAAGTAAACATTGGCCAGCCCGGTGAGGAGAAAAGAATACACATTGGCACCTCCTGCTGCCCTAAGGAGAAGGAGAAGATTCTTGCGGTTCTCTGAGAATACATAGAGGTAATCACCTTAGGGTATGAGGACTTGAAAACCTATGATACATCCATTATGACTCATACTATCCCACTCAAACCTAATGCTAAACCCTTCCGGCAAAAGCAACGATCGGTCAACCCACTGATAGAGCCTCTAATTTACCAGGAGGTCCAAAAGCTACTGTCAGCCCAGATAATCTTTCCAATCTGACACACCACATGGGTTGCCAACCTCATCCCTATGAGGAAGAAAAGTGGCAAGATCCACCTTTGCATGGATTTCTAAAATTTAAACAAGGACTCCAAGAAATACAATCACCCTCTCCCCTTGTTGGATGAAGTTTTGCAGATCGTGAATGGATCACAAATGATGTCTTTCTTGGATGGGTACTCCAAGTATAACCAAGTCATGGTTAAGTTTGAAGGTAGAGACAAAATGATGTTTACCACCAAGTATGGAATGTTTCCCTACTAGAGAACACCCTTTGGTTTGATTAATGCATGGGCTACATTTCAAAATGCCATAGACATTGCATTTGAGGGCCTTGTGAACTGGTGCATAATCATCTACATGGATGATTTGACTGTCTTTTCCCAAGATAGGCATGATCACTCTGCCCACCTCGCCCAGGTTTGCAAGAGATGTCACTGGTATGGAATATCCCTCAACCCTAAGAAATCCATCTCCGGGGTCACTGAAGGGAAGGTTCTTGGGCATATTGTCTCCGAGAATGGTATATCCATTAACCCTAAGAGAGTTGAAGCGCTGCTGAACCTACAAATGCCTGACAGCAAGAAGGAGATGAGGTCCTTCTTTGGAAAGATCAATTTTTTTTGGCATTTCATCACTAGATTTTCCAAGATAGTAAAACCACTCAACGAAATGATGAAGAAATATTCCAAAATTGAGTGGAGTCCTGAAGCAAAGTGGGCATTCACCCAGATCAGGAAAATGATAATGGAGGCCCCAGTTCTGGCTAGTCCAGACTACTCCCTCTCTTTCTACATTTATTCCTTTGCTTTGCCACATTCTTCCACGGCAATATTGACCCAAAAGGTCAAAGGGGAAGAATGATAAATTGCTTTCATGAGCTCCCCCTTTAATAATGCTGAAGTCTGGTACACATCCTTGGAAAAGTAGGCCTTTTCTCCTATTCACACCGTGAAGAAATTCTGGCATTATATTCTCTGGAGAAAGGTGCATGATATCATCCCAGATCAGGCAATAAAATCTCTACTGATGCAGAGTGAATTGGGTGAAAAATAAGGGAAATGGATGGCCATCCTCTAGGAATATGATTTTGAAATACAACCCATGAAGATAGTCCAAGGCCAAGGACTATGTAGAGCGATGGCAGAAGAGACTCCCCACATCGAATGTCAAACATACACCGTGGAGTCCATCACTTGAGATCCATGGTACACAGACCTAGTGTACTTGTTGTTGAATAACAAATGCCTGGAGGGATTACCTCCAAACAAACGTCGCGCCGTGTGATTGAAAAGCACACACTACATGATAAAAAATGCCACATTTTTTTGTAGGAACTATGAAGGGGTCTATCTCTTGTGTATTGATAGGGTTCAAGCTACAAAAATAATCAAAGAATTCCATGGGCAGTTTGGAACTGGGAATGGATCAGCTAACACCACTACCTATCAGATCCTTCGGGCCAGATACTATTGGCCCTATATCTTTAAAGATGTCTACACTCACATTAGGAAGTGCCACACTTGCCAAACTGCGGCACATCATGAGCGGAACCCGGCTATCCCCTTATAGCCAATTTTTGAAGCTAGACCCTTTGCCCAATGGGCATTTGACTTCATTAGAGAAATCAACCCCAACTCATCTGCCAACCGTCGGTACATTCTAACCGTTACTGATTACTACACCCAGTGGTCTGAAGCAATACCTTGCAAAAATGATACGGCAAACGTAGTCATAAAATTCCTAGAAGAAAACATTGTCACAAGATTTGGAATGCCCTTCGCTATGGTATGTGAAAATGGTCTGACATTTTCTTTGGCACAATTACTTGAATGGACCTATGACTGGAAGATCACTTTAAATTTTTTCAGCAACTATTACCCCCAATGGAATGGCATTGCTGAATCAACCAACAAACATTTGCTTGAAGTGATCAAACACCTGTTAGAACAAAATCCCTAGGACTAGCACCAAAATCTTAGATTCACCCTCTAGATGGATCATATTTTAATTAAGGTCACCTTGGGGACATCCCTATTCCATCTGGTTTATAGCCAAAACCTAGTGTTCCCCATTAGCTTACAAATCCTGGTTTTATAGTTTATGCAGGAATTCAGCACTCGGGACAATATTATGGAGGTTCGGCTCCTAAATCTAGTGTGAATGGAGGAACAAAGAGACGTAGCCCTTGAACATTTTGCACGTCACCAAGTAGTAGTGAAATGATGGTTTGACCGGAGACCCCATTATAAGGTCTTTCATATTTTGAACTTGGTCCTCTTGTGGGATAAAGCCTGGGAAAAGAAAGGAAAGCACACTAAATTCCAACAGCTCTGGCTTGGACCATATTTGATCTCAAAGATCTGTGGGGAAAATACCTATCATGTAATACCCACCTCTTAGGTTGCTTTTCAATTTGTGGATGCCAAACTCTTTCTGGCATTTTGGATGTATGTGTGGATTTAATCAGATGGTTTAGATGATATTTATATGTTAAATTTCAGTATGTTATTGATCCATTGTTAGTATGATATATCTTTCGTGTATATGTGATTTATGGTTATTTTATGATGCGTATGTATATGTTAGAATTTCATTTCGGTTATGGTTTTCTGACAATACTGACCTTAGATTTATATGCACATGGATCATTATATGTTTTCATTACTATTTGATGTGCTTGGTATGGTATGGGACAGAGTCGTAATTACTTGCTTCGGTGAGATCCACACGATAACCTAATCTCAACCATTGTTTGCCATATGATATATGCATGTATGTTCGTCTTTGTGATGAGAGGTTTGCAGGTACTAGGCTATGTCTTCCCTGAATTGGCAGGAGTGAGCGTGCCCTATCGCATTAATCTCAATGGTAAGAGAGGGGAGATAGTTTTCAGGTCCAAATCCTGTCCTAAACCTAATTGTCCTAGTTAGTGGACAAGTATCTGTTTTGACTACCCTGACTAAATTCGTATAGTTGATAGGAATTCGAGTACCCCTGTCCTTGAGCATGTTTGATTTTGCATGTGTTTGATTTCTGGTGCTTGATGTGATTATGTGGGTGTTATATCATGTTATTTATTTAATTAAATATTATTGCAATTAATTATTAAATGTAGGGTATTTAATTAATTGAAAATTAAATTAAAAACCTATGTTTAATTGAAAGTTTAATTAAAGTACAATTATTGAATATTAATATTTAATTGAATAATTTAATTGAAAATTAGAGTAAATGAGCCTTTATGCTTAATTAAATATTTAGTTGCATGGTTAATTGATTAATTTAATTGAAATTATCTCTCATGCATTATCAATTTAACACTTTGCTTTTATATTCCTAAGTTGAGTTTTGCATGCTATAAGTGAAATTGAAAATAAAAGAATTATGTTAATTAATAATTAGATAATTTATTTTTCCTTTAGGGTTTTCACTTTTGAAAATCTAATTGCTTGGGATATCTATATCTTGGGATTGGAAGCCCTTTTAGAGGTTGTTCAATCAGGGAGAAGGAGAAAACCAGGTGATTGGGATTTAAAGGAGGTTTGCTTGGATTTGGAATTCATCTTGCTTGGATTTGTGGGTTTGATCATCTCTTCTGTTACTAAGGTAGGATCTTGAGCTTTTCAATTCTAGTTTTCAGATCTTTGTCTTCTATGCATCTGAAAACTAGGATCATTTGCTTGATCTTCTTTGTTTATGTATTTGGTGATTCCTTTAATTAAATGATGAAAAAAGTGTTCTTGGATCCATTTGTGTTTTCTTTCATATTTGCATGTCGCATCTGTGATTGTGGGCATTAGGGTTTTCAATTTTGAGCCTTAGGGTTTCAGATCTGTAGGAAGAAGACTTCTTTGAGGAAGTATTGGTATATGTTGTTAAAATTACTTGAGACCCTCAGATCTGTAGTTTCTTGCCATAGAAATATGAATTTTATACCTTCACCATGTCCTTGCCCAAAACCCTGATCAAACCTAGAAGAAAACAAGAGATTGGTTAGATTTGCATGTTTGGAAACAAAAGGAAACTACTCTTGGAAATAAATAATTATATTTAAAAAAGATATATGGATTTTCATTGTTTTTGTCATCATACATGTATTAGAGGAAAAGAAAAATCCTTTCTTGATTATTTAGAATTTCTATTGAAAATAAAAGCCCATATTATTAAAAAAAAAAAATAGCTTATTTGATTGCCCTTGAAAGGTAGTAATGTTCCTTTTTAAAATTATTGTTAAAATAATTAATTTATAAAAAAAGAGAGCTTGTTGTTTTATTTTATTTTTTTAAAAATACAGACTCAAAAAAATTACACCAGTAAAGGAAAAAAAAAATTAATTGAAAATATTTACTAAATAATATAAACATGGTTTATATTATTTAAAATGGGTTTAAAAAATATATATTAAAAAACAAATTTTAAAAAAGAATGGGAGGCGGGTGGCAGGGGCCACCGCACCCCAGCGCTAACAGTCCATTGGCGCGGTAGCCGAAGCTGCCGGTACGGCAGCCAGCGCCAGCCGGGGACTAGCCGTGCCTTGCCTTTATTAAGGGGCCCGGCGGTACATGGTATGGGGGGTGGGGGCCGCAGGGACCCCCCCGGGGTTTATTATTATTTTTTATTAATGTTTCTTTTGCTGCAGTTTTTAAAAAAATAGTTAAAAAAAAATTAGTTTTAAATTTGCTTATTTAAGTTGAAAGTTAATTCATTTAAGTTTAGTTTAAATTTAGATTAATTTATTATTAATATGTAAAATAATTTATTTATATTTTTTTAATTAGTTTAGTTTTAATATTTAATTTAGGTTAGGTATTAATATCTAAATTAGTTTATTAAATTATTATTTAAATTCATTTAATATTAATATTTAAATAGTTTATGGTTATTTTGTAAATTAGGCTTAAAATTAAATTTTAAGTTTTATGAGAATGAAGGGCTTAGGTAGGATTGAGATTATGAAATTATTTAATTAGGCGATTAATGATATATGTAAATAAAAGCATCTTTATTGTATCATTGCTATTAATGGATCACCAGTAATAATTAATTCATATGGTGTTAACTAAATTAGAGATGATATCAGACGATACAGATTTATGCTTATGTTACACCTTATTTTATTTAATGCTTTATGAGTATGAAGTTATTATTCCATGATGTGTCTGGAGTGCGTGATTAAATAAATTCGTGTATTCTTATCTGTAGTCATGTTTCGGGTATCTATTGGGTTAGATGACCCTAGGACTTAGAACCAGAGGTTTTGGGATTGTACTTTTTATATGATGTTATTATGATGTCAGTTATGATTATATGAGTTTGTCATGGTCCTTATTTCCTAAACCAAACCCAATTTAGTTTTGATGTATTGTTTGGCTATATGAGGATACTATGGTTATTGTTGGTTATTTGAGAACCTATGTGCTCCTGAATGAGCAGGATGTGATTTGTGATTATGAATATCTTCATGTGTTGATCTTAAGCCTAGGTAGGTTAACTAAGTGTACAGTGGGGAAGTTGCTTGCAATGGGGGTCCAAGACTCTAAGTGGTTACTAGGTAAACCCATTGGCAAGTTACTTAATAAGTGTAAATATGTTACATTAAAGGGGTTTAAAATGAACTAATAAGATGTCTGAGTCTCTACCCATCTCTTGAATGCTGTCACATGATAGAATGGGAGTTGGGATCCTTGTCTTCGCAAAAGGATCACCGAGCCACATAGTGTCACTTGAAAGCCAGGGTCAAGAGGTACTACTAGGGTTACCTTCAAGGTTGGAATTATGTGATGACACTTCCCTATATACAACTTAGGTTATCCTACGTGTGTCAGTTACCTCTGGTATTGTTTTAGCGTTCCTTGTTTTGGATTAGAGTGCTTCTTGGATCTTCCTATGCATTTGAGTATGAGGTCATGTATACCTTGTTTGTATTCTTGTTGTATACCCCGTGTGATGGGCCTGTTACTTTCTCCTCAGCATGGTGGGAGTGGACCTTTGGTTCCACGTGGTCAGGTGGTAGTGATTCTTATTACCATTGAGATTCCGATGGATTCTTCTTCATGCTTGGATGTTCTTTGATGCAGTTCTATCTTTGGATACCTTTGGAGACTGGTTTAGTTTTATGAGTTGTGTATTTGTACCATATGTTTATATTGGTTATCATCCTTTGGAGGATGCATTGTATTGTTGTTATGTATTATTACATACCCTACGACTTGTGTGGTGGATGTTGATTAGGTAGTATACCTTATGGTATCAGTTGTATATGTATTCTTTATTATGAGATGTATGCTATTGGTTTCAGATTATGTAACCTTTATTTCAATTCTTTATTATTATATTGTAGATTAGTTGTTTAAGTAATTCTACATCAAGGAACCCTCGAGGAATGTTAATCATATATGAGTTGTATTTCATGTACATCATGTACTTCATTGTGTTGCTTCCGCATTGTTATTAAAATTGTTTGTAAACATTTTAAAAAAAAAATTATTCCATGAATTTAGTGTCATGTTTAAGTTAAGTTCTCCTAGGTTCCCTAATAGGGCATTACATATCACCTCAATACCATGACCGGGGAACTCGTTCCATTTCCCGTCAATGGATATTTTCTCAAACATTATTTCGAATGAGGCAGGATTGTCCGGAGTTGTATTATATGTAAATCTTATTGCTTGTAAATATTTCTTTCTCACTGCTCTGTTTGGAGTGCCTTGTCTTGTAAATAGTCTTGTTGGCTGTCCTCCAGGACTGCCCCTTTTCTTTTGTTTTTTTTGGCTTTGTTCTTTCTTTTTTTGGGTTTCTAGTGTTTTGCTCCCCCCTTTGGTAGGCTGGTATGCTTCACATAACATCTAGTCTTCGAGAGGGTATCTTTTGTTTTACGGTGATCTTGGAATATATTGTTAGCATGGTGGAATTGGTTCAGGCTCTAGAGTTATTGTAAGTTTGGTAACAAGCTATGAGTAATCTTCATCAGATTTATCCCTGGAAGTCTGGCAATCAGTTAAATCAAAATCAAAAGGAATAAGTAATCGGACACACCAAGAGCAGATCGGTTGCACTAGTTTTTTGGCCCAAGTCTGAAATTTTAAAATTCTTCCCAGGTCCAGAGTTTTTTCTTCTCTATGTAGCAAATTAAGGTGGATGGAAGGGTGAAAGAAGTACCACCGTTAAATTTAGCTAAGCTTAAGCTTAATGGTGAAAGAGTACTGCCTTCCCATCCAGAAAAGGATAAAATGATAAAGGAAAGGAAAGAAAAGATGGGATGTAGAAACTTTGGTATCTGGGGGGGAATGAGAAAATTTGAAAACTTTGGATCGATATATTCAGTGCCTCCTGCTTCTCCCAGAGGTCATCAGCTTGATTTCCTTCCAAAGCACACACTTCAAAACCGATGAAAGACCAAGGGTTGAATCATGTATGAGCTAGATTTTCTCAGACACTTCACACCTTGTAGATAGGATGCCCTGAGTAATGATTAGTTCCAATTTTGCTAATCAAAGATTCTATGGTTCTCAAATGCACTAAGGCATTCATCCCAGATAGTCACCATTTTTTATGCCATGCATACCCATCCCTACATTTTGGGTGCAAAATGTTGGGTCCCCCTTTTTTCGCTTTGGTTCTTGCCTTGTCTTTGTTTTTTCTTTGCCTTCTTCTCTGAGTTTTTCCCTCCCATGAGATTCATTTTATTTTTTCTTTTTGTCTTTCGTGTCTCTGGGACCCGATCCCGAAGTTGGTTGTTCTTTCCAGAGCCGGATTCTAGATTTTGGGATTCTTCACCACGATGTCTTCTCCTCACAAGAAGGTATGGTGGCTGGGAATCCTCGGGCCCGGAATCTGGAGGTTTTCATATTCCAAATTTTACGGAGAAGAGGGTAACTTTCTTTTACCTATGGTATAAATAGGAATTACACATCACTTGTACAGTTGCTGCGATTAAACACTTCTACATCTAGAGCGATTCTTAGGCAACCAAATTGTGATTAAGATCTGATTACTATGTTCTTAGTGGGTTATTATCTAATGATTCAAGGTACTTTTTCATGATTAGTTGAAGGTAGAGCTCATCATAGATGTTTTCCTGGTGTGTTCTGTTCCTACTCCTCTTCGGATTTCCAGGTAGGTTATCTAGTTTCTTGTTGTTTTCGTATTTTCCTTGATTTTCCTTCTCTGCTCTTTGGTTTGCATTTTGTTGGCTGGTTTCATTTCGTGTTTTGTTTCTGGTTCACCTCCCATTGGTGGGTTGGCCCTGTGAGAAGGTTGTCTTCCTTCTACGTAGCTATAGACTAGTGTTTTCAGTGTGTGCTGCCTTAGTTTAGCTCGTGTATATATATGTATAGTTTATAAATCTATAAATGTTTTGTATTTTTTGTATATCACATGTATATATATTTTGGCTCTCTATGTTTATGTGTATATACCTTATATATCCTTCCAAGCTCATAATTTCCTCATGCTCCATCATTGTGTTTTTACCCATGAGATTGAGCTTGTTGAGATAGAGTCACCACGGTTTGAACTTGGCACCTCGTTGGTCTGAGCCATGGAAGCTTTCTCTCTCCTCCATCTCATCACCTTAATGGTGGGATTAATTTCCCATGAGTGGGAATTCAAACTGTGTCCCATCTAGAATTTATTTTACCCTGTGTCAGCCACTTGTCACCATTAATACCTTTATGTCACATGCCACCTGACCACGTGCCAACCCACGTCAACCGAATACAGTTTCTTACTGGTCACATCGGCATGGCAATGGCTAGATTATCTGGGATCCAAGCGCTAAGTAATCTCTTGTCCTATGTTTACCCTTCTCATTTGGTTTGATTTCCCCCAGAGTCCTATTCGCGTTTATTACATGTATTCCAGGATTTTTTTTGATATATGCTAACACTTGTTGAACAAAGGTAGGGTGGTGATGATTTCCCTAGAGTTTTAATATTCTTTTCTATATATCCCATTCTAACGGTTCTCCGGTCTTGCAAGTTGCAGATAAGTTGATCGAAAATGTCTGAAGTGATCACCCCTCCTTCTAGCCTGTAGCTGCCTACCACATCCACCTGAGTGACCACCAAAACTAAGGCTGAGAGGTTGTTGGAAAAGCTGCCCTTGACCTCCAAATATCCCAAAGATGGTGCCATTGTGGGATCAAAGATAGAGTCCAAGGTTCAAGAGGTAACGGACACAGGGCCCGGACCTTGGGTAGAAATGCAAGGCTTGATTCAAGCCATTTACAGATTGAAGGCCACTAGAGATAATCTAGCCACTTAGATCACCACCTCCAGCATCATCAAGGTGGCAAAATTTACTTGTTTGATGCAATCACCAGAGTTAATACTCCAACTAGCAACATTTTATAACACGCTAACTCAGACTGTCTTACTCCTAGATCCCCGACAACTACAGTACCTAGCAACGATCATCACCCTGGATGCAGCAAATTTTGCCTTGCAGTTGGGGATCCCACAGTTCAATGGATCCATTATCTAGATTTGACTCTAGACATTGTAGGAGTTTGAGGGCATTGAACTCATTTCCCGGCAACATATCAACAGCCACTGGCTGAAAGTCCCAAAGAGGAATTACAAGAGGATGCTACTAAGGCAAATGCATCATAATCCCCCCATGGCACTTTATAACACAGTGCGGGTACATCAACCGAACCAGGTGTACAAGATCCAAGAAAAGCAGAAGAAGGCACTTTATCTCAGTGCGTTTACAGAACAAAATACATCAGAAAGAGCATGCAAGCTCAGAAGTCAGAAAGAAGAGTGCACTATGAACTCAGAGGAAGAGATCCCCGAACCTGTAGAACCAAGCACACCACCAGAGGGCATAAACTGCATAACTCAGAGGAGTGAAAACCTAGAGCAGAATCTAGAAGAAATACCTCTTCCACTGAATAGTACATAGAATCAGCTTTTCGACGATATCTCGTTTGCCGAAAAAGGAGTCCGGATGAGCCAGATATGACTCCCAGAAGGAAAAGAAAAACATCAGACTTCAACAGCAAAAATTGCT
>MU225710.1:1117487-1128902 GCA_018584345.1 Thuja plicata | reverse complement strand
CCAGGGTAAATCATTGTGTCATTCTCTACTTTTCTATATGCATGGTATGTGGTTGCAATATCTTTGTTAAAGTAGTTAACGAATCTGAAATTGTAAGGGTTTAAAATAATTTGCATAATACTTTCCTATCAGAGATTAGCGTAGGAAGTTGTTTCCACACCTGAGTTTCCTTACATATCTGCCTTCCAAAGATTTTGACCAGGGCAGGCTCTCTAGGTTGTCCAAACAATGATCTGATCACATGATGCCATCAAGATGGTGGATTAATTCCAGAGTGATGCCAAAGATGTTCAGGAGGCATTGGAGGCTGTCCGCAACCAGTGGGACAACATAAGAGATGTAGATGAAGAAATTATAGGCCAAGTGTTGGAGGCTTGTGAAAAATCATAAGGAACAATAAAATTGTCTAGAGTCCAGAGAATCTTTCCAACCATGTTTTGGTTGTATTCATTCATTCTTTTGGAACGTAAGTTCCTGGATCTCAGAATACCAAATCCCACATTTTTTTATTCTTTAAGTGACCTGTGTATTGGTTCCCCAGGCCGACTAGTCACTTTCAAGGCAGTTAATAAAGGTTGTCAGAAGGTGGGTAACCACAACAAGGCATGTCGGATTAACAAGAGGTTTTTTTACAGATGGTCTTCCCAAGATGCCACTTCAATGTCACACCTAGTGCATAGGACATAGTGAGCCACCCTCCCATTTATGAGGCATGTAGCCTCAATCCCCGAGGGATCGGATTTATTCTTTCTCCTCCTGGCTCTCTTCTCAAGGTTGATTCTTCCACTCCTATTTTATTTTCTTATTCTTCTGACATGTCAGACCTTCTCCATCTCGAGGTCTTTTGTAGTGTGGCACAGGTAGTACCAACCACCAGAAATATTATTATATTATAAAGTGTAAAATAAGTTAGGTCAGTTTTAGGTCAAATGATGTGTATAAATAACAATTCTGACCTCATTCCAAGGGTCGGAAAAATTGATGATTTTTCAGTCCATAGCTAATAGCAATTTGGTTTTCTCAGTTCTCAGTTGCAGAGCTCAATGCTCCTTAGTTGTTAAGTGTTCTCAGTAGATAGATGCTCTCTTGGAGCCACCATTGTAATACACACCAGTGCTTGCTGGAAGAGATGTTAATGAAGAAGGACGAGTTCTCTGAATGACATTGTTAGCATTCTAACTTCTAGGTTAATGGTATTTTATGCTTTGTGTTCTTTATGTCCTTTGCTCTAATAATTCAAGTAGATTAATGACCTCCTTTTCCTTCACTATTGATTAAATATGAGTTGATGGCTCTGTGTTTCTTCGGTATTTAGTGAAGTGTGTTAGAGCATTGTTGATGTTTTGAATGTTTAGTATAACTATAGGTAGATGAAATATTTCTAACCCTGCAGTATCTTTTGAATTTTATTTGTTAAGATGAATGCGTGCTTGTAGGAAACCCCATTTACTTGAATTCCTAGAGAAGATGAGTTAAGATAACTAGCTAGCCACCTCAAACAAAATAGTCACATTTCACAACTGAGCCCCTCACTATCGAGACTTGACTCTCACGTGCTTGGAGGCCTAGGGCATCTCATTTCCCCAAAAAATGTTTATAGGTGAAGTTGGCCATTACCCGGTGACCACTTACCTCTATTGGTGGACATGGTCACAAAGTCCTGTCAACAGTATCTTGCCACTTTAGTGCTCTTTGTCTCCTGAATTCTTGATCTATGGAAAAAATTTTGAAACTCCTCTGTATAGGCTGGCACATCTAGGTATTTTTGCCTAAGGTTCTACCTCTTTTTATGCAGTTGAATGTCATAATCCTATGGAAGGTAACTCTCCTTCACCTTTGCAACCATAGTTTTCCAATTTGATATGGGCTTCTTTCCCTCTTTCACTCTTTCTTCCTACAAGAACTTCCACCATGTAAGTGCTTGCCCTCTTAGCCTTGATTTGGCTATCTTCACCTTTTGGGTTTCTATAATCCCATCACACTCAAAGTTATTCTCCATCCCTTCAAGCAATTCCATAACCATTTCAGTGTCCATCTTACTAGAGAATATTGGTATCCCTTCTAGAGCCTTTCCACTCAATGCCTTGAGTGCTTTGAGGAATGGTTCCTCTGGTAGAAGAGGGTCAGGCTCTGGTTCTATCTCCTCTTCTACTGGTCTCTTTCCTTTGTCTATCCCTTCATGCATTTCTTCTCTCAACTTACTGGCAGTCTCTACCACCTCTTCCATCTTGATCTTCATTTCCTCCATTACTTCAGCAAGAAGCCTATTCTTGATTTGCTGCTTTGACAAATCCTTGTTTAACTCTGCATTAGTTACCATGATGTTCTCACCTATGGATTCACTCTAATCTAACATGCACAATGCCACTCCCAAGCCTTTCAATGGCTTTGATACCAATTTTATGGGGAGCTCCTCTCCTAGAGCCTCCTAGCTCTCTCCTAGTCCTTCTATTGGACTTCCTTAGGGTCCCTTTTCTACCCTATCTAGAGGATGGTCTCCTAATCCCCTAACTCACTAGGAACTCTCCACCAATTTCAACTCTTCTCTATACTCCTCTCCATAGCTCTCTTGCATTCATGGTTCCAGTAACCATCTGTCACTCATATTATGTCAAAATCTTAAGGATTGATTCCACAATTCCCCTTAGGTTCAATTCCCTCTCTAAGGATTTAATTTTGTGATTTCCCCATTCATTTTCCAAACAGGTTCTAGAATCAAGCCTTTTAGGCCTTGTAGCCTTTTTAGGCCTATTAGCCCTCCAAAACATAGAAAAGGTGATTTCTCTCCTAAAATCCCTTAACAACCCTAGAAACAAACTCCGTATTCTTCGTGGGTTTTTCTTCACCTTAAGGATTTTCTAGGTCTTTTGTCACACTACTATCTGTATAATGGACTTTTGCCAAACCCCTAAAAATAAGGGTTTCTAGGGCATGAAGACTGATCTGGCTTCTTGTTCTTCTTTCACTGATATAGTGAACTCCTTTGAAATCCTCCTTCCATCAGAAGGTCTTCACCTCATGCCCCTACACTCCTCCAACATTTATTGGCACATACCAATTACTCTGCAACCTCAGTTGTTGTTTAACTACTCAAGAACCCTAGCCAGAATGACTAACACTCGCCTAGGGCCTGATTGTTTTCAATCTTCCCCTATACACACACACTCCACAAGCCATATTTACATAGTATATACAAGGCTCTAATGGTTTCCAAGGTCATGGATTTTGAACCACGAGAACACCAAAGAAACCCTTCTTTTACATGACTGGACCAAAATTGGCCAGTGGACTTGCAAAACACAATAAATTTAACAAATCTTAACCAGAAATTTTAATATATCAAACTAATGCCTCAAAAAACTTGGTAACTACATTTAAAACACTATCCAATCATTAATTTATTCCATTCAATCCAATCAATTCGTGGATGATGGCTCTGTCACTTAATTACAGTGTAAAATCCTTCTTCTCAAACACTAGTCCATACACAATGAACTCTAACTGTCAAATTAGGGTTTGGAACACCTTATATACCTCCTTCCCACATGTCTAGATCCTGTAGTTGGGATTTGGGCACCATAAGTGCGGATTCCTAAAAACTAGGAAATGTTGTCATGACAACTTTGACAACTTTTGTCAAAATAGCAATTTTCACATTTTTGAGTGTCCTAATTGGTTTCAAACCTTACCAATTGACCTAAAATGAATAAAGAAAATTAAAAACTTAAAAATATTCCCACTTTGGGACTTTGGTCAACTCTTTGACTTTTGAGTTGACTTTTAGGTCTTAGACCCCTAGAATCAACTAGAATCAAACAACATCCAACCCTAACCTTTCCTAACACTAACCACACCTCAGAATCACACTAGGGACTTTATATTCTAGTCCTTATCCTTGGATGGTTGGCAAAAGAAACCTATAAGACATAATGTTCAAAGATCTAATTAAAGACCTTAGGGTGCTCCTGTACCAATATGGTAAATTGAAGATGAAGAAATTTGGTCCTTGCAGAATACTGAGAAGATTTGATAGTGGAAATGTTTATGAAGTTGAATTACCTGATGACATGTATATATCACCTATATTCAATATTTTAGACTTATATGAATATCATGAACCTGATGAAGAAGTGACAGTACCAAGTGATTATCCTAAGAAGCAGATAGAGGAAGTTGAAAAGATTCTGAAATAGATAATTGGCAGAAGTACAAGAGGAAAGCTATACATGGAGTATCTATTAAAGTGGAAGAATAGACCGATTGAGGGCCCATCTTGGATTTCTCAATCTAAGTTGGATTCATTTCAGGTTGGACCTGACACATGATTCAGAGAATCATTTCTTGTAACCCCAGGTGTCTGATGTAGGAGAATCTTGGGTCATTGGCACAATCCTGCACAACCAAAAAGATGTTTTCTTTAGTTCTTTAGTTTGTTCTCTATCACTCGGGTTCTATTTCTTGGGCATGCTTGTCATTGTCACTTTTTTTTTGTTGCTTGGTCATGTTGTACCAATGGGTTTTGATGATGTCCTTACTGACGGGTTTTCTGATGCTCAGTTATTCCGATGGCTTAATTGATTTAGGATCTCTCATTGGGATCTGGGTGGACCTAAATCTAGGTCTCTCTTATGGATTTGAGCACCGACCTCTTTGGTGGACTCTTGTATATATTTGATTGTATGTTCTTAGTTTAGATATGATTCTTACAGCAAGAAGGCAAATGTTTAGATATTGAGATCAAAGGTCTGTGATCTCTGTTGTATGAGTATCTTATTTTAATTCATTGAATATATGGCCAAAACTGGGAAGGCCTTACAGCCCGACATTTAATGATTTTGATCAAGTTAATATAAAAGGATCTCTTTGTTTTCTTCTCTCACTGTATTGTTTGGCTTTCACATTGTGTCTGCAAGCTGGTTTGGTAGTTGGGTGAGCCTCAGGCCCCTCCTACTGGTCCACCTTGCATCAAGGGATCTTTAGTGAGTCATGATTATTCCTCACATAAAGTGTTATTTATTCATATAAATGTTCCTACCCTTGATTTTTTGCCTATTTGGGATGAACCACTAGACAATGACATTGATTATTCTCTTCCTCATGAAGAAAACTTGATAAAAGAAGACAATATTATGGTTGATATTTCTTCTTCTCCCTCTAAAGATGACACATTCATGCATGATGGTGATTCTTCTAATAACATGTACCCCCTTTGTGAGGATATTTTAGAGCAAGAGGAAGACATTATAAATACCTTTCTTAATATCACCTTACCTTCATTTTACATCCCTTTTAGAGAGGAAACATTCATGAAAGTCCTTAATTCCTATTATAAATATTGTCCTATAGGACACCTTAGAAGAAGAGAATAATATCATGACTACATTCCTTAATTCTCTCTCTTATAATGATAAAAATTTGAAAAATCAAGAGCTTGATCAAGTAAATTTTGTCAATGTTTTGGGTAGTGAAAATCCTAAGGTGATTGTCCATCTTCATCGAGATACCTCTCCACCTCAAAATAAACTAATCATTTTTGTGAAAATTTCTCAACAACCTAACTATCATGCGATTTCTCACATTTATAATGCAAGAAATAATAGATAACCTAAAAGTTCAATTGTTCCTCTTTCTCTTCCTACTTCTCAACCGGTGCTTCCTTCTGCACTCTGTCTCCCTCAAAATCTTGGAAAGTAGTATGATTTAGTAGAATAAATTTTCTCTAATCCTACCAAGATATCCCTTTGGTACCTTCTTCAAACTTCACCTACTTATCATAAAGCGTTACAAAAACCCTTGATAAATGTGATTGTCCCACCTCCTAGGAAATACAATATAAATTTTATATTAGAATGTATAAATGCAACCAATGAAAATGATCAAATTTTTTTTTATCAAGATGAGTTTCCAACTTAGGAAATTCAAGATCAACATGATTCTCTCATAGTTTTTGTCCTTATCAATGGTAATCTTATTTGATGAACTTTAATTGATAATGGCTCAGGACTAAATATTTGTAGCATTGAATTATTAAATAAGATAAATGCATATGTTTCTTTAATTAAACTTGATTCTATTCCTATCCTTGGCATTGATAATGTTTCTAAACAAACCTTGGGTATTATCACTTTTCCTATTAAGGTGGGTCCTATTATTTTACCCACACTTATTCATGTCATGCTCAGTGCTCTTAATTATAATATTCTCTTAGGAAGACCATGCCTGTATGCCACACACAATGTTGTTTCATTCATAAAAACATCATGTATACCCTTGTTTCTAATGATAAAATATAAAATTGCTTACAAACTAAATCTGATTGTCCATCTATTCCTACACCATTTAAACAAAACATATCTTCATCTAAAGATACTTCTTCTCCTACAAGTTCCCTTTTAGATGATGATTATGGGTCATTAGCATTTACACCATCATTTACAGGTGAATACAAAGCTCCTAATCTCTACACAAGACTCCTTAGAGGGCCTAGTGTATCCTTTGTCCAGCCTGATTCTCAAAATAATTTAACTCTTAATCTCAAACATAGTTTAGAATGTGTGCAATAAAGCTTAGAGATTCAGGATAAACCTATGGAAGTGAAATTTTTCATATCTCCCCCTTTTTCAACATCCCCTCCTTTACCATCTAACATTTCTTCTATACCTAGCTTGAATCAAGAAACCATTTTGCCTTACATTATTTGTGCTAAGTTGATTACTCGACCCAAATAAATAAAAAAATATGCCTAGTCAAAATCTCATGAATCTCCCTTTTTGCAAGTATCATCGATATCACAACCACTCTACTAATGAATTTCAATCTTTTTATCACAAAATTCATAAACTCATTGATTATGATATCATTCACATAATGTGTCGCAATGAGTTTATTTTTAATTCTGATTTCTTTAAATAACATTAAGTCCCTATTATGTTTCTCCACACTATGTCTCATTGTTAGCCTATCCTTTGGGAGCTAATTGTCAAGAATGGTGGTAAACTTTGTGAGAAACATAATATTCTTTCTTAAATTTATTCTTGTCTCCACACTTGAAGGGCAAGGGTGTTATTTTCACTATCTCTCATCCTTCTCTTAAGGATCCATTTTAATTTCTCTTGGTTAAGTTGCATTTGTTTATCTTTTGATATGCAGTCTTACATGGAAATTTTTTACATTAGGGAGTCTCTCTTATACAAGATATATGCATCTTGATCATAACCTTTTCCTATTTTCAATTTGGTATCCATGGTAAACAAATCCCTTACCCTTGGGAGATAAAAGTGTGTCATCCTTCCTAAAGAATTCTTTTACCTAGTAATGGGGAAGATGTAAATTCTTCCCTTTTTCTTTCACATCTCTTTTTGAAATCCTTGTAAAGGATCCCTTTTACACTTCATGCATGGTGTCTCTTTGAATTTTTCCCTTCCTTGACCTCATAGGAGTTGTGACCTCTTTTCTTTGGATTGGGTGTTGCTTGTGGGATACATCCTTGGTGTTAAAGGTGCCTTATCCTTTTTACTCTTTTTACTTAATATGTCAAAATAGTCCTATTTTTTCATCTTAAGGGGTGGGGCATATATGACATCCTTATTGAAAATATTCTATTTACTTTAAGCATTTTAGGTATAGTACACTAGAATTATACAACTTGTTAGGGCCAAATCACTCTCCTTTAGCAAATTTTCATGGATTTCCTTGGATAAAATGTTTTCCTTGGTTATCCTTAGGATTGGTTAAATTAGCACAAAAATATTGCTAGCCCATTTTACCTCTCTTTTGCATACATTTTTATGATTTATTTAGTAGCATAACATAATTTTCTAGGCCATTTGATCTATCCTTTTCATGGGTTGACTAGCACAACACAATTTTATAGACCATTCAACCTCTTATTTGCATAGATTTCATGAGTTGACTAGCATGCGCTAGACAATCAAATCCCTCTTTACACTTTATTTAATGAGTGGAACTAGCATAACACAATTTTCTACACCATTTTCCTCTCTCTTCTCTCTTTCTTATCTCTCTCAAAGATCACCTAACACAACACAACTGGCTAGCCTATGTCATCCATGGTTATCTTTTTACTCTCCTCTATGATTGCATAGAATAACACACTTTGATATTTTATTGGATCATGGAGTCTTGTCTTATCTTTGATGTGCACTCTTTCTCTTTTCATGTGACCACTTAAGCTTTTTCAATAGCTTTCTCGGTGTGATGCTTAGCTTTCTGGGTGTGATGCTAGGAGTGGAGACATTTTCTTTATCGAGGTCTCTTAAACTAGTCAACTTGGAATCTTAGGAAGTCTTAGCCTTTATTTATTATGTCTCCTTTAATATGGATGTACAAGTTAAGATCCTTGGTTTAGGGGCTTGTGCCCTTAAACTTAGAGATATCTTATCTCTTCACAGTTTTTCCATGATTCTCATCTTTCTCTCTCTTTCTACTACTTTACCATGAGCATGAGGTTGAATCATACTCCCGCTAAAGTAGGGGATAAATGTATTATCCTCAAAGGTAATAACCCTTTAATTAGGTGATCATTTAAGCCCTATTTTTGGTATGTATGGGTTCCTACATTGATTTCACATTCTCCTAATGCTTATTGGACCTTCAAATTAACATTATAAGTCCTATATAGATTCATTTTCTTCAAAAATTGAGTTTGGCCCTTATTTGTAAGCATGATTTCCTATTTTCCTCCAATTGAATAATTAATTTCATCACCTAGGCTATATAACCCTATTTTTGGCCTTCGTAACCACTTTTGACCTTGGATTGAGTTATACCCAAAAAACCTACACCTACTCTATTTCCTTGACACCTAGTCCAAATTTTGGCTCATTTTCCTAGGTAAATAATTCCATTGACTTTCTATACCCTAGGATTTAGGCCCAAATTTTGCCTAGGCCCTATGTTGTGGTATTAGTGGGAGATCTAGTCCCATAGTCAACCTGCCTAAGTTGTAACCCCTAAAATGATGAATTGAGTATATAAACCCCCTATCTCTCTTCATTTTGGTATCCATTATCAAGTGAAAACACTAAATATAAAGTTTTCAAGCATTCATGATCAAGCAAGCAATTAGAATTCAAGATCTTACAATTGAGCATCCAAGTCTTAGACCCTTCTAAGAATTCTATTTCTTCTTCATTAAACATCGTGGAAAACTACAACATTCATGATTTCCTTTTAGGTTTTGTGAAGATCAATCTATTTCATTAAAATTTGTGGTTACATCCAAAGAGGCATTGGGCCATTAAGGTATAAGATTATTTACAGTTCAGATCTAGTTTCTATTTCATCTTTGCTTATGCAATTTCCTTTCATTTTAAAGGTTGATTCCTAAATAGGGGTTTGACTAAGGAAAACCCCTTTATCCAACCTTCTTCCCCATTTTTATGGGCACGATAATAGGTTACATAGCCACTGGATGGGATTCAAAAGGATCAAATATAGTTAGAGAGACCCAAAAAAAAGTATCCCAAATTGCCAGGTACAAAAAATGATTGTCATTTTGTCCCTAGGTACAGACAAGTTTCACCATATACCCTACATTTTCAAATCAAATTTGGTAGAGATTCGGGTTATAGTCTTCACTTCCCACATCTACAGTTATAGGTCATTTCAGGATTTCGACAATCAAGAATTTAGATCTGGAAACTAACTTCTCCTATTTATTTTCTAGGTGCATTCAAATTATTCTCCTTTCCCTTTCACGCAAGTTTTCTCAGTTGGATTATATCATATATTCTCTTATTTAGTCTCTCATATATCAATATTATTCCTTTCTTTCTCAATTATAAGCAACAAAGGAATAAAAACCCTTCAAACATAGATATTGCATTGTCATCTTTCAAGCGATGTTAATTATATTCATCTTGAGGTAGTTTTGTAATCTAATGTGTCATATGAATTGGGTAAATTATCCCTTTTATGTGATCCTCTTTCATATTGTATAATTGAATAGAAGACAAAAGTAAAAAAAAAATTGTTTTCTAACCCTATGAAATGAAAGATGGTTTTGGCACAAAAGATTAGGACATGTGAACTTTGATAACATTGTCAAAATAAGAAAAAATGAAGTTGTTAGAGATTTGCCAAAAAATGTCAAACCCATGGATATTGTTTGCATAGAATGTCAAATTGGAAAGAAGACAAGGAGATCCTTTAAAATTAAGGAATATTCATTAATCGGACCTCTAGAACTGATCCATACTGATCTTTGTGGGCCAAAAAGAAGAAAAAATATCAACGGATAAAGATACTTTATGTTGTTGATTGATGATTAGTCTAGGATGACTTGGGTTACCTTTCTAAGAGAAAAAAATATGAAGCATTTCAAATATTCAAAATTTTCAAATCAATGGTTTAAAATAAAATTGGTTATAATATCTAATAGGGGTGGAGAATTCACATCAAAATAATTTAATGTCTTTATGATATGAATGGAATAAGAAGGAAACACTCTGCACCAAGAACTCCTCAACAGAATGGGGTAGTTGAAAATAATAGTAGGATAGTTGTTGAAATGGCTATAACTATGTTAAAAGATGCTAATTTGACCAATGTGTATTGGAAGGATGTTATGCATACAATTGTATATCTTCTTAATAGAGTGAAAATCATAGAAAATCATACAAATACACCCTATGAACTCTAGTATGGAAGACCTCATACTATAAGATACTTCAATATTTTTGGAAGAAAGTGTTACATTAGAAGGTCTGAAGATGGAATGGGAAAATTCAATACAAGAGTTGATGATGAAATTTTCTTAGGCTATGCAATAGATAGAAAATCCTACAAATGCTTTAAGAAGAGATTAAACAATATTTTTGAAAGTGCAAATGTAAAGGTATCTGAGGATTGGAGTCATCTTACTCTGACAATTGACAGTGATATTAAGTTAGCTCCTTCAGTTTCAAAATGAAGCGATGATCTACAAGAAGATCAAGGGGAGAAATTTATTGCATAAATGAACCGGAAGTTATTTTGAAGACATCATCTAAGTATGTTTAGAGGAATCATTCTAAAGATCAGATAATTAGTGATAAAGACGTAGGTGTTCAAACCGGAAGAAGGATTGTTGGATCACAAGTGAACCACCTCACAATAGGTGTATAATAATCATGCTCAAGGCCTTTCTTAGGAATGGTTCATTCAATCTAAGGAATATTTTTCCCGTTATGAGGTGCATTTAACTTGTCAACCCAGGGACATATACTTGAAATGGTCGGCACGGTATGTGCACTAGGTTCCTTAAGGAGTCATTCTGCTTATGCTGTAGGAAGGTAAAAATGCATAAAAGAAACCTACACTAGCGCTGCAGGAAAATAATACATTTATCTTCTTACTGGAATGAATGCTAGAAATTGCAACTCTACTGAAACCTAAGATTTCAACCTAAAACAT
>MU225710.1:1088721-1109863 GCA_018584345.1 Thuja plicata | reverse complement strand
TGTTCTTAAGCCTTCTATGCTTATCCTATGCATTGTATCTTTAGTCATAACATTTATTGCTGCTCCCAAATCAACTAGAGCATTTTTCACAGTCTGTCCATTTATTATCAGGTCGACTACTGGACTGTCAGGATCTAAATACTTAGGTATTACCACCTTTCCTAACATTATATCTATTAATTGGCCTACAACATGTACTTTTTGAGGGTCTTTCTTCTTTTTCCCTGGCTTCTTAAGGCATGCTTCCTTAATAGCCTTTCCATAAACATGTATATCTTTGATAGCTTGAAATAGTGGAATTTGAATATTCATATTATTCAGCTGCTTAATAATATCAAATGTTTCTTCCTCCTGGGGTATAGATTTTTATTTATTTAACCTCTATGGAAAGGGTGGATTTGAAGTGTGGACAGTAGTTTTGTTGGGTATATCAGTAGGCTAGCTAGTATTTGGCAATGTGGCTTTTGGAAGTAGTGTTGCAGGAGTGTCTGCAACTTCTGTAATTATAGGATATTCAGGTGTGGGCAAGGTGGTACCAGACCTCAAATGAATATTAGCTATTTCTACTAAATAAGTAGGGCACTTCTAAGTGTCAGTAGTGTATGCTTGCTGCTGCTGCTGTTTATTGTTTGGATTTGGCTGTGGTTGAGAAGGCAATTGGGTAGGCTTTGGATTAGCATTAGTTGCTGCAGGAGGTGGAATTATTGTAGGCAGTTGCACTGGAGGTGGTAATTATGGACTACCAAAAATTTGGTTAGGCCACTATGGAGGCCCCCTCCATTGGTTAGTTTGCTGCCAATTTCCTTGTGGTGGTTGCCATTGTTTCTACTAACTAGGCCACTGATTATTTTGCTGATTTGGCCACTGATTATTTTGCAGAATTTTCCATTGGTTATTCTGCTAGTTTGGCCATGGGTTTTTCTGTTGGTTTGGCCATGGGTTATTTTTCTGGTTTGGCCATTGGGGTCGAGAGTACTGAGAAGTGTTCTGATAATTTTGGTTTTGCCACTGATAATTATTAAAATTTGAAAACTGTAGAGGATCTTGTGGCATACCTTGTCGTGAAGCCCATGGTCACCGTTGAGCAATGAAGAACACTTGATCATTTTCTCCTTCTATCTTCATGTAGTTAGTTTCCAAATGTTGGTTTTCTAGATTGGCTACCAGCTTACATCCGTAGTCTTGCTTCTGTTTGCAGCAGTGTGGACAGTTTTCAGCCAATTGTGATTCAGCTTCTGCATGCTTCTTCTTGGTAGTCATTGTGTCAAGATGTGTAGCTACATCATTTATAATATCTTTCTTGGAATCTATGAGAAAATTGGATATCTCTAGCTTTGAGACACCTGAACCAATCCCTTTTGTGACTGTGGGCTGGTATCCTCTACCTTTCTTCACAGTTGACCTTGAGTAGTTTTGATAGATTTTCTTGAGGTCATCCGAAGAAGATTGGGATATGTCTCCACCAGCCATCAAATCTAATGCTGACAGACAGTTGTCATTTACCCCTCTCAAAAAGACTATCTTCTGTGAGTCCTCTGCCAGTACATGTGTGGATTCTTCTGCATTGTGTACAAAAATCGTGAAACATAATCCTCCAATGTTTTGTCTTCCTTTTGAGACATCCTAAAGATATCATCTCCTTTTGGGTCACTGCCTTTGCAATAATCTTTATATTTCTGCAGAAACAACATATGCATCTCATCCTAGGTACCTACTGCATTGGCTCCTAAGCCCATGAACCATCGTAATGCTGACTCTTTCAGTGTTGCAGGAAACAACTTGAGCTTATGGGCATCAGTATTATAGTCAAAACTTTGACACAGTATGTCAAACTCTAACAAGAAAGTGTCAGGATCCTTAGTTATAAGAACATAAAACTTTGGAAGAGCAGCTGTGGGTATATTCTTGAGATTAGCATTGTTTATAAGGCTTGGGAGAGGAAATGGGAAAGTAGGATGTGCCATTACTGGAGGTATTTGATTGTGGGGGTGCTGCTGGAAAGGAGCATTGGCTACTGTATTGTTAATGTTAGGTGGATTTGGGCCAGAATTAGCTAGAAAGTTGGCCAAGATTTCTACAAAAGGTTAGAAGCCACTTACGTCAAATGGTTCTTCTCTAGAGGAAGATGTTGCAGGAAAGTCAGGGCTTGCATCCTCAAAGGGTAACTCAACTTATTCAACATCCTCATTCAAATTAGCAGGCTCTGCTAGGAGAAATCTTCCATATTCATCTCATCGCCTTTCTCTTCGATGCATGAAATTTAATTCTTCATGATTTTGAAGCAATTTTTAGAGATGTAAATCTAAAAAATAATCTAGGAATGAAAAATGACTCAAAAATGTTCCTAGCTTGACACCATCCCCGGCAACGGTGCCAAAAATGAACCACCTCACAATAGGTGTATAATAATCATGCTCAAGGCCTTTCTTAGGAATGGTTCATTCAATCTAAGGACTATTTTTCCTGTTATGAGGTGCATTTAACTTGTCAAACTAGGGACGTATACTTGAAATGGTCGGCACGGTATGTGCACTAGGTTCCTTAAGGAGTCATTCTGCTTATGCTGCAAGAAGGTAAAAATACATAAAAGAAACCTATACTAGTGCTGCAGGAAAATAATACATTTATCTTCTTACTAGAATGAATGCTAGAAATTGCAACTCTACTGAAACCTAAGATTTCAACCTAAAACATCCATTATAACTATTCTTATAGATGTTGCGGGAACACTCACAAGTTGCGATGCTGCAGGAAGAAATTGTAACTTCTATCTGAAATACTGGAAATGCTTGGAAATGTTGGAAATGAAATATATTCTATTCTAACCTATTCAACCTCCCAAGTGGGCCCCCTTGGTCAGTTTCTACTAAACTATGAACACAGAATGTAAACCAAGAACTATTTCATTGCGTTTCAAAAACTCATTACATAAAAACAAGACATGGAACTTGAAATAGATTGCCGTGAAAATAAAACAGTGTTCTTCCAAAACCTTTTCTCTAATTTCTATCTCCCTCAAACTATCAGTCCAATCCCTATATATAGAGGATCAAACATTATTACAAAATAGAAAGGAAAAACATCTTGCTGAAAACATGCCGGAGAAGAATATGGAAATACAACAGCCCGCGGTGTGGGTAATGAAACTCGGATGACCAATTCAACATACTAAGTGCAGAGGGAATATAGGCGTACTACATCCCCATGTCCTGGAATAATGTCTCCATTGTAGCAGTCATGTTTTCCTAGTGCTGTAATGATCACTCCACCATAGCTGGTCTTCAACGGTCTTCTTTGAATACTGTCGACCACTCTCCATCCGCTTCTCTCCTATCAAGTTAGTTATAACATGGAAATATTCATGCAACAAGCTTAATCAAATTAAGTATCCATATGTTAGAACATATATTCTGATGGTTTTATGAAATAATACATTATATGTATAATATTAGCAAAGTATGTCAAAAACATCTACCCATGGTTTATTAGTTCTATCTAGACTTTTATCACAAGTTTTGACTAGCTAGGCTCTCGAATGTTTTAACAAAAACTAGAACAGAGTATTAAAATTATACAAAACAAAGGCAATAATTTAGCCTTATCAACAAGAATAGATAGTTTATTGTTTTCTATCAATGGTTGAACAAAATAATTATAAATAAACAAGAAAGGAATAGAGGTGGATCAAAGAAATGGAGGAAGAACTAAGTCAAATACAAAAAAATGAAACTTGGGAACTTGTACCTAGACCAGTGGACAAAAATGTAATAGGAACCAAACATTTTTTTAGGAGTGAGTTAAATGAACAAGGAAAAGTTGTAAGGAACGAGGATATATTGGAATGTAAGGGTTATTAATAGGTCTATGTGATTGATTTTTAAGAAACTTTTTCTCCCATGGGAAAGTTGGAAGCTATAAGAATGTTTCTTTCCTTTGTTGCCTAAAGAATTTAAAGGTATATCAAATAGATGTAAAATCAACATCTTTGAATGAGAACCCGAGGAAGAAGTGTATATAGAGAAACTAGAAGGTTTCAAAGTTTCAAAAAATTTAGATGTGGCATGCATATTGAATAAGGATCTCTATAGATTGAAACACACAACTAGGGCCTGATATGTAAGATTGGTGATGCAAGAGCATCTTGGGATCTTTGCAATATTGCATCAAACAAAAATATTTTGTTTCTTGTTGTCTTCCTATTGATCACTCTTGTGTTTCTAGTGGCGATAGATCTGTACTTTTCTTTTTGGTTGCAGTCATGGCTATGTGTTCATGGCTTTATGTTAGATAATTTTCTAAGATCACACCTCATTTGCATTCACCTTGCAAGAGCTATTGCATTTTCTTTGCGGGAATGTATTGTTCTTCATGTTACCAATCATAGGTTGGGTTTTTGATCTTTTTCCCCATCTTCTAGTTGGGTTTTCCAAGCCTTATCATGCCAACTCAGTGTTATGTTTGAGACCAACTTATTTGTATGATCGCATCTCTTATATTATTTTTATTGGAGGTTGATCCACTTGTTTTGCATCCTGACCTTATTTTTGTGACATGTTTTCTTATTCTTGGAAAGTGTGATCTTTACTAGGTTGACTGATGACTATAATTGTTATTTAATCTTATGGACTTATGCCTATGGGATAGGAGAGTTCTCATAAGATTATCTAGTGCAACTTGGGTAGGGTTTGTAAGATATTTCTAATCTAATTAGGCATGTATGTATGGCATGTGATAGTGCATGTTGTAGATCTATTGTAATTGATTCATCGATCATAATTGAAGGATGATCTCTCATTTTGTCATTATTGGATTATTGTTCTTTTTATATCTATTGTGTTGTGTTGGATGCAAGGATCAGAATGATCTTTTGGGGTTTCTCCATCCTTGACTGCATCAAGTGGTATCACGAAATGGTTTTGCATCCTTAGGGTTTTCTGGTGGGGTGGCAGTTAAAAGGATCTTCCCTACGGTGATTGTGGATTATGAAGATGGCTAGGAGAAATGCTAGAGAAGGATCATGACATGAAGATCTAGTTGTTTTGGATTTTTTAAGTAAAATATCTACAAGATTGGAAGCAATAGAGACAACCTAGAGGAGAGGAAAACATATAGAAGATGCAAGTGATGAAGAAGGAGATGAACAAAATCAAAATGAAGCAGTAGAAGGCAATAACCAGGAAGTACAACTTGAGTTGAATCAAGGAGAGGAAAGATTCATTAGGGAATTAACTAATGTTAATCAAAGACCTCGTTTCCACCCACCTGATGATCATTATAACCTAGATGCTAATGAGTTGATAGATTGGATCACGGAGATGGATAAGTATTTTGAGCTTGAAGGGAGTAATGAAGAAAGGAAGGTGAAGTATGCTTGTACCAAATTCAAAGGAAATGCATCCCTATTGTGGGAACATTTTTAGAAAGATCGACAAAGAAGAGGTAAAGACAAGATCAAATCATGGGATAGGATGGTCACCAAATTAAAAGAATTTTTTTTGGCTGAGGACTATCAAGTAAGTTTTTTAAGAAAGTTGTAGAAATTGAAGAAAATAGATTTAAGTGTTAAAGGTTATAATGAGGAGTTCTACAAGCTGAACATCAGATCTCGTCATGTAGATGATGAGGTTGAACAAGTTTCTCACTACCTTAATTTTTTAAGGATGTACATACAAGATGAAGTCAGTCTAGTGCATATTAGGAGTGTGGAAGAGGCTTGCAAGTGGGCCTTTAAGGCTGAAGAGAAGCTGAATAGAAGACATGATAAAAGACAAAGAGGCAGAGGTGAAATATTTCAAAGAGGTAAAGGTAGATCTACTTCAGATCAAAGTAAACATGAGCCAGAAGCTAAGGACACCAATTGATATAGGAGGAATGATAGCAGTTCCTATTGGAATGAAGGGAAACAAAGTGGTGAAACAAGGAATTTCAGTTGTACTTATTTCAAATGTCGTGAAGTAGGGCATAGAGCCTTTGAATGTAAACAAGGTAACTCTAACAAGAAAGAAAAGCAGCAGGAGGAAAAAAAAATTTGATGAAGAGTCCACTGGTTTAGTGAACAACAATCAAGCAAAGGAAGGTCCAACCCTAATGAATAGGAGGATCCTATATCATGGAGAACAAGAGAAGGAGTCTATATAGAGGAAGAATTGTTTTAGGACAAGATGTAAGGTACATAATAAGGTGTGTAATGTTGTCATAGAGAGTGATAGTTCTGATAATCTTTCTTTAAAGGAGCTAGTTGACAAACTAAAGTTGTAGAGGATGAAGCATCCTAAACCCTATCAGATTGCATGGATTCAAGATGAACATAAAGTATTGGTAACTGAATAATGTCTAGTTAAATTAAAGATTAGGAAGTATTATGATGAATTTTTGTGTGATATTATGCCTATGGATGTGTGTCATGTCTTGTTAGGTAGACCATGGAATTATGATGGGCATGACATACATGATGGTAGAATGAATGTTTATAGTATTGTTTCTAATGGGATGAAACAAAATTTGTTACGTTTAGAGGAACCTCTTAAGAGCGAAGTGTGTACCTGTGCAAGAATCTATTTCATGGATGGCAAGAAGTTTTTGGATGACATGAAGCATAATAATGTGTGTTTTCCTTTAGTTCCTAAGGAGTCTAAGAAGAATTTTTTAGTAGAAGAACATCCTAAGGAAATTTTATGATTGTTGAATGAGTATCCTGACATCATATATGATAATGTACCTCATCGATTACCACCGGCAAGAAATATTAGTCATTGCATTGATTTGATACAAGGAGATAGTTTACCAAATAAAGTAGCATATAGGATGACACCTATAGAGAATGAAGAACTCAATAGGAAGACTTGTATAGGATTTGTTGCTAAGAGGGTTGATTAGAGGAAGTCTGAGTCCATATGCGGTACTTTTTGTATTGGTACCTAAGAAGGGTGGACAATGGAGAATGTGTATTGATTCAAGAGCTATTAATCATATTACAATTAAGTATTGGTTTCCTTTAGCTAGGATGCATGATTTGATGGATTGTTTGAGTGGAGCTAAGTATTTCACCAACATTTATTTGAAGAGTGGATATCATCATATTAGAATTATAGAAAGTGATGAGTGGAAGATTCCATATAAGAAAAATGAGGGATTGTATGAGTGGTTGGTAATGTCTTTTTTATTGTCTAATGCACCTAGTAATTATTTCAGACTGATGAATGAAATCTTGAAGAGATTCTTGGGTAAGTTTTTCATTGTTTGTTTGGATGATATCTTGATTTTTAGTAAAAGAAAAGAGGAAAATCTGATGCATGTTAGACAAGTATTGCAGAGGTTGAGAGAAGATAAGTTGTTGGTAAACAATAAGAAGTGTACTTTCATGAAGGAAGAGTTTGTATACTTGGGATTTTTAATATCTTCAGAGGGATTGAAGATGGATCCTAAGAAAGTGAAATCCATTGGTGAGTGGCCTACACCTAAGAGTATTGGAGAAGTAAGATTGTTTCATGGGTTAGCTAGTTTATATCGAAAGTTCATCAGACACTTTAGTTCAATCTCTAGACCGATGATTGAAACTATGAGAGGTGATGAAAAAGGAGTTCAAATGGACACATGGAGAACATATAGGTTTTGATTTGTTGAATAAGAAGGTGACTGAACAACTGGTATTAGCTTTACCTAATTTCAATAAGGTATTTCAAGTAGACTGTGATGCTAGTGGAAATGCAATTTGAGCCATTTTGACTCAAGAAGGGAGACATGTTTCTTATTTCAATGAGAAGTTGAATGATGCTAAAAGAAGGTATTAATTGTATGATTAATAATTATATTATATAATTTAAGCTTTGAAGAGGTGGAGATATTACTTGTCACCTAGGGAGTTTGTAATGTTTAACAATCATAAATAATTGAAGAATTTGGGTAGCCAAGGTAAGTTGAATCAGATACATATGAGATGGGCTGAGTTTATCCACAGTTACACATTTTTGTTGAAACATAAGAGTAGTGTGGCAAATAAAGTTGTTGATTATTTTAGTAGAAGGACTTTGTTGACTGAGATGAAGATTGTAGTGTTGGTTTTTGATGAATTGAAGACTTGTATGAGGAAGATCAAGACTTTTCTGAGTCTTCGAAGGCTTGTCAAGAACCTATTGTTGCTGAAAAAAGTAAGTGGTTAGATTATTTAAATCAGGATGGAATTTTTATTAGAGGTAATTATTTATTTATACCTAGGAGTTCCCTGAGAGATAATCTAATTAAGGAGAAACATAGCAGAGGTTTAGCAGGACATTTTGGTATTGATAAGATAGTAGCTTTGGTGAGTGAGTGGTGTAGGGAACCTAGGACACCTCCATGGACCTAAGGAAGGGACACTTAGGATAGGAGTGAATTTGGATCCATTTACATCAAGAAATCTAAGGAGACCATTTGTAAGGTTAATTGGATCTAAGGTATTGTTATAATCCTAGATGCCAAATTGAACCAAGGGTCTCAGTTAGGTATAATAAGTGATTTATAAGGAAATTAGTTGATTTTGGTCTTAACATGGATATATTTGATCCATTTTTTCATTAGATTGGTCTAATAGAATAATTGGAGCAAAATGGCAAATTTTGTCATGTAAAATGCAAAAGTTGTCAAGCAACATTGAAAAGTTGCTCGACAACTTTTTCAAATGTTGCTCAAAAGTGAAAAATGGTTGATAACAATTTGAAATTTGGTTATAGTTGTTGGGATTAGTCTATTTAGACACAAGGAGGTCATACATACAAGAAGAATGTCATATTGTATGGAGATTTGAAGAAAGTTAATATCAAACCCTGATTTTTTGGAAATTTCTTTGTTTCTGTGCATGGTACGGACTCATACGGTCATAGTACGATCTGAAATTGTAATTTTTGGATACAAGAATTTTTATTCTATCAAATACATTTAGTTTGAAGTGTTTTGGTTTCCATTTGTGCAAGTTATTTGAATTTTGGTGCAGACTGGTCTGTATAGCCCTGAATTTGAGGGGTTTTGAGAAATGGCCCTCTAACTTGAAATTCCACTGTGGGATTAAGATGGCCTTATGGGAAATGAAATTTAGGGGAGTTTTCTTAAGGATTACAGAGACTCAGGTTGAGGGGAGTTGGTTTTTCATTTTTCCAACACAACCCTAGGCTAAACATCTCTATGTGTTTAGCCAAGAAAATAGAGAATGAGTGGAGATAGTCAATCAATTGGATTGAATTGACTTGGTGAGTGGGAGATTTAAATAATTTTTGGATAGTAGAAGAGTACCATAGCCTTGGGAAGTTTCTACGAACCCATATTTGCACATTTTCTTTGTTATCCATGCCTAATCTAGCGGATTAGGACTGTGAACCTAGTAAGTGTTTTGGGGTGTAGGATTAGAATCAGACCAAGTCCTTTTGGAATCCTTTAGCATTTGGAAAAGGATATCCAAATCTATGGAGCATTCATCAACTTTTTAGGATTTTTGGGAGTTGATCACCAAAAACCAGTGAGTTAGGGCTAGTAGAGATTCTGGTTTGAATTGAAGAAGAGGTGTTGAGGATGTTGAAGGACTTAATAGGGAGTTGAATCTTAGTGTTTTGGGTCCCTATAGACTATTTCTACCATTTATTTAAAGATCTAAACAGTGTGGGGTATTTTTCACTACTATGTGCTCATTTAGGGGTTTGATCCCTAAAGCAAGTTTTTGGTCCAAATACAAAGGAGTTCCTAGGTGTTAAGGAGGATCATTAGAGGTTGATCATCCATTTGGAGAAGGCTTAGCATCCCTAAGAAGATGTATTGGACAAAAGGAGAACCTTAGAATAAGGTTAAGGTGTCTAAAGAAGAAGTTAAACCCTAAGGTGTG
The DNA here is from genome assembly GCA_018584345.1 of Thuja plicata. Taxonomy (NCBI): domain Eukaryota; kingdom Viridiplantae; phylum Streptophyta; class Pinopsida; order Cupressales; family Cupressaceae; genus Thuja; species Thuja plicata. The sequence continues at coordinate 1,100,016 of MU225710.1, read as the reverse complement.
GTAGTGGTTGTGCACTCTGGATCAAGTGGTATATGAGCCACTAAAAACCTGATTGGAAGGTAGGTGTAAGACATTATGTCTGATGTTGAAGGTAATGATGGGGATGGATTTCCGGCAAATGTGACCAACAAAGAGTTTTCCAAGATGCTCAAGGAGCATATGGAAAGAAGCAAGAAGATGGAAGATGAAATAGCAAGGTTGAAGGATCAACAAGGAGGAAAGAGGTATGTTGATTACAAATAAGAAGAAGAAGATGAATTTGAGGAGTTACCAACACCAAGAAGACCAGGGGTACCTGATGACCAGATATTGTTCATAGAGTCCCTTAAAAGGGTAGGGAGAAAAGACTCCAAGATAGATCTACCCGTCTTCATAGGGAAGATGGATGTAGATGAATGCATGGATTGATTGGAAGCACTAGATAATCACTTTGAGTGTGAAGATACTCCAGAACATCAAAGGGTGAAAATAGATAAATCAAAGATGAAAGGAACTGCATTAAGTTGGTGGAAATTCTTGTAGAATGAAAGGGTTGAAAATGGGAAGAACCCTATTACATCTTGGAAAATGATGAGAGCATAGATCAAGAGGTAGTTTTTTCTTGAAGATTATAATATAGTGTTTCATAGAAAGTTGCATGGACTAACGAAAAAAGACCTTGATGTGAATGCCTACATAGAGGAGTTTTAGAAACTCACTCTTAGAGCCAAGATCTCTAAAATAGAGAAGCAAAAAGTGGCTAGATACATGAGTGGATTGAAATACTCCATCCATGATGAAATTGCCATGTTTAATCCTGATTCAGTGCATAGATGTTTTCAATTGCCAGTCAAGGATGAGGAGAAATAATTAAAGGAGAGGTGATCGACAAAGAGGAGGAAGGAGTGTTAAATTCAATAGAGGAAGAGGAAGGATTAATGGTGGTGGTCCCTTAAATAGATTCCACGGATAATCCAATAACCAGGGAGGACAAGAAGGAGAATCTAGTCAAAGAGGTGTATTTACATGTAGAACAGGAAATGGTAGAGGAAGATTTGGGGGTAGAAGCTTAGGAGTGTTCATAGGGAGATGTTTCAACTGCAACCAAGTGGGACATCAAGCCTCAAGGTGTCCAGAGAAGCAAAGAAACAATAACCAAGGTGGAGAAATGAGGGTACATCTGACCCAAGAATATGACACACAAAGTATACAAGGGAAAAGAGGAAATGCAAATACAGAACAAGGTGAGTGTTTGATGTTCAATAGGACTTTATGGAAGGCCCCTGCAAGAAAAGAGCCACCACAAAGGAAGAACCTATTCTGGATGACCAGATATTGTTCATAGAGTCCCTTGAAAGGGTAGGGAGAAAAGACTCCAAGACAGATCTACCCGTCTTCGCAGGGAAGATGGATGTAGATTAATGCATGGACTGGTTGGAAGAACTAGATAATCACTTTGAGTGTGAAGATACTCCAGAACATCAAAGGGTGAAAATAGATAACTCAAAGATGAAAGGAACTGCATTAAGTTGGTGGAAATTCTTGCATAATGAAAGGGTTGAAAATCAGAAGAACCCTATTACATCTTGGAAAATGATGAGAGCATAGATCAAGAGGCAGTTTTTTCCTAAAGATTATAATATAGTGATTCATAGAAAGTTGCATGGACTAAGGAAAAAAGACCTTGATGTGAATGCCTACATAGAGGAGTTTTAGAAACTCACTCTTAAAGCCAAGATCTCTAAAATAGAGAAGAAAAAAGTGGCTAGATACATGAGTGGATTGAAATACTCCATCCATGATGAAATCACCATGTTTAATCCTGATTCAGTGCACAAATGTTTTCAATTGGCACTCAAGGATGAGGAGAAATAATTAAAGGAGAGGTGACCAACAAAGAGGAGGAAGGAGTGGTAACTTCAATAGAGGAATAGGAAGGAGTAATGGTGGTCATCCCTTAAATATATTCCAAGGAGAATCCAGTAACCAGGGAGGACAAGAAGGAGAATCTAGTCAAAGAGGTGTATTTACATGTAGAAGAGGAAATGGTAGAGGAAGATTTGGGGGTAGGAACTTAGGAGTGTTCATAGGGAGATGTTTCAACTGCAACCAAGTGGGACATCAAGCCTCAAAGTGTCCAGAGAAGCAAGGAAACAATAACCAAGGTGGAGAAATGAGGGTACATCTGACCCAATAATATGACACACAAAGTATACAAGGGCAAAGAGGAAATGCAAATATAGAACAAAGTGAGTGTTTCATGTTCAATAGGACTTTATGGAAGGCCCCTGCAAGCAAAGAGTCACCACAAAGGAAGAACCTATTCTGGACCTCTTGCAAGGTGAAAGGTAAAGTGTGCAAGGTAATTGTAGATTCAGGTTCCACTGATAATCTTGCATCTATTGAGACGGTTAATAAACTTGTGTTAAAGAAAATACCCCATTCTAACCCCTATAAAGTGGCTTGGTTGAATAAAAAAACACAAGCTATGGTTAATGAACAAGTGTATGTGGATTTTCATATAGGAGACTATCAAGACAAAATTTTATGTGATGTTACAGAGATGGATGTCTGTCATCTGTTGCTAGGGAGGCCTTGGCAATGTGATGTGAACTCCAAGCGTGATGGAAAGAAGAATTTTTATAAGATCACCAAGGGGGGAGTAGAGTATACCATGAGACCTTTACATGTTGATAAAAAGGAGACACATCAGGTAACCAGTGTACTTTTTTTTGGAGAGAAAGAATTTATGAAGACTCTCAAGGAGAAGAGCACCCCATGCTTTTCCATAGTAGTGAAGCCTAGATAGGAAGTGAAAGAAAGGAAAGTGAAAGACAAAGAACCATTGAGAAGTGTAGGGCCCAATGAGGTGCAATAATTTTTGAGTAAGTATAAGGATGTGATTTAAAATAGAAAGACTAAGACTCTACCACCATTCAGGGATGTGAATCACTAAATTGACTTCATACCAGGGTCTACACTTACAAATAAAGCAGCATAAAAACTAACTCAAGATCAGAATGAAGAATTGGAAAGACAAGTTGAAGAGTTGTTAAAGAAAGGGTTCATAAGAAGAAGTATTAGTACTTTTGCAGTACCAACACTTTTGGCTCCAAAGAAGGAGGGTACATGGAGATTATGTACTAACTTCAGGGCTATAAACAAGATCACAATAAGATACATGTTTCCCATGCCAAAAATGGAAGATGTGATGGATTGCCTAAGAGGGGAAAGGTATTACTCTAAGATGGACTTGAAGAGTGGATACCATCAAAAATGGGTCAAGGAAGGAGATGAATGGAAGACTACATTCAAGAACAATGAGGGGCTATTTGAGTGGATGATGATGCCCTTTGGCCTCTCAAATGTTCTAAGCACATTCATGAGGCTCATGAATGAAGTGCTCAAGCCTTTCATTAATAATTTTGTTGTTGTTTACTTAGATGACATTCTCATTTTTAGTAGAAGTAGAGATGAACATCTAATACATGTTGAGCAGGTATTAAGGAGGCTACAAGAGGAGAAGTTGAGGATCAACTTGGAAAAATGTGTTTTCTTGCAGGAGGAATTGATATTCCTAGGATTTGTGATCTCAAGGGGGAAACTAAAGAGGGACCCATCTAAAGTGGGTGCAATATAGAACTGGTCACCCCCAAGGAATGCAAATGAGGTAAAAAGCTTCTGTGGTTTAGCAAGTTTTTATAGGAAGTTTATTAGGGGCTTTAGAAATGTGTCTACTACTATAATAGACACAATAAAAGGGGGTAGAAAGTGTCAATTTGCATGGACCCAAGAAGCTGGTAGGTCATTTGAGTTCTTGAAAAGAAAGGTTGAAGAACAACCTATAATGTTTTTACCAGACTTTAATAAGGTGTTTACCATTGTGGCAAGAGCTAAAGATAGACTTAACTAGTTGTTTTCTTTGTTTTATTCGACCAGAGTTAAGTGATTGATTTAAAGATGATTTGTATAGTTGGCATGAAGATAACTATGAGACAAATTAGGAGTTATGCTTTAAATCTAATTGGCAGGATTGTTTTTTATGCCAAGAATCAAGAATCGAGAAATAATGAATATCATGTCTATATAAGAGATAGGCTTAATTCATTTTCAATATCACATTCATGAAAAAGGGACTAAGGGGAGTGAATGAAAAGAGGATGGTGAAGAGAAATTGATGAAGAAAAACTTCATGCAGTACTGATCAATCAAGTTGAAGGAGAGCTAAGGAATTCTGCAGACACCGATGAACAGTGAGCACAGCATCACAGAGAAGAAAGTGTGGAGCACAAAAGAATTGAATTGATACATTGATCAAAGAGGTAATGTACTTAAATAAATCTTAAAATCTGCAATTCAAGTTGCATTAGAAACATGTCATATTGTTTCAGTTTAACCATTGAAGCATCAAGTCTCTTAACAGAGCAGGACTTAATATTCTTCTATATATTGAGGTACATCCCAAGGAGTGCGAAAAAGGTTGATTCATGAAAGTAGCATTGGATATGCCTGATGCCTATTGACAATCTAAGAAAGAGGTTGATTCAAGGATGGTAGCATTAGATGCCCAATACTAAGTGACAACCTATATGTGTAAAATCCTCTAGCAAGGTCACACCTAACAATGTGTTTGTAACCTTTAACAGGGTTGGCTCCTATCAGGCCTCACTTCAGAAGAATGAAAATTTGGGGTACCAGTCCTAGTGGTTTTTTCCCTTAACAGGGTTTCTACATTAAAATCCATGTGTTATATGTGTGTATGATGCATTTCTTTATTGTTTTGTATCTTACATAATTCATTCTGGATATATCAGTATACTCTACATATTTACTGTATTTTGGTAAATATATGATTGCTTATCAGTAAACATTAAGAAGAAGGTTTAACAGAGCAATCCGACAAGTAGAAAATTGATATAAGTTGTTCAAGGAATTCATCTTGTAGGACAAAAAATAACTTGAGAAATAATTAGTGGTTATAAGAGTTAAAGGGTTGATTTAAGGATTAATTTTTGAGGCCACTGATTCACCCCCCCCCCCCNATTCCCCCCCCCCCCCCCCCTCTCAGTTATTACTTAAAATTGGTATCATAGCTTGTGTACTTAGAAGGAAGGTTTCAAGACCTAAGCCAAAGATCACAAGATGAATAGATGAGATGTGCCCAAGTTCAATAAAGATAATTTTGCTTCATGGAAAAGTAGGATAAGAATCCACTTATCAGGTATTGGTAATGATGTTACTCAATTTGTAGAAACTAATTATGTGTTGCCCAGAGGAGCACCAATAGTTTAACAAATGAGAGAGAAGCATGAACATAAAGGCATGATGATAGAGCTTTCTTCCTCACTCTCTGATGCTAAATTTGAAGATGTCAAAGAATGAAAAACTTCAAAGCAGATGTGGGACAAATTGAATCTTGTACATGGTGGTGACAAAAATGTTTTAAGAGCCAAGGCAGAAAGCCTTAGAGGAAATTTTGATGACCTCAAAATGAAATAAGGAGAAAACATCACTCAATATAGCACAATAATTAAAGAGGTAGTCAATGCTATCTGAGGAGTTGGAGGTGTACTAGAAGAAGATATAGTGGTAAGTAAAATTCTAAGAACCTTACTGCCTACTTATGCTTTTAGAGTATCTGCCATTCAAGAAATGAGAGCAGTAGAAAATAGCAATGTTACTCTAGACAGTTTAATTGGAAGACTGATTTCATTTAAGATGAATAACTTTGATAATAGTGTCTTACCAAACATAGAGTCTACATTGAAAACTTCTATGAGAATAAGTAAAACAAGTCACAAAAACACTATGAGAAAAGATAGTGATAGTGAAAATGAAGAAGATGATCTTCATGAAATTGAAGCACTTATGGCCAGAAGAATGCAGAGAGGCAAAGGTAAATACAAAGTTAAATTACCACTTGTTTGTTTTAATTGCAAAGAGATTGGATAGTTTGCTACAAGATGTACTAACTTAAGAAAAGATGACAGAAGTAATGATAGATCTTTTGAGAAGAAGTCTGATAGAGGTGATTACAGAAGCTACCAACAATCAGAAAGAAGAGATATGCGATACTATAATGACAAAGGAAAGAAGGTCAACTACCTAGCAAAATTCAAGGATGATGATACTGACACTGAATCTGATGAAGACATTGAGATGGTGTTTGTGGCTGTAAAAGATGATTTAGATGATGATGAAGAAAGGTATGTAGAAACAACTCTCATATATAAAATTAGCAAAAATTATGTTTAGGTCATAGATAGTGGCTACACTCATCATATGAACGGTGATAAGCAAAATTTTGAGACTTTTGAATAATACAAGGGTGGATCGGTAAGAATGGGAAATGACACACCTTGTCCAGTTGAAGGTAGAGGAACAATAATGTTGAATAACCAGATAAAGTGTGTGAATGCTTACTGGGTAAATGGATTGAATTATAATCTATTGACTATTTCTCAGTTGAATAATTTAGGTCACAAAGTTGCATTTGAAAATAAGAAGGCAAAGATCTTCAACAAATTTGGAAATTTGATTGGTACCGGTGAACAGACAAAAGGTAACTTATTCTATCTGAATTTATACTGACTCCACTTTTTTGATTGCTACAAACGAAGACATATGGTTATGGAACAAAATAATATGTCATATGAACTTTGACAACATGATAAAGATTAGTAAAAAGAGAAATGTCAGAGGATTACCGACGATGACCAAGACCGACAACATCATGTGTAAAAACTGTCAAAAAGGTAAAATGACAAAGTCTAGTTTCAAAAGAAAAACCCATACATCTAATGCAATTCTAGAATTGTTCCATACTCATTTATGTGGACCTATAAGGACAAATATTTATTATGGAGATAGATATTTTATTCTCTTTGTTGATGATTACTCTAGAATGATGATAGTTATGTTTCTAAAAGATAAATCAGAAGCATTTAAGATGTTTAAATTGTATAAAGATATGGTTTAAGATGAGTAAAAATCCAATGGTGCCTGATGGACGTAGATACCAAAGCTAACTGGAGTCACACCAACGGAACTGTCGGTTGTCACTGACTACTAATTGTAGAGTTGACCGACATAATAGAGAGTTTAGAAAATGACAAAATATCTAGTTGGCAAGAGCTAAAGATAGACTTAACTGGTTTTTTTCTTTGTTTTATTTGACCATAGTTAAGTGATTGATTTAAAGATGATTTGTACAGTTGGCATGAAGATAACTATGAGACAAATCAGGAGTTATGCTTTAAATCTAATTGGCTGGATTGTTTTTTATGCCAAGAATCAAGAATCAAGAAACAATGAATATCATGTCTATATAAGAGACAGGCTTAATTATTTTTCAATATCACATTCATGAAAAATGGATTAAGGGGAGTGAATGAAAAGAGGATGCTAAAGAGAAACTGATGAATAAAAACTTCATGCAGTACTGATCAATCAAGCTAAAGGAGAGCTAAGGAATTCTGCAGACACTGACAAACAATGAGCACAACATCACAGAGAAGAAAGTCTGGAGCAAAAAAGAATTGAATTGATACATTGATCAGAGATTTAATGTACTTAAATAGATCTGAAAATCTGCAATTCAAGTTGCATTAGAAATAGGTCATATTGTTTCAGTTTAACCATTGAAGCATCAAGTCTCTTAACAGAGCAGGACTTAACAGTCTTCTATATATTGAGGTACATTCCAAGGAGTGCCAAAAAGGTTGATTCATGAAAGTAGCATTGGATATGCCTAATGCCTATTGACAGTCTAAGAGAGAGGCTGATTCAAGGATGGAAGCATTAGATGCCCGATACTAAGTCACAACCTATATGTGTAAAATCCTCTAACAAGGTCACTATTAGAAACACTGAGGGGGGGGTGAATCAGTGTTTGTCTATTTATTATATTTCAGAAACTTAAGCATTAATCAAACATAAATCCAATGAATCTCAATACAAGAACACATAACACATGATATGATTACAGGGAAACCTTGATCAGAGGAAAACCCGAGTGGGAATTAGTACCCACAAATATTGTACTAGTATAATGAACCTGTTAAAGTTCATTTGCCCTGTTAGGAGCAGTCTTTACAATCCAAGTACAATGACCCTATTAGGAGTCTAGACCCTATTATGATTCTATTTCAAAACCTTGTTAAAGGTGTTTGGCTCACTACCTGATCTCACTGCCCAATAAGGTGAAGGCTACAACCTTCTGATAGTTGATATACACTATATCAAAAGTGAACTACTGTGATGACACTGTTGTCAGATCAGTTCCATGTATGCACTGATGCTCTTACTCTCTTAAAGAGATTTATCTCATACTAACTTCATTATACTTCTCTTCTATATCTTACTCATGCATATATTTTGACACTTGTAACATAACTTTACATTACATACTTACATGTTCATGCCCGAATAGACGTGACCCAAAACAAGACTTATAGTCAGCCCTAAAATATAATACACAACACTTCCAAACTAATTGGCTTAAGCATGTTTACAAAATTACTAATTACATCATTACAAACATACTATCATAGGTTCTTGGCCTTTACATAACAAAATAATATACGCTGATCAAAACACTAGTCAGCTTTCATGCTCTATCTTCTGGACTGCTGGTGCACTGATCTGTCTGTAACTTCTTCATACTATCATGCTGTACCATGCATGTCTAGACTTAGCATGTACACATGTCATAGAACATATATCTGAACACGCATACTCTGATTCGATCTCTTGCACATGCGTTGATGTGCTGATCGTTGTATAATTCTGTCTGTCATATTTTCCATACTTAGTCATTTTATCTTCTAAGTTATCTTTGACAGGAACTTAGTATGAATTTTTTGCCATGATGAAAACACAAAATAATTCATGCATCCTCAGGAAGTCAACTTGCCAACAATCTCCCCCTTTGTCATTTATGGCAACAAAGGAATGTGGCCAAGTTTCTAAAAATGACTTAATCACAAAAAGTTGTCTTATCATAGCATCTTTTAATATATACATATACTGCTCCCCATATATACACATTCTCTATTACTCCCCCTTTGACATTAATGACAAAGGTGTACAAAACTTGTAAGTCTTCTGGATACTTACTCCATGTAAGCATCTGTGTACACAATCTAAAGAGATTGGATCTCTTTCTGCCAGAATACCTTCATTACATCAACTGTCCGAAGATGCGCGCATAAGGCATATGTCAGCTTCTCCATCTTTATCAAATCAATGCAAGTACCTTGATCATATGTCACAATGGTGGCATCAATCTATTTTATGTTCTTATTCAGAACTGCTAGAGAGGGCGCAAGTGCATTTCTCAATTGAGTTTGTCTGACTCTTATCTTACTAATCTCCAACTTAGCCTTTTCAATCTTGTCCAACTGACCTTGATAGACATTGTTATAGATGTTCATATCTTGCATGGATGTCTCAACTGATTTTCTAACACTTTCCACCATGATATCTGCTTCTTCTATCTTCTTGATATGCTCAGAGGTGAACTTTACTATGTCCATGTAGTTTGCTATGACTTTCTTACCTTTTGCTGCCAACTCTTTCAATAAAGATTGCCCAATCTTTAGAGATTCTAGGTCTAAGGTAAAATTCTTTACCAATTCATTCAATCTCTCCTTTTTATACTCATCTTCTGCAATTCTAGTAGCAGAGTCTACTAGATCTATAAAGTGTGCTTTGAAGCTTGTTAGAATGTTGTCGACATCTTCAACTGATTGAATCTTGGCTACTTTCTTGTCTGCAAGTACTAAATCATTCAGAATGTTAACTGACTCCAAGAAAAGAGGGTTCCTCGTAACCTTTTTTTTCTTTGGCCTTTTCCATGGCTAGAACATTGATCTTCATTAAGTCCTCTTCTCCCCATGCATCTAGACTTGCTGAATCAGGAGTTAACCTTGACAACAATGAAGTAGATGGTAAAGTGGATGGAGTGACTATAGTATTTTGATTGGTATCCATGCATTCACTCTTTACTGGTATCTCCATGACTTGTGTCTCATCATCTTGAGTGTCTTTCTCTTTATTCAAGTCTATTGGATCATTGGAGGGAACTTCATCTTGTTGTACAGATGTATCATCAATGCACATGTCTTCAGTGCTTACAAATGCTTTCGCAACTTTTTCCATGTCATTGTCAGATGTTTTCATGGATATCTTGATGTTATCAACCATTATAGTATCTTTTGAGTCTTTTGTTCTATTATTAGTTATTGAGACTGAGGGCGTTGAAACCTATGGACCTGTCATAGGTGTATTTTGAATCACTGGTTCTGCAACCTATTTGGGAGGAGCTGGAGTTACTTTTGTTGTAGGCACTATTGATGGATACATGTGTCTATCCATAAACACTTGTGCAAATGCCTTTTTAGTTTCTTTTCCTATCTTCTCATACTCTTTGTTCATAATCTGAAGATTCTTTGTCTTGGTTCTGAGATGAGGCTTCACCAAATCTAATAGAATTGCCTTCTCAACATGTGACCATACAGGGAGAAGATTATCCAATGTTTCTTCTTTTATCCTCATGTCTTCCTCAATTGCATGTCTCTTCATTATTTCTAGTATGTTCCATAACTTATCAGGTATCACTGTCTTGAGTTCAAGAAATGATTTCTTAAATTCCATCATGTGAGAGATGATTATAGAATTTATCTCAGTTTTATCAATCTCTTGATACTTTTCATAGACCTTAGCAATTGTATCTAGTCTACCTTCATTAACAATCCTATTCTTCAAGACATTTAAACTAGGTCTGAATCCTTCCCTTAGGAGGAGCTTGAGTTTTCCTTGCTATGCTCCATGTGTTCCTTGAGGATGGGTGATTTGTGGGCACTTTCTTCCTTCCTCTAGACTTCTTTCTTGGTATAGAAGGTGGAGATGAGTCTAGGTCAATGGTGGTAGAGGGCGCAGAGGTGCTCTCTACTTCCTTCTTATTCTAGATGTCATCAGTCTTCTTAATTTCTTTGGCTATCTTGGCTTCTCTATCTTTTTCAAGATCTTCTTGAGTGACACCATGAACTTTTAGAATGCTAGATGTAATCGTAGATGCCTTTCTTTTGTTATCAGCACTATATAATACAGAATCAACTGCATTAGTCTTCTCTTTGTAAGTGCCCCATCTGGGCTCATTGGGATCTTTGGGTATAGACAAAAGGACATGTGCATATCCTTCCAATACATGTTCCTCCACTTCATACCCAAGTGGATGAATCCATTTAGTTCTAGGCTCAACTACCTCCATGCAAGTGCAGTCAGTCTCTACCATGAAGCATATGGTTTCCTTAT
>MU225710.1:1039771-1066666 GCA_018584345.1 Thuja plicata | reverse complement strand
TGAAGAACATCCACGAGGAAGTGAGGAAACACATTACCAAAATGAATGCACAGTATAAGGCTAAGGCAGATGAGAAAAGGAGACATAAGGAATTTCAGGTTGGGGATGAAGTCATGGCTCATTTGCGAAAGGAGCGATTTCCAGTTGGTACATATAACAAGTTGAAAATGAAGAATTTTGGGCCATGTAAGATACTGAAGAAGCATGATTCAGGAAATGCTTATGAGATAGAATTGCCTAGTGAGCTGAATATTTCACTAGTGTTTAACATTTCAGATTTGACAGAGTATCATGAAGGAGGTGTTAAAGATGAGATCATAGCGGCACAGTGGAGTATTCCAGCAAGTAGTTCCGATACCAAGGAGATTGAAGACATACTGGACAGTCATGTTGGTAGAAGCACAAGGAACAGGACATATGAAGAATATATGGTCAAGTGGAAAGGATGACCAGTTGAAAATTCATCATGGCTGACAAGGGAGGAGGTTAACCGTCTTGGTTTTCCTCTACACACCTGAGTCATGACAGGTTCACTTCTCAAATTACCCCAGGTGTCTGATGCAGGAGCATCCTGGGTGTAAGGGCAATCTTGCATCACCCAAAAATATTTATGTTTTCTTTTCAATAAGGGCTACCTTGTGCAGAGCTGCTATTTATGGAAACTTTCTATTTTTAGTAAGTTTATCATACGATCTTGGAATGTTCTGATTTTGCATGTGGAGGTTCATCTCAGTCATATCAGCCTACCAGTAAAGTTTCATGGCCAGATCAGGTCTAGTTTTGAAGATATTGAAAAATTTTGGTATTGAAAACAGGGTACAGAAACTTTGAGCTCAGTTTTGAAGGCTTGAGGCCCCAGATGAGGTTGAAACTTGGGCTGGATGAAGCTTGCTTAATATAGGCATTGTAGAGCACTTTGTGGTATTTCTGAAATGGGGTTATAATAGTCAATCAGGTCAACTGGTGATGACTTATGGTCTCCGGAAGTTGGGCCACCTGAAATGGCAGAAAATGATTTTCCTTCAAAATTTCTTTTCGGGTTTCAAAAGTTATTTTGAGCCGACTTTGATGTAATAAATTGAAAAATAAAATAATTCTAAGTCTGGTCGGCCCTAAGGGATAAATTTATGGAACCTTCTCGAGCGGTGGAAATTTCTTATATAAAGAAGGCCCGTAGTGTTGTCTTAGGCAGTTTGGGACAGTTCTGAGTAGTTCTGGGTAATAATTTGAGGCTTTTTCCTATAGAATATTGTAAGGGGAATGCCCATGTGGATTTGCATATTGTAATTCTGAAATTTTTTAATTCCACATTTGTGGAGATAATAAGAACCCCATTTTCTATTCTTGCAAATTGTTGTTTCTTCTCTGTTTGTGTTATGTGTTTGTGGCATTAAGGGGAACACCCTTCATCAAAAAGATTGTAAAAAATCTGAAGAAGATGGTTGGAATTGAGAGTGATGAAAAAATAGAGGATGCACCTTTGGGTTTATCAACGGGACATGGAGAAGATATGTCTAGTGGAGAAGAAGAGAGTGAACCTAAAGAGGATATCACTGTGAAAGGAAAAGGGAAGCAACTAGTGGTTTCCAAGGCAACCAAAGCAAGAAAATCCAAACCTAAGGCTACCCCTCCTATTGCTAATCGGCCTAGGACTAGGGAATCAACTATTTCATCTCAAGCTAAGTCAACAAAAGTATATAAAAGAAGAATGCTGGAGAGAGCCGTTCAGGGAAGAGAAAACAAGTTGAAACTAAGGTAGTGTCGAGCCAGCTTAAGAAAAGATCAAGGAGGAAACTAATCTTGAAGGATGAATATGATGAGGAGAAGACAGATACAAATGAACCTAGAAGCATACCTATAGCATCACATAAACCACTGACTAGTATTGATGAGGTATGCCAAAATATTAGAAGTACAACTGGTTTAGCAGGATTTAAATTTATCAAGTATGAGAAGAAAAGCATAACAGACAAGCATAAGATTCAGGAAGCACTTCTAGATATGATGTGTACATTCAAGATGACACCTATAGAGATAGGAAACCTTGTTCCTACAAATCTTTATGATGTTTTATCACAAAAGTGGCAGTATGCTTTGATGACTGAAAGATAGATAAGGGAAGGAACACTAGCTAAGGTCATTCCTGATTTAACCAAGAAATAGATAGCCAAGTTTATTAAGAAATATCAAAGGAAGTTTATTCCTAAACAAAGAGCCTATGCAATATTGAAAAATGATGTTGAAGGTGTAGTACAATAGAGCACCAGAATATGGAAGGAAAATTTTGGGTTAATCACTAAGAAGGATGATGAGAAAGGTGAAGGCACCTCAGAGCCGAAGGAAATGGAAGACCAAATTACTACTAATCAAGCAAAGACTAAGAAAGAACCAAAAGAGTAAATAGGTGAGGGGCAAACTATATATTTGACAATGAATAGTCCCATTGACACTAAACTTGAAGATAATAGTAATGTGGATGCCGAGGATCAGAATGAGCTGGAAGACACAAGTATGCGATCTCCCATTCGTACAACTGAGGCTGAGATAGAGAAAGAAGGAGAAAAGGAGGTAATAAATTCTAATCCACCTATTTTAGAGATTGTAAAAATAGTTTTAGAGAGTGAAGATAAGATGGAATAAATTGCAAATAAGCCTATAGAACAAGAGGCTATACAAGTGTTGGTGGATCTACCACACTCTATATCATCTACTCCCACTAGACCTAAAATGGGTAGTATACCTGACCCACACAAAATCTTGACTTGGATGAAGGAAGCAATTGAAATTAATACTGACAAAGGAAAAGATATCACAGAACCTGAGCCGCGTATCAGCTCACCAGAGCTCAAGAAGAGAAAGCTAAACAAGAAAAAGTCACCAAGCTTAAATGTCACATTGGATGAAGTTATTGTGATTCCTAAATGGGATCCTGAGAGTTTGACATATGAGGAAATTTAGACCCTTCAAGACCTATTGAAGAGAAAGAAAAGAAAAGATGAAATGAAGAGGGAACAAAAGCATAAGCAAGTTCTACATGACATAAAGGATATTTTTGTTAAAGCTTTTGATATGGAAGATGTAAATGAGCAAGCACCAATACTGGAATAGTTAGTTCACATTGTGCAGAAAGTTACTGATGAAAATATTGAGGCAAATGACAAATTGATGCAATGGTCTGAGATAAGATTTGTGAACAAAGTCTTGGAGAAGATATCTGGAGAGATTTCTACCAAACAGGTTGAAATTTCTTCTCTTGTTGAGATTGTTGAGGAAGTTGCAAATAATGTTTTTTCATTGTACAAAAGATTATGTGATGTAGAATTATTTGCAAAGGATAATCACCAGCTTATTGAGAACTTTCATTTAGATGTGAAGTCAACAGCAAGTTCATTGAGCATGGATTCTAGCTCTAGCTCCATACATTTTGATAGGTTGACTCATGCACAAAGGAGATTAGTCAAGCTTATGGTTGAAGATGGCCGAATCAGGGCCAAATTAATAATAATTTAGGCTAATTTGATACCTCATCTAGAGGTTATTCAAAAGGAACTAACAACTGCATGAGAATTGGTCAAGAGAGATTCTCATCTCTCTACAGCATATAGTTTGGTAAGTCTAGCTACAGGGCTAGAAGTTAAGTTGGAGGTTATGAAGTTTGTTAAGGATAGTTGGGATACATCTTTTGCATTGATATTACAGCTTCATAAACCATTTTTGGACAAGTACAACTTAGCCCCTACAACTATCAGTGACCAAAACAAGGGGGAAATAGGACAAGAAATAGGAAAAGATGTGCAAAACTAGGTATAAATATCTTTTCTAAAGGCATGTATATTATGTATATAGTGTATGCAGAATGAAGTATAATCTAAGGGGGAGTACATTGTGTACTTAGGAAAATTTTGTGAATATAAAAGAAATGATAAGTGTTTTTTCCACTAATATCAAAGGGGGAGATTATTGATCTCTAAGTTTTGATGATCATTAGTGTCCCACACTTAGTCATTTATCTAGGCAGTTTTAGCTAGTCATCATTATGGCCGAGCTATCTGACGCAGTCGTTGCTGACTAGATAATAGTTATTGAGTCACACAGTTGCCAAGTTCAGTCCATGTCGAGCGCCAGATTCTTTTTGTGCCAAGCAAGACAATTTTGTTGTGTATGTCAGGAATGACACAAATTTTGAGGTAAACTATTTTGGGTTGACTTATCTAAGAATTTAATATTTTCAATAGGATAATTATGCATTTAATTATTTGATCCCACTATGTGGCATGGATCTAAACATAAATTGGATTGTCCTAAGAATCGTAAGCATTTGATTCTGATCGTTGATCTAGATCTAATTGCAAGATCTGTAAAGTATATTAAGATTGCTTCTTACCCTAATTATAGAGTACTGTGAGAGAAGGTGTATGCGTACATGAGAGATGTGCAAAGGATTGTTTTGAGAGAGGAATAATAGATCTAGTAGAGTGACATAGAAGTGAGTAGTAGAGTAAAGATATATCAGATTATTAGATCAGAGAAGGTATTGAAAAGAGGAGATCCATTATCAGCATCAGAGTGCATATCGAAGGATCAGATCTTGAGACATTCTAACAAGTGTATCAAGTGAAATCTCTTAATAGAGTGGTTCTAACAGAACTTTCTAAATCTCTTAGCCAAGTGCTTACTTTGTTGTAAGTTCAAATCCTTTTACAAGGTAGATTGTAATGATCTGTAGCTCCTAACTGAGCAGACAAAGCCAGGTAGATTACAAATTGTGATCAAATTTTGTAGCCCTAATAGGCACACTTTATTGCTGCAGTAGTGAAGATTTTTGTGGGTGTCATCCCCACCCTAGTTTTACCTTATTGGGTTTCTAGGTTATCAAATTTTGTGTCTTGTGTTATTTATTTACTATCATGGATGCTACTAGATGATAGATCAATTACATTTATGCATGATTGTGGATCAGTTTGTTTTAAGAGATAAAATTTTGAAGATCTTATTCACCTCCCCTCTCAGTATCTTTCTTTCCCATATTGTATTTCCAACACCTACTTGCATAGTGAATGTGATAATCAAATAAAATCTCTTTAGTATACAATTGCAATGTGATTCTTATGAAAAATCTGATGTTATGATCCAAACTTTCAATGGTTTCCTTTATCCTTTCCATGGTTCTATCTCATTTCCTATTGAAGTTGGTGGTAAAGATTTATATGTTACCTTCACTGTGATCCCAACTTCCAATCAATTTCAAGTCAAACTTTTTCTTCCTTGGCTTACCTCCATGAAATTTATGGCCTCTTCTATTCATAAATTTTTTAAATTTCCTCATAATGGAGAAATCATGACTGCTAACCATAGTCTTTATCAACCTTTTGTACCTCAAGACTTGGTTGACCTTGATTTTTTTTTGGCCTTCCATGCCTTAACCAATCCAAGCCTATCCCAATAAGCTCTTCCAATCATATCAAGATTGAAAATCCCAAAATATTACTGAACTTAGCAAACCTAAGGATGTTCCATTTCTTTTCCCTAGATGTGGACTTCTTCCTACACCTCCTATATATTCTTTTTTTCCACCTCCTATATCTTATAATAATTCTACTAATGTCATCTCTCAACCCAATGTGGTTCCTTCTATTCTTCCCCCTAAAGAAGAAAAGGACCTAATGTTGATTGATCCCAAACCTCAACCAATTTCATGCAAAACCAAATGTAACCATCATGCTCATGATTGTCGTTGTAAACATTGTGCTAGAACCTGCCAACATGCTTCCCAAAAAATTCCTTCACCTAAAACACCTATTGATTTCCCTTTGACCAACCCTTTCTTGAACCCAATGAGGAAGTTAACTTGAAAAAGATCAAATTGAACAAACATCATAATTCTATTAGTATCTTAGATTCTATTACAATCAATTTTGATGAAGAAGATACTATTGATGATGATTCTTTTGATGCTAAAAATGGTACTCATGCTAGTGATTTTGATGACATATTTGAGCTTAATGATTCTAATCATGATATTTAAGCTATATTTTCACAACAATTATCTATCACTCCTAGTGAAAAACAAAGTGACCCATCTTTACAACATGGTCCTTGTTTGCAACTATCCATTATTCCATCTTTTGTGTTTGATGTTTCTCCTCTTGAAAGTTGTCCACCTTCCCTAAACACTACAGACCGAGATGGGGGGGTAGGAGATATGCTTGACTTGTTCCTCTTGTGTGGTGGATTTTGTCTGTTTTCCTATGGTAATGTGTTTCCCCTATGATGTGTTGCTTTTTCTATGTTTTGGTTAGATTTCTTTAAATGACCCTTGATGCTCTATTGGCACAAGGTGATAAAGGAATTGAAATGTTGAAAAAATTCTTCTATTTGTATCTCACTTCTTCTATATTCTATTACATGTTATGTCATGCATGTGCCACTATTCGTAAATGTGCCT
Organism: Thuja plicata; assembly: GCA_018584345.1. NCBI lineage: Eukaryota > Viridiplantae > Streptophyta > Pinopsida > Cupressales > Cupressaceae > Thuja > Thuja plicata. The sequence continues at coordinate 1,060,221 of MU225710.1, read as the reverse complement.
TTGTGTTGTTTGATTAGGGATGATGCAAAACAATAGCTACCTATTCTTTTTCGTCTCCATGATGCCGACCCAAAAAGACTCTTCTTCATAACTCTTACATGTTATTCTTATATTGTCTTGTAGTTCTACTACCTTTGGAGAATGATGACATTTTATTTTGATATAATATCTCATGTATTATCATACTGACCCTAGAGTTAGTAGATCCCTTTCATGCTCTCTTTTTTCATGTGTTCATTTCCCTTAACTTGTCCTTTTTTGGGTGCATCTCATAGTGTAAACATTTATTGTGGGTGCATGTATTCTCCATTAAATCCATTGCTCCCATTAAGGAATTTTCAATCACTTTAACATGGGGGCATACACTCCACTTTGTGTTTCACACTTTGCACACACATACATAATGATTTGATTCAGCCTCTCTTACGGATGACCAAGGAGACAATGTTTTCCTTGTGTTTCTCCTTTTCATTTGGATCCCTTAATGGAAACACGAATTTCCTTAAGGAATGATCCTTCTTCTTTGATCCATAAGGAGATGATTCTTTCCTTAGGCCTGATTGATTTTGTATTGATCCCTACGGAGACAATGCTTTCCTTAGGCCTGATCCTTTTTAATGTATTAACTAGCATATCACATCTTGCTATACCATTCAATTCCATATTTTGTAGCATTTTTCCTTTTGTGTGGTCCATAGTAATATGATCTCTTACTAGGATAGCAATCACACTTTTCTCTCTCTTTCAAAAGATGCCTCTCTTATCTTATATTTGTATTTGATGAAGACTTGAGTCACTTGGGGGCTTGATGTTTCTTTGTCTCCTTGACCTTGATGAGATCATCCTAATACATTCGATCTAATTTACCATGAGCATGATTTTTTCGCATACTCCCACTAAAGTGGTGGCTAAATGTATCAACATAAAAGTTAGTACCCATAATTGGATGCGGTAGGACCTATTAGACCCCATTTTTCTGATTTCAAGGTTTGAATGTTCATTATGCTTGATCACAACAACCTGAATTTTCTCCCCCTGCTTCATTTTACCTTCCCCAATATACTCATGAAATTCGAGCTTATTTTACCCAGGACAAGTTGAAAATTGACTTGTCCCTTGGGTTTTGGTCTCAAATTTGATATGGGGCCCAATGGTGGGGTTTTCCTCTGAGATTTAGATTTCTAGTTGGCCTTGACAAAATTTGAATCTTGAATGGAGGGGGTTAAGTATAAAAGGACCTCCTCTCCCATCATTGGATATAACATATGAACATAACAATATCATGATCAAGTGCAAGCATCTAGACATTCAAGTAATCAAGTTATGCAATGGAGGATTTGGGTTCAATATTTGAAAGCAAGCATACAATTCAAGATCTCCAAGTCTCCATTTCTTCAAGATTCATCCAAGAAAAGGAAATATTCTCTAATTTATGCTATTTTTACCTCCCATGATGGCCAAGAAGAGGAATTATCAATCAATCAAGAAGATCCATCTATGCATCCTTCTCTCTCTTCTTCTCTTCATGTCTTTATCAAGCATTTGTACATTCAAGATCTAGGGTTTGCAATCATAGATCCATGTATTTTTAAGGCATTCTTGATTCTAAATCTCATTCCAATGTAAACTCTTTGGATTCCAATAATATTAAAGTATATTCATGGATTTGAGTGATTACTACATCCATTCATGAGGGTTTCATATAAGGTGAATACATAATTTACCTTTTTACATTACTTTTCTTTATGAAATTTCTATCATATTTAAATGTTGATTCCTAAACAGGGGTTTGACCAAGGAAAACCCATTTCCACAACTTTTTTTTCCCATTTTTCTGTGTGTGGGAACATGTTGGAGGGTTGCAATTCTAGATCTGAGTAGTACATGTATAGTCGCAGAATTCAGGAAAGTTTCATCAATTTTTTTCAAGAACAAGTCAAAAGTCGACTTGTCCCTCAAAAGTTGACTTGTCCCTGCCATTTTTTAGTGAAAATTTTAAGATAGACAGATATAGTTCATTTACTTCCATATCTGAAGTTATAGAAGAATTTGACATTTGGGTGATAGTCAAATTTAGATTCAAATTCCTATCTTCTCTATCTTTTTTCTAGGTGCTCTCATTCTTCCTTCTTTTCCTTTGCACTTACTTTATTAGATCATATCTACCATTTACAATTTATCATATCACATCATACCCCCTTTAGGAATCTAAAGCCCCCTTGGGTGTAGATCGTGTATTAGCACCCTTCCTCTTTTTGGTTGTGCTAATAAGATGTGTTTAAGGTTGGGTTTGTATTCTAATGTATACCACAAGATCTTGGTGAGTGATCTACATCTTAACATTGGTCACCATGTTCATCTATACAGTTGTATTTGGTGCAAATATAGATGTATCAAAGATTATTATTGTTTGCATCTATCTTTTTCTTGAAAGGTAACGAGGACTACTAGGATATTAAAGACATCAATTTCATGTAGTACATGTAAAGTCTTCTTGACTTTACTAAGGCAATGAACTCATGAACAATTTTTCTTGTTTTATTTTTTTTGTTATATTTTTCTCAATTCTTTAATATTGCCAATTATTATTATGAATTCTTGTTTTTTATTGTTTATTTTTTATTGTTTAGTTTGTGAATTATTTAATGCACATATAATCATTCGACACTTCACTAAAATCAATATTTGTGAATTATATTTTATGGTCAACTTTAACATAGTATTTAATTATGGTTTTCATAAATCAAACAACTTTATAAATATGTAAATGTATTAAGTGTATGCATTAGTTACATGGAGGGAGATATGTGAAACATAAATATAGTTCCATGGAGGGAGTTACTAAAATCATTCCATAGTGTACTAAAACCATTTAACATCTTATATAAACATATATGATCCATGGTTGCAACATTGAAACACGAGAAAATTTTGGAACCTCATATTGACTTTCATGAAAAAATGCTACATACATAAGGTCCAATTCACCATTGAACTAACATTATATTTTATCATATCATAGGTATACATTGATATGATTTTCAAAGTAGAACCCAAAATTATGTTGCTACATTGATCAAAATTTCACATTTATGACTACTATAGTCAATTATCCATAAATCTTAGAAAAGGATAGGGTGTATCATATCAAGAGGTAGAACTCTCTGCCCCATTTGTAGTAGTTTTCTATTGATTGGGAGATTTTTCTATTAGAAAAGATAAACGAGCTATCAATATGTTTCTTTTCTCAACATTCACTTCCATTTGTGATTAGCTTCTAGGTGTACTCCCTTGCTACGCATTAATCATTCTTGCAAAGCACGAGATCAAGAGGTTCAACATCTCAAGTAGAGCTAGGTTCTTGGAGGGTAGAGGTGTAGTTGGTGTATTATTTTTATTGCCTTTCTCAGAGGGTGGAGGTGTAGTCACTGCACTCTTCTATTTTTCTTTGCTACATTTTTATCTTTTTGGCCAACCTGCATTTTCCTCTTGGCCCCCTCTGGCCTACTCTTTTTATTCTTCCTTCTCCCTTGCTAAATTGCTTTCTCCTCCACTTCTTGTTATCTCTTAACTTGCTTCTCCATACTGATTAATTTGGTTGTCACTTGGTTTGCCTCACATCCAACCTTTCTCTCCCTCATCTAATCCTTCTTGCACTCTCACAACTCCTCATTTTGCTTCTTTTGTTCCTCTTGTTTGTTAAGCATGTCAATGTAATCATCATATTTTAAAATTTACAACTTCTTATCGAGACATAGTACCCCCGAAAAACCTCCATGTGATGATTGATGCACTCTTTGCACTAGAAGTGGTAGGAATCTGCTAGTTGGGGTTGTGTGTTTTCACATGTCTTGTTGTGTGCATAGCATGAAGTCATATATTTCTCACTTATCTCAATCTCATCATCACAATCACCACCATCTTGCTACTCCAAATCGAATACATTTGTAAAGTAGTGAAAAAACTATGTTGGTACAGTATGTGGAGGGGATGACATGGAAAGGGTGACTTCTTTGTTAGCAAAGTTTCCAATAACAATAATATCATTGGTTACCTCATTCAACCAATCAGGCACAATAGCTTGAGTTGGAAAACTCAAGCCTTTTGTAGTGTTTGTTCCTACATTATGGGTTGCTTGAACATTTGTAATGTTTGGTGCATATGGTTGCAGTGGAAATATAAGACCTTCCAATGCATTGTCTGCCCTCTCCACATTCTATGCATTGAAATGTCACACAAACCCATCAATTTGAGCCACTTTTAAACCTCGCATTTGTAAAAAGTTCTTTGTTGCAATTACCTCCACATCACCTTCATGTGTAACAACATCAATTTATGGTATGGGTTGACATACCTCCTCTTGAACAACAAAGGCCTCACTTGGACTCATATCCTTGTCTAGTGTAGATTGGTTAAGGGTCCAAATGCTTGTCCTACATAAGCCACTAATGATGTTTCATGGTGATAATGCCTACCTAAAGGCTTTACTTTAAAGAGTTTCCAACTCTTCTCATCCAATTTCAATCTGAGGGTTGTTATCCATCCATGAAGTCCTTTGTTGTTTGAGGTACATTTTGAAAGGGGAGAATAGACTGACATCCAATGGTTGAAGCTTGTGGTTGGTATGCTCTGATAGGGTCAACAAGTCTACTTCTAGATGCCTTGCTTCTTTGATTATCTTCTATGTCACGTATCTTCCATGACTGTCAAAGATAAGTAGTGCCCTATTTGAGGGTGAAAACCCACTAGGAATGGACATTGAAAAATGTTCCAACCAATTGAAAAATAGTTCTTTTGTCATCTAAGAGTATTCTTGGGTTGTCATGCATGCCCCTAGCTCACAGTTTCCAATGTGGTTTCTTTGTTGATGACAATTATTCAATTTTGTATTTTCATTGATGTTTACACAAGTACAGTGATGTTTACACAAATGTCTAATCCTATTTGAGCATAGTCAATTCATGCCAAGCAGTCTCAATAATTGAAGAAGACCAAAGTGTTTTTCAATTCTAACCGAGTTCATTCAAGCATTACAGTGTTGGTCAGGCATTGAAGGATTTTAGTGCTGACCAAGTTAAACAATTAGTGTCAGCCGACTAATAGCAGTTTACATTTTATGTTTAATTGGTTCTATGCAGCTAAAATACATGATTTTTGTTATTTATTTGGAAGGATATTAAGGCCGACTTGACAAGGCTTATCATATATATATATATATATATATATAAGGTCAAGTTTGGATTGAATTTTGTGTCAGTAAGAAAGTGGGATATATGTTTTATGACATGAAGAGTGTTGGAGACATCAAATGGGATTCTGATTAAGGATAGAACACACAGAGTTACATCAGAATATCCGATCAATGAGGATCAAGTCATTAAATCTAGAACAGAGATCTGAATCAGCAAAGACATTTGCTTATCAAAATAGGTCAATCCATTGTTACTCTCTAACAATTGTAGCAGTGATCAAAATGTCTTAATAGAGTAGACCTAACAGTCTTTTGTAAATCCTCTCACAAGGTGACATTTTTGCATTGAAGTGTTTGAAGAACTCTAACAAGGCCACTTCTTACAGGGTGATTAAATCCTCTAACAGGGTCACACATAATAGTATGTTATTGTAACCTTTAACAGGGTTGGAACCTAACAGGGCTCACTTCAAAAGAGTTAAAAATAGTGACTAGTTGCAATTGGTGGTTTTTCCCATATTGGGTTTTTGTTAGGAATAACAGTCCATGAGACAACTGAGAGGAGGGGTAAATCAGTTATAATATAGATTATTGAACTTTAAATTTTATAAACCAACTCTACAAATGCAAATGATAACACAGTAAATGCCAACACCATAACACAATATTTTTTGTCGAGGAAACCTTGTTAAAGGTAAAACCCCGGTGGGAATTAACACCCACAAACAATGTACTTAGAGTATAGTATCCCTGTTAAAATATTTAGCCATGTTAGGAGCTTGTTACAACATTATAGTACATAGTTCCTATTAGGAGACAGACCCTATTAGGAGTCAAAATAAATAGTAGGCTCACTACCCAGGAACATTTCCCAAAGAAGCTTAAAGCCACCCTCAAGGATTCACAATCTGAACAAGTATATATTGAAAATACACAATCTAGTGAACTATATGATAGCAACTGTCTTTTCTTGGTCAATTCCAATGATGTATTCTTCTGATAAACTCTACTCTACATCCAATAGTCAAACAAGCCTCACAGATTTCACTTCTTTTCCTTTTCAATCTATGTTACATCTTTTCAAAAGAAAAGATCACTCATATATACCCTCTTACAATAATTCATTAGGTCAGCCAATTAAGCTTTCCTAATACACAAATAATCAATCAGGTCAGCAAATTAAGGCTTTCCAATATACAAAATAATTATATAACCCCTTGCTAAGATACACACGGTACCTATAACAAGTAAAAATCAAATATAATCCATCACTTATACTTCCAGATCTGCATTCCACCCTCGTAATTCATTTTACATGCTACATGTCTAAAGTCGGCCACCAAATAGGTCTTCTTTAGAATACACGCAACAACTAACGCTGCCAGTCATCAAACAACAATCAAACTCAACCCATTATTCCAATATATGTCAGTTTTCCACTAGTAATCTCTCTTCATTTGAAATATCTTCGCCAAAAAGATATACCTGAAACACAAAGACCTGCTTTGCTTAGTATCATAGTTACAGTCCAGAAACTAGTCTTCATCAAATCAATTGTAACATCCGCAATATGCAACATAAATACAAGAGAACTTAGGAATAAGTTCAAAACATATCCTTCTACATAAGTCCAAATTTGATCATTCTGAATCATCTGTATAGTTTCTGTACACTTCTGCCAATCAAGTAACTAGTCTATCCTCTCCACAGAAACATATGTTGACATCAGTGGAAAACATGAATATCAACAGTATGATCAGTATCCAAAACTAATATCATCCAACAATCTCCCCCTTTGGCATTGATGGAAACATATGGGAAAATCCATATGTATCAACCCAAAAGTAATATCTCTCAATACAATCTTCTCAATATCCTCAACACAAATCTCTCAAAATAGTAGGTATTTTCACATAGATTCCTTCCCCCTTTGGCAGCAATGGAAAAGAGTGCCATAACTCATCTATAGTCTTCTTTAAGGTGTATCTTTTTCAAATCTTCATGTCCATCAGCCAGGTGCAAGATCACCCAAATGTACTCCATACTATTCTCCTGTGATCACTCCCCCTGAGGAGTAGATCTATACATCAATTCCAGGGAATGATATAGCTCTAAGATCCACTGGACTGATGCACATCTGCATCAATTAGTTACCGCTGGGAGTGGCCATCACCCCAAGCATGCTTCAAAGATATTCAAAAGCATATTTTGGCCAAGTTTTAGTAAATATATTTTCTATCTACTTCTTTGTGCTAATGTACTCTAGTTTAATCTCTTTATCTGCTACCTTCTCTCTCAAGAAATGATACTTAGTAGAAATATGTTTAGTATTTGAATGCATTACAAGATTCTTTGACATATTCACTCTGCTAGTATTATCATAATAGATAACCACTGGTTCTTCAAAAATTATTCCAATTTCCTTTAGCATTTGTTTCATCCAAACAACTTGTGTATAGTTTATTGCAGCAGCAACATACTCTGACTCAGCAGTAGATTGAGAAATACAGTTTTGCTTCTTGCTCAACCAATAAACCAGTCTTTTCCCAAGGAAAAATGCACCACCACTTGTACTCTTTCTATCATCCACATTACCTACCCAAACAACATTAGTATAAGCCTGCAAAGTAAAATCTTCTAATTTTTCATACCACAATCCATATTTTATTGTCCCTTTCAAATATCTAAAAATTCTTTTTATAGAAGCAAAATGTGTCTCTTTAGGATCTTCCTGATATCTAGCCATAATTCCAACTGCATTGGCAATATCTAGTCTAGTGTGAGTTAGGTATTATAGACCTCCAATCATTTATTTTTACTTTGTTTGAGCAACACTTTGAGTCTCATCACTATTAGTCAGTTTGTGTCCAGTCACCATAGGTCTCCCAATAGGTTTACAATCTTCCATTCCAAACTTTTTCAACATTTCCTTAAGATGATTGGTCTAAGATATAAAAATTTCATTCTTACTCTGATTAATTTCCAAACCAAGAAAAAATTTCATCTCACCAATCATTGACATCTCAAATTCATTTTCCATTTATTTAGCAAACTTCTTACTCATCTTATCATTGCCTCCAAAAATGATATCATCAACAAAAAATTCAATAATTAAGATTCCATCTTCATCAATCTCAAATATAAATTACTATCTACATTACCTTTTTTGAAACCAAGATGAAATAGATATTTGTCTAGTCTTTCATACCATTCTCTTGGTTCCTGTTTCAGTCCATACAGTGTCTTCTTCAGTCTTCAAAGGAAAACCATCAGGTTGCTCAATGCAAACTTCTTCTTCTAGATCACCATTCAAAAAAATTGACTTCACATCCATCTAATAAACCTTAAAGTATTTATGTGCAGCATAAGCAAGAAATAATCTCACAGCTTCCAATGTAGCAACAGGAGCAAATGTTTCTTCATAGTCTATGTCTTCTTGTTGTGAATAGCCTTTACATACCAGTCTAGCCTTGTTTCTTACCATTGTTCCTTCCTCATCCATCTTATTTCTGAAAACCCATTTAGTACCAATCAAACTTTTGTTCTTAGGTCTTGGAACCAATTCCCAAGTATTGTTTTTCTTTATCTGTTCAAGTTCTTCTTCCATAGCTTTAGTCCAATATTCATCTCTACATGCTTCATCAATAGTATTTCGTTCAACTTGAGAAATAAAATAGATTTCATCTCTAGCTCTAGATCTATTCATCATACATTTACTTGCATCACCAATAATTTGATCTTCAGGATGGTTCTTCTTAACATACCTTGGTGTCTTCAGTGTCTCGATAGCTTCAGTTTTTTCATCTTCAATCTCATTGTCAATCATCAAAGGTTCTTCAAGTTCAGTAGTAACCTCTTTCATTTTTGTAATCTGACCACAATCATACATCCTTTCCTGAATCTAAAACTTTTCATCTATCCCCACATTGGCACTTTCAATCAACTTTCTCAATGGGTGATACCACAATAGTGGGTTACACTTTTTTGCCTAAACGGACATTGAAGTCTACATTTTGAGAAAAACGTTCACATTCGGATGCATATTTTCGTTAAACTATTTGAAATCAGAAGATGAAGTAAACTAGAGTCTTTTAGGATTTTCTATCTAGATTCTAAATATATTTTTTTAATTTTTTTTTGAATTGATTTTAATGGTTTTTTTTTTCTCCCACTAAAACTGCTATGTTGCTGAAAGCGTCATTTTCAAAAAGGTACAATGACTTCGTACAACATAAATTTTTTTCTAAAATAGATATCAATGCACTTATTTCAAATTTAATTTTGTAACATCCATATGGAGGGCATGCAATTGGTTTGATGACATTATCATGATTATTGCATATTTTATGAATGTTTGAAGTAGAGTAAACTGTAATTGTGACATACATTGATTGCGTAGCTGATAACTTGTTGTGTATTTATCAAAATTCAATTATTATTTTTTTGATAGAAAGAAGACTCAAAGCTAGAGGGCACTGTTATTTTTCAAATTTTTTTTCTCTTTTCTACTATTTTTCATTGAATGTCAAAACTGGAAGTTTATATTGGATAAAAAACCTACATCCGATGAACGTCAAAATACATAGACCTAATTAATTCAAAATTTGTCATATCTATATTCGTTAGAAAGCTCATTCAGAGTACTTGTGTGATACAAAAGGAGGTGTCCCTATTCTTCCATTTGAGCCCCGCGCTTGAGCCCCGAAGCCATGAAAATTGTAGATTTCGGTTAGCCTTTGCAGATAGCCTCAATTTTGGGGGTTTCGATAGAAAGTACTTTCAATCGAAACTAATTAGTTTCGATAGAAAGTACTTTCTATCGAAAGTACTTTTTTAGTTTAACATGCGTATGTGTCAAAATCCCACTAAAATATTTACTAGCTTAGTTTCGATCGAAACTAACTTAGTTTCGATAGAAACTAAGCAAAAAAGGTAGTTTCGATCGAAACTATTAATGTTTTGATCGAAACAATCAGGTACTTTCTATCGAAAGTACCCGACTAAATCCTCCCACCTCGCATATTCGTGAGGAATTTCTTCCTTCGAAAAAGTGTAACCCACTATTGTGGGATCACCCCAATCTCATATTGAAACATTTATTTTCTTTACTCTTAGTGGAATAATCAAGAAAAATTCATTCATTACTTCTAGCATCAAACTTGCCTATCTCATCGTCTCTCTTCATATAACATTTACTTCCAAATATTCTAAAATATTTTACAGTAGGTGTATGATCAAAACATAATTCATAAGGAGTCTTACTTGTACCTATAACCACCCTAATTTGGTCTGCTCTGACTATAGACCCTATTTTCCCTAAGTGTGATCATACCCCCAATTATGTCAAAACAATCCTTCAAATTACTGGCATAATTCATTCAAATCAAATTTAATTTCCTAAGTGATTTAATCACTAATTTACATTAATTGCTTTAGCCAATCCAATCAATTCAATTCAATTCAATTAAAACAAATCAAAACATGGCTAAGGTAATTAGCTGAAAGGAATTAAATAAAATCCTAATTATACCTCATCACTTGCAAAATTCAATCCCCTAGCCTAATTAATTCAATTTGGCTATAGTCCTAATTAATTATTACAAAGAAATCAATAGCTTAAATAATTAATTAAAATCCCTATTGTTGAGTGAATATATTATTTACATATTTCATTTCATTAATATTCCCTCCAACCTAACCAATCTCAACTACCCAACCATGAGTTCAAACTCATCCCAACCCCTTCTCACATGCTGATTCTTCTTAATTAGCTAATTAACCCTAATTAGCTAATCCCCCCTCCACTCATTCTCTCTCCTCCCATCTCTATCTTCTTAATCACCTATCTTAAGCCTTAATCTTAATCCTAAGCTACCCCTAAGCTTGTCACATTCCTAATTTTTTGATTAGGAATTCAACCCTCTCCCAAAAGTCAACGTTCTCAAGCTTGACCTTAAACCATCACCTATGCTTCTTAAACCCTCACCCATGCCTCATAAATGCTTTCATAAATGAAGCATTAATTCCTCTTACACATTCTCTTCCACACTCCTCATTAATGAGTCTTACACCCTCATTAATAGCTTCCCTTCTAGAGTCTTCTCCCCTTCCTCCCTTCTTTTTATGAATTGGATGGTTTTTGAGCTCAAATGGCCCTGAATTTTAATACTTGAAAGCATCCTTATGCTGCCCATATTTGGAGAGTTGAAAGAGAAAAATTATGTTTCTCATATTTTTAGGGACTTATATTTATTTTTAGCTCTAATAGTTGCATTGTTATAATCTTTCATCTTGGAGTTGAAAAAATGGAATTTTCTTGAGCATATTAGATTAATTTCATTTGAATCTTCCATTCTAGGTTGTTTTTGAAACTGATTTATGCATAATCTAAGGGCATATTATTGCATTCTTCAAACTCTTCTTAGATAGGAAGCAATAGGTCAGTTTTAGTGATTAATATCAAACCCTTGCATTTTAGATCTTTCACTAATATAATGACTTATTGAAGTGTTGTGTCATTCTCAAAATGTGCATTAAAATCACACACATAGTACCTTCTATGATCTGAATTATGTTCAGGGTGTACACAGTAGTCCCAATATCTTCTCTCTAGTGAACATGTGACACATTTCCTTCTAGCAACATATTCCTTGTAGCATCTAATATAGTTTTGTTTCTTCGCTCTTCTATCCCATTCTATTGTGGAGATTCAGGAGATGATGTATGTCTGTATATTCTATGCTCTTCATAGTATGAATTAAATAGCTCTGATGTAAACTCACCACCTTTTTCTAATCTCAAACATTTTATCTTCAAACCAAATTCATTCTCAACTTTTGCTTTAAATAACTTGAATTTGTCAAATGCTTTAGATTTTTCTCTCAAGTATGTAACCCACATCATTCTAGAAAAGTCATCAACAAATAGTATAAAGTACCTTTCACCATAGTATGATCTTGTTCTTGTAGGACCACATAGATCTATATGTACCAGAACCCAACTTCCCTTTTTTTGAATAAGCTTTGCTTTTAAAAGTACTTCTAGTCTGCTTCCCCATAACACACTCTCTACACATAGTGTTAGATGGCTTCATAGTTTTAGGTAGATCTCTTACTACTTTAGTTGTACTTTCCTTCATAATGTTGTCAAAGGTAACATGACAAAATATTTTGTGCCATAACCAACTGTCATCAACCTTCGCAATAAAACAAGAAGCTTTAGATGTGTTCAATTTAAATACATTACCTCTAGATTTAGTACCAGATGCAATCAAGTCTCCTTCTTTACTTCTGATAGAGAATTTCCCATCAATGAATTTCAATTGATAACCCTTCTCCACTAACTGTCCAAAACTCAACAGATTATGCTTAAGTCCATCAACAAGTAATACATTGTCAGTTTTAGTCTTTCCATCCAAAGAAATAGATCCAACTCCAATAATAAGCTTAGGATTATTATCGCCAAATCTGAAAACACCACCATCATGTCTTTTCAAACTCACAAACTTGTTTTTATTTCCAATAATATGATGTAAACAACCATTGTCTATAACCCATTCAGATTTATTTTCAACACAGGATACTAAGGCATTTTCTTCATGCATAGGTTCATCATCCTTAATAGAAATAAATCTGATTTCATCATAGTCACCATCATCATCATCATTAGATATACCCTCACTAGCATAATAGAATTCCTTGTCTTTTGAATACTTAGGCTTGAAAAACTTAGGTTTGTGCTTTGGAACTCTTGCAGGACATCTAGATACAAAATGACCAATTTTGTTACATGAAAAACATTTCAAAGGTAATTTGCCTTCAAATTTTCCCTTACCTCTCTTTTCTCTTCTAGAAATTAGTGCCACAACTTCACCTAGCTTTATTTCTTCTTCCTATATCTATTCCCATTCATCAGCATAGTCTCCAAGTTCTTCCCTCGGGTCATTACTCCTGGTACTTTCATTTCTAGATAAGGTCTTTTTGTTCTTGGGTACGGTTGCCTTGAATGATGACTCAATTTTAGGTAAAGTGTCTCCCAATTATACGGCCTCAAATGTAGTTATCTTTCCAATCAACATCTCTTTGGTGAAGTTCTATGAAAAAGGTATGATCTCCTCTATAGCTTGTACTTTGGTTATGTTAGGAATAATAGTCCACAAGACAACTGAGAGGGGGGGTGAATCAGTTGTAGTATAGATTATTAAACTTTAAACTTTATAAACCATATCAACAAAATTAAATGATAACACAGTAAATGCCAACACCATAACACAAGATTTGTTGTCGAGGAAACCCTGTTAAAGGTAAAACCCTGGTGGGAATTAACATCCACGAATAATGTACTGAGAGTATAGTATCCTTGTTAAAAGATATTAGGCCTTTTAGGAGCTTGTTACAACATTACAGTACATAGTCCCTGTTAGGAGACAGACCCTATTAGGAGTCAAATAAAATAGTAGGCTCATTGCCAAGGTACACTACCCAAATAAGGTTAAAGACACCCTCAAGGATTTACAATCTGAATAAAGTGTATAAAGAAAATACACAATCCAGTGAACTATCTGATAGCAACTGTCTTTTCTTGGTCAGTTCCAATGAAGTATAACAATCAACTCTGCTTCTACATCCAACAGTCAACAAGCTTTGTAGCTTTCACACATCTCTTCTCTTCTAATCTCTGCCACATCTTTTCCAGAAGAAAAAAACTCTCATATATACCTTCTTCCATTAGGTTGGCCAGTTAAGCTTTCCTAATACATAATTAACTAGGTCGTCCAATTAAGGCTTGCCATCATACAAATAATTATATAACCCCTTGCTAAGATACACACGGTACCTATAACAAGTAAACATCAATTACAATCCATCACATATATTTCCAAATCTGTAATCCACACTCATAATTAATTCCACACGTTACATGTCTGAAGTCAGCCAGTAAATAGGTCTTCTCTAGAATACACGCCACAACTGACATCACCAGTAACAAAATAAAAATCAAACTCAACCCATTACTCAACTATATGTCAGCTATCCACCAGTAAGCTCACATCTTCTGAAATATCTTCTCCAAAAAGATACACCAGAAACACAGAGACCAACTCTGTCTAGAATCATAGTTACAGTCCAGAAAACCAGTCTTCACCAAATCAACTGTAACATCCATAATATGTAACATTAAGTCAAGTGACCTTAGGAATAATTTCAACACACATCCTTCTACTAAATTCCAACTTCGATCATTTTGAATCATCTATATAGTGTTCGTACACTTCTTCCAGTCAAGTAGCCAGTCTGTCTTCTCCACAGAAATATATGTTGACATCAGTGACAAAACATGAATATCAACAGCAAGATCAGTAACCAAAATTGATATCATCCAACAATCTCCCCGTTTGGCATTGATGGAAACATATGGGAAAGCCCATATGCATCAACCCAAAATTACTCTCTCTCAATACAATCTTCTCAATATCCTCACCACAAAACTCCCCAAAATAGTAGGGATTTTCACATAGATTCCTTCCCCCTTTGGCAGCAATGGAAAGGGTGCCATAACTTATTTGTAGTCTTCTATAAGGTGTATCTTTTTCAAATCTTCATGTCCAACAATTAGGTGCAAGGTCACCCAAATGTACTCCATAGTGTTCTCCTGCGATCACTCCCCCTAAGGAGTAGATCCAAACATCAAGTCCAGAGAGTAATATAGCTCTGAAAACCACTAGACGGATGTATATCTGCATCAATTAATTACCACTGGGAGGGGCCACCACCCCAAGCATGCCTCTAAGATATTCAAAAGTATCTTTTGGAAAAGGTTTGGTAAATATATCTTCTATATGTTCCTTTGTACTAATGTACTCCAGTCTTATTTCTTTATTTGCTACCTTCTCCCTCAAGAAATGATACTTAATAGAAATATGCTTAGTTTTTGAATGCATTACATGATTATTTGACATGTTTATTGTGCTTGTGTTATCACAATGAATAACCATTGTCTCTTTGAAAGATATTCCAATGTCTTCCAACATTTGTTTCATCCAAACAACTTGTGTGCAATTTATTGCAGCAACAATATATTCTGACTTAGCATTAGATTGAGCAATACAGTTTTGCTTCTTGCTCAACCAAGAAACCAACCTTTTCCCAAGGAAAAATGCACCACCACTTGTACTCTTCCTGTCATCCACATTACCTTCCCAATCAGCATCAGTAAAATCTTGCAATGTAAAATCATCAGATTTCTCATACCATAATCCATATTCTATTGTCCCTTTCAAATATCTGAAAAAAAATTTCATAGCAGAAAAATGTGTTTCTTTAGGATCTTCCTGATATCTAGCCACAATTCCAACTACATTGGTAATATATGGTCTAGTGTGTGTTAGATATTGTAGACCTCCAATCATTGATCTGTACTTAGTCTAAACAACACTTTGTGTCTCATCACTATTAGTCAGTTTGTTTCCTATCACCATAGGTGTTCCAACATATTTACAATCTTCCATCCCAAACTTTTTCAACTTTTCTTTAAGATACTTGGTCTGAGATATAAAAATGTCATTCTTACTCTGATTAATTTGCAAACTAAGGAAAATTTTCATCTCACCAATCATTGACATTTCAAATTCATTTTCCATTTCTTTAGAAAACTTCTTACTCATCTTATCATTGCCTCCAAAAATGATATCATCTAATAATTCATTAAATGCTTCAAACTTCACTCGAGGAAATACAACCCTCATCACAACAGAAAGCATAAAGAATGCAATCATAATAGAAAGTACAATGAACCTTTCACCATAATACAATCTTGTTTATATAGGCCCACACAGATCTATATGTACCAGATCCAACTTTTCTTTTGTTGAATAAGCTTTGCTTTTAAAAGTGCTTCTAGTCTTCTTTCCCATAACACATTCTCTACACATAGTGTTAGATGGCTTCACAATTTTAGGTAGATCTCTTACTGCATTATTTGTACTTGCCTTCACAATTTTATCAAAGTTAACATTACAAAATCTTTTGTGCCATAACCAACTATCATCAACCTTCACAATAAAACAAAAACCTTCAAATGTGTTCAATTCAAATACATTACCTTTGGATTTAGTACCAGATGCGATCAGGTCTCCTATTTTACTCTTGATAGAACATTTCCCATTGATGAACTTCAATTGATAACCCTTGTCCACTAGTTGTCCAACACTCAACAAATTATGCTTAAGTCCATCAACAAGTAATACATTGTCAGTGTTAGTCTTTCCATCCAAAGAGATAGATCCAACTCCAATAGTAAGTTTAGGAGTATTGTCACCAAATCTGACAATACCTCCATCATGTGTTTTCAAACTCACAAACTTTTTTTTATCTCCAGTCATATGATGTGAACAACCACTTTCTATAACCCATTCAAATTTATTTTCAACTCAAGATACTAAGGCTTTTTCTTCATGCATAGGTACATCATCCTTAATAGCATTAAATCCAATTTCATCATAGTGACCATCATCATCATCTGATATACCCTCACTAGAATAATAACATTCCTTGTCTTTTGAATATTTAGATTTGAAAAACTTAGGTTTGTGCTTTGGAACTCTTGTAGGACATCTAGATGCAAAGTGACCAATCTTGTTACATGAAAAACACTTCAAAGGTAATTTGCCTTCAAATTTACCCTTACCTTTCTTTTCTCTTCTATAAATCAGTGCCACAACTTCATCTAGATTTCATTCTTCCTCTTGTATATGTTCCCATTCATCAACATAAGCTCCAAGCTCTTCTCTTATCTCACTACTGCTAGTTCTTTCAATTCCAGATAAGGTCTTCTAGTTCCTGTGCACAGTTGTGTTGAATGCTGACTCAACTTTAGGTAAAGTGTCTCCCAATTATGTGGCCTCAAATGTAGTTATCTTTCCAATCAACATTTCTCTCATGAAGTTCAGTTTCAAAGGTATGATTTCCTCTATGGCTTGTACTTTGGTTCTGTATATAGGTGTCAAAGATCTGAGTATCTTTGCAATCACTTCTTCCTCACTGTAAGTTCCCCCAGAGTTTCTAATGCTAGTAACCACTTCAGTAATTCTTTGTGCATATGCCCTAATGTTCTCATCTTCTCTCATCTTTAGTGATTCCATCTTTGTTTCCCAATTCTATAATTTTTCTTGCTTTGTAAATTTGTCTACAAAATATAATGCTTCCAGTCCTATCCAGATCTCATGTGCAGAGTCCAAGTCTTTTACTTCAATGAATTCTCCTTTTGAAAGAGCGTTGATCAAAGATTCCCTTGCAACCATATTGCATGAAAATAACTTCTTCTGGTCTTTAGAATCCTTTTCTAACTCATCCTCAGTAGCTATCTTTTCATTCTTCTTTGTGATTATCCAATATTCAATTTTGAGACATAGTAAGTGTGTTCTCATCTTTTTCTTCCAACAATCAAAGTATTCAGGGTCAAACTTCAGACTATACTTCCTGTAGTAAGACATCTTCAGGATCACATCAAGTTGTTAAACTTTCTCTCTAAGGACTAGTATCTCTTATACCAATTATTAGGAATAATAGTCCACAAGACAACTGAGAGGGGGGGTGAATAAGTTATAGTATAGATTATTAAACTTTAAACTTTATAAACCATATCAGCAAAAGTAAATGGTAACACAGTAAATTCCAACACCATAACACAAAATTTGTTTTCGAGGAAACCCTGTTAAAGGTAAACCCCCGGTGGGAATTAACATCCACAAATAATGTACTAGGAGTATAGTATCCATGTTAAAAGATATTAGCCCTGTTAGGAGCTTGTTACAACATTACAGTACACAGTCCCTGTTAGGAGACAGACCCTCTTAGGAGTCAAAGAAAATAGTAGGCTCACTACCAAGGCACACTACCCAAAGAAGGTTAAATCCACCCTCAAGGATTTACAATCTGAATCAAGTGTATAAAGAAAATACACAATCCAGTGAACTGTCTAATAGCAATTGTCTTTGCTTGGTTAGTTCCAATGAAGTATAACAATCAACTCTGCTTCTACATCTAGCAGTCAACAAGCAATGTAGCTTTCACACATCTCTGCTCTTCTAATCTCTATGACATCTTTTCCACAAGAATATATCTCTCATATATACCTTCTTCCATTAGGTCAGCCAGTTAAGCTTTCCTAATACATAATTAACTAGGTTGGCCAATTAAGGATTTCCATCATATAAATAATTATATAACCCCCTACTAAGATACACACGGTACCTATAACAAGTAAAAATCAATTACAATCCATCACATATATTTCCAGATCTATAATCCATGATCATAATTAATTCCACATGCTACATGTATGAAGTCGGCCAGTAAATAGGTCTTCTCCAGAATACATGCCACAGCTAACATCACCAGTAACAAAATAACAATCAAACTCAGCCCATTACTCAACCATATGTCGGCTATCCACCAGTAAGCTCACATTTTCTAAAATATCTTCGCTTGAAAGATACACCAGAAACATAGAGACCAGCTCTATTCAGAATCACAGTTACAATCTAGAAAACTAGTCTTCACCAAATCAACTATAACATCAACAATATGTAACATTAAGTCAATCAACCTTAGGAATAAGGTCAACACACATCCTTCTACTAAAGTCCAACTTTGATCATTCTGAATCATCTATATAGCGTCCGTACACTTCTTCCAGTCAAGTAGCCAATCTGTTTTCTCCACAAAAATATATGTTGACATCAGTGAAAAAACATGAATATCAATGGAAATATCAGTAACCAAAACTGATATCATCCAATAGGTTCTATATGCAGGTGTCAAAGATCTAAGTATCTTTTCAATCACTTCTTCCTTAATGTAAGTACCTCCAGAGTTACTAATACTAGTAACCACTTCATTAATTCTCTGTCTATATGCTCTAATGTTCTCATCTTCTCTCATCTTCAGTGATCCCATCTTTGTCTTCCATTTTTGTAGCTTTTCCTACTTTGTAAACTTATCTCCAATTTATAATGCTTCCAATCTTTTCCAGATCTCATGTGGAGAATCCAATTCATTTACTTTGGTGAATTCTCCTTCTGAAAGTGTGTTGATCAAAGATTCCCTTACAACCATATTACATGAAAATAACTTCTTCTGATCTTTAGTAGCCTTCTCTAGCTCATCCTCAGTTTCTATCTTTTCACTCTTCTTTGTGATCATCCAGTAATCAATTCCCATACATAGCAAATGTGTTCTCATCTTGTTCTACCAACTGTCAAAGTTTTCAGGATCAAAATTTAGACTATCCATCCTATAGTAAGTCATCTTTAGGATCACCTCAAGTTGCTAAACTTTCTCTCTAAGGACCACAAGCTTTGATACCAATTGTTAGGAATAATAGTCCACAAGACAACTGAGAGGGGGGGTTGAATCAGTTGTAATATAGATTATTAAACTTTAAACTTTATAAACCAAATCTACAAATGTAAATGATAACACAGTAAATTCCAACACCATAACACAATATTTGTTGTTGAGGAAACCTTGTTAAAGGTAAAAACCCGCTGGGAATTAACACCCACAAATAATGTACAGAGATTATAGTATCCCTATTAAAAGATTTAGCCTTGTTAGGAGCTTGTTACAATATTATAGTACATAGTCCCTGTTAGGAGATAGACCCTATTAGGATTCAAAGGAAATAGTAGGCTCACTGCCCAAGCACATTGCCTAAAGAAGGTTAAAGCCACCCTCAAGGATTCACAATCCAAACAAGTGTATATACCGAATACACAATCCAGTGAATTATCTGATAGGAACTATGTTTGCTTGGTCAGTTTCAATGAAGTATTCTTCTCATAAACTCTGCTCTACATCCAGTAGTCAAACAAGCCTCACATCTTTCACTTCTTTTCCATTTCAATCTCTGTCACATCTTTTCAAAATAAAAGTTCACTCATATATACACGTAGACGTTCAAAATCTTAATATTATTATTAATATTATTTTCCCTCCTATTCTTCTAACTATTTAATTTAAATCGATTAAATAGTTTCATTTCTCAATAGTTTAAATACTATTCTAATGTATTTTATTTAAATACATTTTCTCCACAAAATCCCTTTTTTAATAAATTTATATTTATTAAAATTCCTCCATTTTCTTAATTCTTCTAAATGGTGATTTGTTCAAATTTAATTTGAATTAAATCTAATCCTAGCTAGCCACCTATTAATCCTATCCTATAGCCTACTCTACTGCCTACCCTATTCCTATCC
>MU225710.1:1016797-1027346 GCA_018584345.1 Thuja plicata | reverse complement strand
GATAAACAACTAATTACTTTGCCAGAGTGCCAACTGATCAAGTACCCTTTTAATTGCCTTAACTCAACCATTCACTTGGTCTTCTTGTTAAATTTTCTTCATCATCAGTAGATATGGTACTCAAACATATAACAATAGTCTCACCAGTTAAGGTTTGATAGCAATGACAAAATAACAATTGCTTGCATTGTCACTTTCCAACAAAAGGTACATGTTTTCTTAGTGAAATTAAACCTAGAACTATTAAAGATGCATTGAATGATAAAAGTTGGATCGAAGCAATGAATGAAGAGATTGAGCAGATAGACAAGAAAAAAACCTGGACTCTTGTACCTAGACCAAAAGATAAGAATGTGATTGGTACTAAGTGGGTTTTCAGAAACAAGATGAATGAAAAAGGAGAAGTGTCCAAAAACAAGGCAAGATTAGTATGTAAAGGATATGCTCAAGAAGAGGGTATTGATTATGGAGAAACTTTTTCTCCTGTTGCAAGACTTGAAGGAGTCATAACTCTTCTAGCATATGTTGCACACAAAGGATACAAGGTATATCAAATGGATGTAAAATCTTCATTCTTGAATGGAATTCTTGAAGAGGAAGTCTATATTGAGCAACTTGAAGGCTTTGTAGATCCTAACAAAAATAATATGGTCTACGAATTGCATAAAGCATTGTATGGATTGAAACAAGTTCCTAGAGCCTGGTATGAAAGATTGTATGGTTACTTGATAAGCATTGGATTTCAGAGAACTAATGATAATAGTAGCTTGTACATCAAAGAAGGACCTCAGAACAAGATACTATTAGCAGAAATATTTGTGGATGATATACTATTTACTGGTTATGATGATTTATCCAAAGCATTCTTTGAAGCTATTAGTAAGGAATTTGAGATGTCTATGTTTGGTGAAATCAAAATATTTGGTGGTTACAAGTTTATCCGATGAAGGATGGTATCTACGTTACCCAGTCTAAATACATCAAAGAGATACTGAAGAAATTTGGAATGGAAGATTCCAGACTAGTTGGAACTCCCATGCCTACTGGACATAAGTTATCTAAGGATGATGATACAAAGGAGGTAAACCAGCCTACCTATAGATCCATGATTGGTAAACTTCAATATGTTGTTCACACTAGAATAGATATTGCATTAGCAGTTGGTATTGTTGAAAGGTTTCTAGCTAATCCTAGAGAGAATCATTTGATGGCTATCAAAAGGATTCTGAGATATCTTAAAGGTACTGAAGAGTATGGATTATGGTATAAGAAAGGAGGAAACTTTGATTTGAAAACTTTTACTGATGTTGATTGGGCTGGAAGTGTTGATGACCGAAAGAGAAAAAGTGGTGGAGCATTATTTCTTGGAAAGAGGTTAGTCTCTTGGACAAGCAAGAAACGGAACTGCATTTCTCAGTCTACAACAAAAGCAGAGTATGTTGCTGCAGTAGTAAATTGTTCAAATATCATATGGTTCAAATAGTTGTTATCAGGTATGAAGGAAGAAATCAAAGAACCAGTCATTATCTACTGTGACAACACCAGTGATATTAAAATTTCAAAGAACCCTGTGATGCATAGTAATACTAAACATATTGCTATAAAGTATCATTTCTTGAGAGAATTGGCTCAGGACAAGGAAGTAAGATTGGAATATGTGAATACTAAAGAACACATTGTAGACATATTCACAAAACCATTATCTAAGGATGCATTTTTGTATCTTAAAGGAAAGCTAGGAGTGATTCCCCTAACTGAGACTCACTAAAACACAGTTTAGTGATGCATCAACCGAGCTACATAATAGACTTAACATGTTGATGCAGATATTCAGAGCTTATTGCATCTGAATCAGTACAAATAGGTACA
This sequence comes from Thuja plicata, assembly GCA_018584345.1. Taxonomy (NCBI): domain Eukaryota; kingdom Viridiplantae; phylum Streptophyta; class Pinopsida; order Cupressales; family Cupressaceae; genus Thuja; species Thuja plicata. The sequence goes on along the minus strand of MU225710.1, from coordinate 1,025,477 downwards.
TTACAACTTCATTAGATGTGTATTAGATGGTTTTATTTGGCATTGGTTGTCAAAGAGGGAGATATTATTGATGTCGTAGTGTCATAAAGATTACTGATGGAGAGATTGATGACAGAGAGATAAATTATACCAGAGGGAGAATTCTGTATTTCAATGATTGTGATTACAGAGGGAGTTTTTGGATGAGAATGAGAATGAAGCTAAGGACATTAATAAAATTTCATTCTTATATTTGTTGGTCTATAATTCTTTGTATTATGACATGTTGTGTTGCCATCAATGCCAAAGAGGGAGATTGTTGATGACAATTATTCAATTGTGCATTGTCATTGATGTTTACACAAGTATAGTGATATTTACACAAATGTCTAATCCTATCTGAGCATAGTCAGTTCATGCCAAGTAGTCTCGTGCATTGAAGAAGACCAAAGTGTTTTTCAGTTCTAACTGATTTCACTCGAGCATTACAGTGTTGGTCGGGTGTTGAAGGATTTCAGTGTTGACCGAGTTAAACAGTTAGTGTCAATCGACTAACAACAATTTACATTTTATGTTTAATTGGTTATTTGTAGCCGACAGACATGAGTTTTATTATTTATTTGGAAGGGTGTTAAGGTTGACTTGACAAGGCTTATCATATATATATATAAGGTCAAGTTTGGATTGAATTTTGTGTCAGTAAGAAAGCGAGATATGTGTTTTATAACATTAAGAGTGAAGGCAAAATCATATGGGATTCTGATTAGGGATTGAACACACAGAGCTACAACAAAATATATTATCAGTGACGATCAAGTAATTAAATCCATAACAAAGATCTCAATCAGCAAAGATAGTTTCTTATCAAAATTGGTCAATCCATTATTACTCTCTAACAATTGTAGCAGTGATCAAAATATCTTAATAGAGTAGACTTAACAGTCTTTTGTAAATCATCTCACAAGGTGACATTTTTGCATTGAAGTGTTTGAAGACCTCTAAAAAGGCCACTCCTTACAGGGTGATTAAATCCTCTAACATGGTCATACCTAACAGTGTGTTATTGTAACCTTTAATAGGGTTGGTTCCTAACAGGGCTCACTTCAGAAGAGTGAAAAACAGTGACTAGTTGCAATTGGTGGTTTTTCCCATATTGGGTTTCCATGTTAAATCTTGGTGTTATCTATGTACATGTTATTTTATTTATGGTTTATGTTTCTGTAATTAATTACTGAGGATAATCATAGTTAATATCTTAAGATTTGCTATGTCAACCGAGTGACAGTAGAATATCTATGTTAACCGAGAAACAGTGATAAATTTGTTTAAGACATCTAAAGGACTTGGATTTGTTTTTGTGGTAACTAATTCACCCTTCTCCTCTCAGTTACTCAACTCATTTCCAAAATTCTTATGTGTCTCTTTTATTTTAAAAAGTAACACCTAGGTATGTTGAACCCAGCTACACTTACACATGGAAAAATAGTAATCCACTCCCTTCTTTTTGAGATGAAGTGTGGGATAGACCTCATTTCCTTTCTGGAAATTACTCTCATTCCACAATTCCTACCATCTTGCACATTGGTCTCATTGTAGTTCCAAATTCTATTGGAATCATAGTGGTTAAGGTTGTACATTCTTTCTAGGTTGTCTTAGAAGGATGCAAAAATACAAGGACAAAGCATAATTGCTTTGTTCGTGTCCACTCCTTCAGCTATTCTAATTGTCAAATCTAGGTGGAAATATTTAAAACCTTCCCACCATGATCTTCCTAGCATGTCATTACTGAATGGGTTAGGCCTTGTTGCACTCATTTGGAAAACAACTTATTGTAGTTGACCGATTTGTAGAGTATGGCCGATATCAACCATGTCCTTGCACTACTTCAACCTCTTCTTGTGTAGTTAAAATTATTTTTAGTCCTTTCCTCTTTGTCATAGTTGTTCCCATCAGCCATGCCTTCAAACTGGAATTAGGTATACCCCACTTGTTTGCAGCACCCTTGATTGACATGTTATTGTCTTCTACGCTAGAAAATGCACCTTCCATGTCATCAATCATCCACTATCTAATGGGGACAACAGGCGAGGGAAGTTTCTCTACATTGCATGTTTGTTTATTATTTTCGATGATTTGGACAGTAGGAGTGATCATTGCTTCTCCAAAACAACCATTAACAACTTCAACCTCTGGTGCAATAACATCTTCACCATGTTTTGAATCTATGAAGTGCAACCCATGGGTGACTCTAACCATCTACCTTCCATTAGATATTTTTCCTTTTTTTCTACACGCCATGCTATTGAGTTAATTCACACCCACATTGTTCCTATTATCAATACATGTATTCAAAACTTGTAAGCCTAGGTTGACTTGTTTACATTGAAGAGTGCATGGTAACTTATTCATAAATTATGTGTGCACATGCAAATATATCTATGTATACATATAAAGATACATGTAGATGTATATATGTATGTATGTATGTATGTATGTATGTATGTGTGCACATATATACACATACGTACACGTGTGTGTGTGTGTGTGTGTGTGACATACACACAGATGAGCTTTGTGCATGAAGCCTTTGAGGGAAGTAGAACAAGATGCCATGGGGGAAAAATGCCCAAAACTATGAAAAATGAACATTATAAGACCTGATTAAACTAGATAATAATAAAGTAAAAATGGATAATAATAGATAAAACAATATCATAGTATAAAGAGAAATAAATGGATTCACTCAAACCATGGATGTCATATAGAGAAATGATGAAAAATACATCAAACTATAAGTAAGAATGAGTAGAAGCAATACTTACAGCAAAGTCAACATCGGGGTATATATGAATATGTATATGTATATATTCATTGGAGGAGATAAAGATATAAGTGTGATATGATTAAAGAAATGGTAATTATGGTATTTCTTAAAGTGGACTATTATGATGCTTATTAACATGTGATAAAAACCACTATAGTTTGTATGCCTATAACTAATGCATACAGACAAACATATGAACAATAGTTTGATATATGAAAATACAAATTGAATAGTAAGTGTTGCATTAAAGAAATGACAATGCTGCTGTTTCTAAATTTGGACTATTGCGATAACTAATAGCCGACTGAAAATAATATAATTTGTATGCCTCTAATTAATCCATACACTGACTAAAAACTTATGAACATTAGTTTGATATAAGAGAACAACCACCCCATTTGCGGCATGAACCCTTCATGAAATAGAAGTGGAAAAAAATCCCCTAATTACAAAACATAAAATTATTTAATTATAAAATGAATTGACTAAAATCATTCAACATCTTCTAAAACTCATTGAACATCCCACTAAAATCATTTGACACCTCATTCATAAACATGTTACCACCTATCTCCATGTGGGAAATGACACATTGCCAATATTCCATAAGAACCATAGTTTGTCTCATGAAAATATGAATTAAAATGTATGTAAATGTTGCATGAAAGAAATGACAATGTTATTGTTTCTAATTTTGGACTGGTGTCATTATTAACAACTGATTGAAAACAATATAATTTGTATGCCTCTAAATAATGCATACACTAAATAGAAACATATGAATAATACTTTGATTTATGAAAACAACAACCCCTTTTGCGGCATTAACCCTTCATGAAATTATAGTAGGAAAAAAAAAACATAAATCCCCTAATTACAAAAATATTAAAATATTTCATTATAAAATTGAAACTATTGTGGGCCTGCTATCATTTTACCACTTTAGCAATAGGAAGGGGCTATCAAAAAATCATTCAAAATCTTCTAAAAGTCATTCGACATCCCATTAAAATCATTTGACACCCCATTCATAAACATCTCAACACCCGTCTCCACATGGGGAATGACATACATTGCTAATGTTTCATAAGAACAGTAGTTTGACTTATGAAAACATGAAATAAATACTATGTAAATGTTGCACTACATAAATGACAATGCTCCAATTTCTAATTTTAGATTGTTGTGATTGTTAACAACTGACTGAAAACAACATGAGCTATATGCCTCTTAATAATGCATGCAATGAACACATATGTATGAACAATAATTTGATTTATGAAAACATGAATTAAATAGAAGGTACCAACCTGAACAAGCACCCTGATATCAAGAATGTGCAGACAATGCCTTAGGAAACTTTGAAATATGTAGGGGATATTCAGTGCAAGTAGAGAGACTTTGCAATGAAAATGATGCTGGAAATTCTCTCTTATAAAATCATTCGAATGTGGAAATGAATGCATGATTTGTGGTTGTTCATTTTGAATTTGAAAATAGAGAGAGAAAGAATTGATCATTTCATACTATATTTGCTTGCCATTTATTTCTCATTTTTATTATGGCTTCATCAATTCAGTTTTATGTTTGATTTTTTCCTTTGTTTACTTGTTTGTTAGTGAGCCTTACACCAGCTATTGTATGTGCAGGTACTAGTAGCAATTTGAGTAAATGCATGAAGATGTGATAGGATGTGTGGGAGAATGTGCCTGATGGGTGGTCCCACAATAATGTGTCCCACTTTTTGGCCAACTTTGACATAGAGATCAACATTCTGAGAAAAAACTTCACTTTCGAACACCTATTGATGCAAAAATGTTAGGAATTTGAAGATGATGTAAACTAGGGTCTTTTAGAATTTTCTTTGTAGTCTCTAAATATATTTTTAAAAATAAAATAAAATTCATTTGAATTCATTTTTCCTTCTCCTTCTAAAAGTGGTTTGTGTGAAAAAATTGTGTTTTTAAGAAGTGACTATCCCTTGGATCAGCGTAATTTTTTTAAAAATATCATAACGATGTAATTATTTTGATATTATATTTGTAACTTCAATATCTAAAGGATGCAATTGGTTTCATTCATTTTGGGTCAATATTTCATAGTTTATTAAGTTCTAAAGTGACAGTAACTGTAATTTAGACATAAGGTCACTTGGATCACTCTAACTTGATCTCTATATATCGAAATTCATTTTTTTTATTATACAAAGGCAACACAAATACTCTTTTCCTACATATTTTTCATATTTTTTTATTTTACTATTTTTCCTGAAGCCTTGAAGAGATAGGTTGTTGAATGACCAAAAAACCTATGTTTAGTTAAAGTAATATTTGAAAGTGATAATGAACTCAATATGTATTAAAATTATATTCATTAGAAAGCTTGTCCTGAATCGCATCAATTGGCATCAAGTGTTTTAGAAAAGCATTTGATTTGGACATTGTCCCAAGCCTTGAAAGGCCATTTTCTAGGAGGTTTTTTTTTCTGAGGGCAAATTTTCATTTTGGGGGCCTTCGCGCGAAGACCTCCTTCGTGTGAAGAGGTCTAAGAGGATTCGTGTGAAGACCCTTCACTCGAAGACCCCTGTGTGAAAAGTCTGGTGAGAATCACCTCGCCATAATTTTACTTGGGGTACTTCGCGCGAAGTAGGTCGGCCATTTTGAATTTTTCTTTTTAATTTAGAATGGTATAAAACTAATATTTGTTCTTTTCAGTTTTTTACCGAATTGCAATATGTGAATTCACTTTTTCTATTATTGATCAATTTTTACAAAGGCATTTTTTGGAGAAGGATATTTATTTCTATTTTTTTCAAAGGCATAATTTTGGAGAGGAGAAATATTATATCAAAGCATTTTTTTGAAGAAAAGAATTTTTATTGCTGATCTTTTGGAAGACATTTTTTGAAGAGAATAAATGGGGAAAAAGAAGGGAAGACAATGCAAGTCTTCTAGAAAAAGGTCACCTGGTAATGAACAAAGAAACTGTGAAGCTGCATTGACATATTATCATAAAACTAAAGAAGGTGAAGGACAAGATGAAGTAGGAGGGTCAAGTCAAGTCGAAGAATTGCACATTGAAGAAGGGTCAAGATCACTTCCTATGGAAGCTCAAGCAATTGATGTTGGAGAAGGTTCAGGATCAAAATATCCTACTGGTATGGATGAACTTATAAATTTACCTCAAACTATAAAGAGAAATATTAATTATAGAAACTTAGATCATTTACTTACAATGGATGTGGAGAATTTGAGATCACTTGCTAATGTTCAACTCTTAAGTATTTCTAAGAAGAGGTCAATGAATATGATAGCAAGAGAAATATTGGCTAAATTTGATAATTTAGAAACACTTGAACAAGCCCAATTGCTTTCAGTTGTACTTATAAACAAAAATTTGGATGGGGCATTAAAATTATTGGGTATAGACGCAACATCAAAGAAGAGGAAAGTTGTTGAAATGCAAACTAATATAATTAAAAATCTTAGGAAAGGTTTGAACCAAGCAGGGAAGCAAACTTGAACTAAATATAATACCATTACAAGAAAATTTATGTTGACATCCATTGTAGGTAACACTATGCTCTGAAAAAGACAAATATCTTCAGTTTCATCTCAGAATGGTTTTAGTAGGAAAACAATATCACGATATGTTAATAGGAGAATGCTTTTGGATGATAGCACCTTAGAAGTAAATTGGGAAATCATGTGTAGAGCTCCTCATTCTGATAGGATTGATGGAGGAATCAAGAGTTTGGTCACATTATTTTGGAATGATAATACATGTCCTTCATCAAACAGTAGAGATGTTATCAGACATAGAATTTTAGCTAATCGATATGAATATCATACAAAACATTTGTTGGACACAACACAACATGAAATGTATGTGTCATTTTGTAGTTCAAATCCTAATATAAAGATTGGGCAAACATTGTTTGAAAGATTGAAGCCATATTATATCAGGACAAACAAAGTGTTAGAAACTTGTTGTTATTGTTATCATATTGAATTTGATCTCCACTATCAGGTTTTTTGAAAGTTTGTAGAAGACACTTATGGTTTTGAAAATGCTCCTCCTAGTAGATGAATTGAGTTCATCTCATCCATTCTATGTGATGAAAGAGATGATGCAGCCAGAAAAATAAATTGCATAAAAGGAATATGTCAAATATGTGCTGATTTGACTCTTTTTCCTTTCAAAAATGAAAACATTGATGTAACAAAGATGGTAAATTCCAAGAGTTACAAATATGTAAAGAATGAAACAAAATTTGGGAAAGAATTCAAAAGGTTAGAATATGTTGAAGAGGAGATAAATGTTGCAGTATTTATGGACAAATTTAAAAAAATGATTCAACCCTACATTCATCATGCTTTTCTTGAAAAGTGACAAGCACAACAATTCCAAACACTGCGAAACAATTTCTCACTTGGAACTATTGTATCAGTTGTTGATTTTGCAGAAAACTATTCCTTTATTCATCAAAAGTCAATTCAATTAAAATACTATTTTTCAAAGCAAATTACTATTATGGTATGTGTGTATTATCAACACGCACAATTAGATTTGGATGGTATTCAAAGCACATTTGAAGCACGGGTCATCAAGAAGGAATATCATTTATATATAAGTGATGACAGAGAGCATGACATTCATTATGTAGAACACTTCTTCAAGATGTTTTTGCAAATTTGAAAGAAACAGGTATAATAATTGATAAACATTATGTTTGGTCAGATGGATGTGCTGCACAATTCAAATTATCTAGACTATTTTATGCACTATTTAGATATCATCATAATGAAAACATACCACATGTCTGGAGTTTCTTTGAGAGTGGACATGGAAAAGGTGAACATGATAGTGTTGGAGCTTGCATCAAATGTGCTATACAAAAGTATCAAATGAATTATAAGGGAGTTCATATAAAAAATGCACATGATGTTGTTGAATGGTGTAAGACACATTTCACACCAAATGAGAATGACACGTCATCAGGAATGACTCAAGCGGTACCACATAGAAAATTTTGGGAGATAAAAGGTATGCACACATTTTTAAATTATTCAAGTGTTTAAATTTTTTATGTACATTCTTTATTCAAATGTTATTTATAGAATGTAATATTATATATGCATTTGTTCAGGTGTGGATAGAAAAATTATGCATGGTTGCAAGCGAATAGAAAAGACGTGATCTTTGCATTTAGTTATGAGTACGAATTGTCGCAATTGGACATTGAACACTAGGGACTACTCATGCTTTTGTTGTCACTGCATTGCTGATAGTTATGAGGAATGCATCAATCAAGACTGTGGATATGTACCTGTGCATGGAATCTAGTGCCACTAGTTGTTACTGATACATTTGATAGAGATGAAGATGAAAAATTTGATGATGTTCCTTTGATTTCTACTAATTACGATCATATATCAGGATTGGTTGAAATTGGTAAGTATATATTTCACATTATATGGTCCATTGAGCTGCATGTATCTAGATAGATAGATAGATAGATAGATAGATAGATATATAGATTGAACTAAGTAAATTTTAAAATCACACACACACACACACACACACATATATATATAAATTTATTTTGCAGGAGATGTCTTTGTAGTGATTGTTGAGCATGGAAATGTAGAAGGAGTTGGTTATTATTTATTGCATTTTACTGCAACGAGGATGAAGTTACTTGAACCTAAATAAAGTGATGGAATGTTGTTCCCCATAGGTTTGTATGATTTACATCAATATATTGAACTCAATTTGTAAATTTTAAATTTTAACCTTTTAACAAATTTCAAATTTAGTTTGTTTAAATTTATATTGTTAAAATTTGTGACCTGCAGGTTTAGTTGTTTTAGAGGG
>MU225710.1:987635-1016665 GCA_018584345.1 Thuja plicata | reverse complement strand
AAAAGTATAATATGTATGTACCTATTTCATGTGTTAGGACCTACTTGATATTTGTGGATTAAATTGACTATACTTTGTTGATATATTTAAACATATGATGGACTATAATTTGTTGATATATTCAATGTGTTGGAAATGAGTTGAGTAACTAAGAGGGGAGGGGTGAATCAGTTACCACAAAAACAAATCCAAGTCCCTTAGATGTCTTAAACAAATTAGTCATTGTTGCTCGGCTAACACAGATATTCTACTGTCACTCGATTAACATAGCAAATCTTAAGATATTAATTATGATTATCTTTAGTAATTAATTGCAGAAAAATAAACCATAAAGAAAATGAAATGTACACAGATAACACCAAGATTTAACATGGAAACCCAATATGGGAAAAACCACCAATTGCAACTAGTCACTATTTTTCACTCTTCTGAAGTGAGCCCTGTTAGGATCCAACCCTGTTAAAGGTTACAATAACACAATGTTAGGTGTGACCCTGTTAGAGGATTTAATCACCCTGTAAGGAGTGGCCTTGTGAGAGGGTTTTAAACACTTCAATGTAGAAATGTCACCTTGTGAGAGGATTTACAAAAGACTGTTAAGTCTACTCTGTTAAGAGATTTTGATCACTGCTACAATTGTTAGAAAGTAACAATGGATTGACCTGTTTTGATAAGCAACTATCTTTGCTTATTCAAATCTCTATTCTGGTTTATAAGACTTGATCCTCACTGATCGGATATTCTTTTACAGCTCTTTGTGTTCTGTCCTTAATCAGAATCCCATCTAATTTTGCCTTCACTCTTCATATCATAACCACATACACTTCCACACATTGTCTCAATATTCAATCCAAACTTGACCTTATATATATATATATATATATATATATATATATATGATAAGACTTGTCAATTTGGCCTTAATATCCTTCCAAATAAATAATAAAACTCATGTCTTTCGGCTACATATAACCAATTATCCATAAAATATAAACTACTGTTAGTCAGCTGACACTAACTGTTTAACTCGGTCAACACTGAAATCCTTCAACGTCCGACCAACACTGTAATGCCTGAGTGAACTCGGTTAGAACTGAAAATCACTTTGGTCCTTTTCAATGCCCAAGAGTGCTTGGCATGAACTAACTGTGCTCAGATAGGATTAGACATTTGTCTAAACATCACTATACTTGTATAAACATCAATGACAATACACAATTGAATAATTGTCATCAACAATCTCCCTCTTTGGCATTTATGGCAACATAATACAAAGAATTATAGAAAAGCATACATAAAAATAAAAATTGTATTAATGTCCTTAGCTTCATTCTGATTCTCATCAAAATACTCCCTCTTACATTAATCTTTATTTCTGATAAAGTTCTCCCTCTATTATCAATCTCTCCGTCAGTAATCTTTATGACATATAGTAATCTCTGCCTCCATCACTAATCATTATGACATATAGTAATCTCTCCCTCTTTGAAAACCAATGTCAAAGACACTAACTGACATATCCAATGAAGTTGTAATGTACCTGTTTGTACTGATTCATATGAAATAAGCTCTAAATATCTGCATCAACATGTTAAGTATGTTCTCCATCTCAGTTGATGCATCACTAAACTGTGTTTTAGTGAGATTTAGTTAGGGGAATTACCCCTAGCTTTCCCCTAAGATACAAAAATTAATCCTTAGGTAATGGTTTTGTGAATATGTTTGCAATTTTGTTCTTTAGTTTTCACATATATTCCAATCTTACTTCCTTGTCCTGAACCAATTCTCTCAAGAAATGATACTTTATTACAATATGTTTATTCTTAGTATGCATCACAAGGATCTTTGAGATATTAATAGCACTGGTGTTGTCATAGTAGATAATAATTGGTTCTGCAATTTCCACCTTCATACCTGGCAACAAATGTTTGAACCATATGATATTTGAACAATTTACTGCTGCAACAACATACTTTTCTTCTGTTGTAGATTGAGAAATGTAGTTTTGTTTCATGCTTGTCCAGGAGACTAACCTCTTTCCAAGAAATAATTTTCCACCACTTGTGCTCTTTCTATCATCAACACTTCCATCCCAATTAGCATCAGTAAAAGTTTTCAAATCAAAGTTTCCTCCTTTCTTATACCATAATCCATAATCTTTAGTACCCTTTAGATATCTCAAAATCCTTTTGATAGCTATGAAATGATTCTCTCTAGTATTATCTGAAAACCTTGCAAAAATACCAATTGCTAATGCAATATCAGGTCTAGTGTGAATGACATATTGAAGTTTACCAATCATGGATCTGTAGGTATTCTGGTTTACTTCCTTTGAATCATCATCTTTAGACAACTTATGTCTAGTAGGCATAGGTGTTCCAACTGGTCTGGAGTCTTCCATCCCAAATTTCTTCAGTATCTCTTTGATGTATTTAGACTGGGTAATGTAGATACCATCCTTCATCTGATAAACTTGTAGTCCAACAAAGAATTTGATTTCACCAAACATAGAAATTTCAAATTCCTTACTCATAACTTCTGAGAATGCTTTGTATAAGTCATCATATCCAGTAAACAATATATCATCAACAAATATTTATGCTAACAGTACCTTGTTTTGTGGTCCTTCTTTGATATACAAACTACTATTGTCATTAGTTCTTTGAAATCCAATGCTTATCAAGTAACCATGCAGTCTTTCATACCAGGCTCTAGGAGCTTTCTTCAGTCCATACAATGCTTTGTGCAGTTTGAAAACCATATTAATTTTGTTAGGATCTAAAAAACCTTAAGGTTGCTCAATGTAGACTTCCTCTTCAAGAATTCCATTTAGGAATACAAATTTTACATCCATTTGATATACCTTGTATCTTTTGTGTGCAACATATGCCAGAAGAGTTCTGACTCCTTCAAGTCTTGCAACATGAGCAAAAGTTTCTCCATAATCAATACCCTATTCTTGAGCATATCCTTTACATACTAATTGTGTGTGCTTGAATGTGGCCTCTAAATTAGGCACAAACTCAGCATAGTCTTTACTCAATTGTTCAATTTACAAAGACAAACATGAATTGTTCATCCTGCAAATTCAATTGAAATGACTTGCTGCCTCCTAATTAGTTATGGATGTCAAATTTACTCTTAGAATGAGAGCCAACAACCTGACCATTGCTAACATCGAGGGTTTCTAAAGCATGAGAAAAGATGAAATTGCCATTATTCTATGAATTGAAATGCAATTAATCTATGAAAGAAAATTTCTCTTAGTCTATGAAAGTGAATTGCAACTAGTCTAGAACTGAGATTGCAACTACTCTATGGAGGCAAATTGCAATTAATCTAAGAAAGCAAATACTCTTAATCTAGAAATGAAATGCATTTAAACTAGAATTGAAAGATGAAATAGAGATGTTAGATATGTAAAGGAATTGCCAAATGAAATCAACATATCCTTAATCCAAATTGAAACTAGTTTAATTATGCAATTTTAAACTTAAAAGCATGAAAGAATTAATGCAAATTTGACTATAAGTTTGATGCTCTCAAAAATCATCCCCTTCAATGAAGAAAAAGAGGTCCAATTTATAGAAAACCATGGAAAGAGGTGAAGAGTTTCTTGAAAAGAAATGGTGGCCTCTTCATTTCCATTTGAGACAAAAAGGCATGAATTATTTAATTAAAAGGATGGATTATTGCCACATGAGTGACCTTTCACATGGAATTCCCTTTTGAGGATAATTCATCCAATCAATTAAATAACTATTCAATTCCTTTTATGTATATTAGCTAAAGGGGGTGGAATTAATTTAATTTAAAAGCACTTAGGACTTTAGAATTAAATCAATTAATCATAGAGATTTTTAGCTAATAAACTTTGATAATTTAGGAATTAAATATAATGTCAGATTTATGCAAATTTAGGTTTTCTGCACTTGAGACTTAGTCAATTAAAGTCAATTATGAGGAGAATTTGCCTAGTATAATAGGACTTCGATGATGAGAAAATTGAAGGAACGCACCAAAATTGATTAGGATTATAAGGTGCCAATTTTGGGGTGTTACATTTGGCCCCTCTTTGAATTGATGTGCGAACAGTGCATTGATTCAAAGAATAGTCTGAAGTGAAGATGAAGATTTCAGAAGTCTAGGTTAGGTTGCCAAGACACCGATCAGATTGAGAAGCAAAATCATCTAAGAGAAGATTGGAATCGAGGTTAGATTGCCCCAATGTCCACTGATAGTTGATGAAGATCTAGGACTATCTTCAGAATCAGGGTTAGATTGCCCCAATACGAAGGTTAGCCCTTTGAGATCTAGGTTAGATTGCCTAGATAATGGTCTAAAGAGTTTTTTGAGAGCCATCTTCAGAACGAAGCGTAAATTTCAGGAATTAGGGTTAGATTGCCCCAATACCCAATGAGATTTTGAGGATCATCTTCAAAACGAAGCTTGATCCTTGAGGATCCGAGTTAGATTGCTCAGATACCTAGAAAAATAAGATGACAAGATGCGAGACATCAAGATGCCCTTAGAGATTCAAGATCATGGAATATCCAATTTTGACCATAAGGTACAAAAAATTGAATATGCCCCAAGTGATGAGATGCCCCTAGCGATGGGGACTTTTGATTCAGATCAGATTGATTCGAGAATAATGTGAAAAGATTCATTGATGCAATCATCTTGCCCCCTCAGTAGCAAAATCAAAAGATGACACATCATAATGATGAGAGCGAGAAATTGCAGAGAAATGAGATCAAAGATCCAGAGAAATCCAAAGATAGATCAAGAGAAGACAGAATTGATTTGGAGCGATCAGGGAGTCCTACTAACTAGGTTTGACCATAGTTGACCAGAATTGACTAGAGTGGACTGTGATGAAAAGATTGCAGAAGCCAAGAAAATGATAATTCTGACAAGAAAGCGACGTCAGAAAATTGACTGCACAAGTGTCCGATTGCGTCGGTCCCAAAATTTTAAAATGCAATTTTGAGCTACTTAGGAGTGTCAGATTTTGATTTCGATCACGAAAATGGATTCAGAATGGTCCATTTAGCCAAGGGTGCAATTTTTGCAGAAAATAGAGCACTTTGAAAAATTAGGTCAAAGACTATATAAGGCCCGGAGGGGTCATTTTCAAATCATTATGCACCTTTGACTTTAGCGATGGCGAGGGCTCTAGCTGACATCGATAGCATTCCCATGCACACACACCAATTTGAGTGCTCCCGACGACACAACCGACCAGCAGAGTATGACGGACCTATAAGTAATCGCAACTTGATCCTATATTTCAAAAAAAATTATCAATTTTTATCATTTAGCATGTTTTTAGGCCTTTTTAAATGTGTCGCGCCCAAGCTCACGCGAGGAAAAAGTTTCCTTGCGCCGACCCATGTCACCTTTCGCACGAGGAATCTCTTTCCTTGCGTGGGTAGGGGTTCCTCGCATGGGCCCCTCCCCTGCGCTTGCACGAAGAGCGCACTCGTGCCGCATGAGATTTCAGAAATCTCGCACGGGAACAATTCCCACCTCGCGCGAGTTAGAAAGCTCACACGGGAGTAGAGTTTTCTCGCATGGAAAACTGGCCAAAATTCAAAAGTTGTCTTTTCCTTGCATCGCAGAGTCAGCCTATTGTAATATCTCAAAACTATGTGTAGGATAGGTCCGTAGCTGTAGTTATTTTCTTTACTTTGAAAATCATCATGTTGAGGTACTGATCCAATTTCGTTGCTTGCTTTGTAGGTTGACATCTCTGACATCAGTTTTTGATCACATCATCTTGTCATGGGTGAGATGCTTCAGAGATTATTAGATGCTGACGGTGCCCACATTGACGGGCTTCGATTGACTTACCTTTGTGATGTACCTGATATTTGGGTAAATCATAGATTACTGGGTGCCTTGGTTGAGCGTTTCCATTCAGAGACGAACACCTTTCACTTTCTGCAGGGGGAGATGACACTCACTCCTAAGGACGTATACCATATTCCGAGAGTGCCTTTCCATGGAGCTCATGTGGAGTACAGCACACAACCTAGAGAGGGTACACAGGATTTGAGAGCCATTTTTCAGGATGATTTGGTGATGGGCCGGGCCATCTCATGGGAGGAGTTGATATGTAGCTATGGCAGAGATCATCCCCTGGCAGTTGTGCTTGCACTATTTATGAGTTTCCATTTGGTTCTTGATCATGGTCAGCACGGATTAGAGTGCGGCTGGGGAGTTATGTTGTGGAAGATGTTGGCCGCTCCTGTAGTTACTTTTGGATGGGGTGAGTGCATGCTCGCTCAGATGTACCATGAGATGCATGAGATCATCTATAGAGGTGCCCGTACCATGGCGGCAGGAGTCATCGTACTACATATCTGGGCCTAGGAGCACCTTCCTATATGTAGGCCAACATTCCATGATACACAGCAGCCTTTAGAGCCATACATTTATAGGTATGTAGGACCGATGACCCAGCCCGTGCTGGGTAAGACCGAGCAGTGGAGATCACAGATTGATGATATGGCTGTAGTCATATGGCAACCTTGGGCAGCCACTGAGGTATGGGATGATGTTCGTCATGAGCTATCATACATGTTCTATTCACATCCTCTGATAGGATGTACCATTACTATTATTGAGCGGTTCTTGCTTACGCGCGTATTGCACCAGTTCGGGAGGCCACAGGATGTGTCTCTAGAGTATTGTACATACACCCGATTCATCGATTAGACGAAGAAGGGCTGGCAAAGATAGCTGAACAGGGGCCGTAGCATGATAGACGCCCGGGTACCACCAGCCAGGTGGGATTATATGGCTGCAGTGATGAATGCAGGTGTGACACCTGCATACAGAGACCATATGTTAGCGCATCCATTCCCCAGATTTATATCTCCAGTTGCACAGATACAGTAGGTGGTATGGTCACCACCACAACAGCAGGCACAGCAAGTCCCCCCATAGGTATAGTAGCCAAAGGGATAGCAGCCACCTTTATAATAGCAGGAGAGAGTTGTACGGCCAAGGACAGCTTAGACTAATATTCTTGTTAGACCGATGGGATCATATGCAGGTGTTGGGCCCAGTGGTAGTCAGGATAGGACCACTGAGCAGGTAGATGATACCATCATGGTTGATGCTGTTCCAACTGATCCACCAGCAAGAGGATAGGTAGCACAGTTGCAAGAGGCTCTCCGGAGAGTCAGAGAGAGAGCTCGATAGTCTTAGAGGGAGCGTGATGAGCTCCATACACAGGTGATCATTTGAGATACACGGATATCAGAGCGAGACCGGGAGATCCGAGAGTTGCGAGAGGAACTGGCTAGATCATAGTTAGAGACTAGATACAAGGCTGCTCAGGCTTCTTATTATTATGTTGCGTACACTATTGCAGTTCCTAAGGCAGTAGATCAGATTCATCCTTTTATAGAGTATGCTGGTGCATGGGTCATTCCACCGGGACCACCTCCAACAGGTCCTCCTCCTCAGCAACAGGGTATGCCACCCCCTCAGTAGCAGGGTATACCACCCCCTCCACCTCCTCCAGGTGGTTAGATTGATACATTGACACACATATTGTACCACCAATTTGACATACTGTGCTCGAGTAGCACCCTTGTACATTTTGACCGATCGATATATATATGAGCTCAATTTTTGGCATCATTGTACATGTTTATATATTGCTTTAGATGTGTATGTTTTATGAGATGATTTCCTATACAATTAGATGTATGGATTTAGAGATGTATGCAATGGATGAATATGCAAATGTTTATGCACATGTTTTATTGATGTATGAAAATGCTATGATAGATGTTAGATGGATAAATGCTATGTATGATTTGATCTATGCTTATAATGGATGCACATGTTTATGGATATATAAATACAAATGAATGTATGGAAATGAATTTTTTGGAAATCAATGTAATGCAATGAATGTAATGGTACTAATCATCTCATGTAGGATATTACAATATACAACATGTACTAACCAAAAGAACATGAACGAAGATCGAGAGCGAGGACTAGACACTTGTGCAGTTGAGAGGAAGCCATGATGAAATATGATGACCCTTGAAGAATGAGAAGACAAATGAAGAGAGCATCAAAACTACCACGATGCAAGCCTAAAATGCGAATGCAAGCCTACAATGCCAATGCAAGCCTAAGCTAAATGCAATCCTAGGACTTAGTTGTTGGACTCATCGTATTTATCATCATCGAGTGTTTTTGGATATCGGAGTCAATACAATCCTTATTGGTAGTGCTATGACCATAAGAATATGAATATGACTTTCATCGGATAAAATGTAGGAAATGAACATAAGCACCGAGACACAAAAGCCAAGGTGACTTGAACATTGTTTCCAATTTGACGCAGTAAACGTGCAAAAGTAAACAAACAAAGCAATAACAGTCAAGGAGATAGTTTCGACCTCCCCTTGGCGTACAAATAAATAAGATCAAGGGATGTGAGGCTTTTCCACCTTAATGCAAAAGATCTTATCACATACACCCTATTTATTTGACATTTTCGGATCATCAAAACCACACCAACAAGCAGTAGACAAAGAAAATATTAGTAAAATTCATAAGAACAGACATCATACAAAGAAAGAGTCAATCATATCTCAATATGTTTCAAGGCTTACGAATGTGTCTATGTTTAGGGTGTTAAAAACACCATTGTACTTGTGAGTGCAATGTGTTTGATTTCTATCAAGAGATGTTCACATCGCGAGATATTTGATGTGTGTTGAAAAACACAGATGTGTCCAAAGAGAGTGTTGAGAAACATTGGTTGATTAAGGTGATGAGAAACACCAGTTTGTACCAGCAAAGAGTTTTCCTTTGACAAGATTACTGACTCAAGTGCAAATCGAAGAGCGATCAAAATGGGGAATCATGACCCCAATAATGAATGGATTGAAGCCGAACAAATAGATAGCGAGACAATGAGAGAAATCTCAGAAGTAGTGACAGTAGGCAGACTCAGTGAGAACCACTGGTGATTGTTGTGAGAGAGATTCTCAAGCATAAAGATCGATAACAAGATCAAAGCATCAGCAGGCAGACGCAGTGATAACCACTGGTGACTGATGCAAAAGAGTCTCAAGAAGAGACAGAGTGCTACGAAGCATCGGTAGGTAGACGCAGTGAGATCCACTGGTGACCGATGCAAAAGAGAGTCTCAAGGAGAGACGGAGTGCTACGAAGCATCGGTAGGCAGACACAGTGAGATCCACTGGTGAACGATGTAAGAGGAGAAAGACTCCAAAAAGATAGGACAATGCCCCCTAGACAAGGAACATGCCCCCGAGTGTGACTAGTTTCAATCCATGTGAGGTCAAGAAAAATCTCAAAGATGAATGAAAGCAAAAGCATGAGCACACTAAAGCAGGAAAGCGAACTAAAGCAGGAAAGCAAACTGAACCAGGGAAGCAAAAGAGCAACTGCGAGAAAGCCAAGAGATGCCACGACAGATAAAGCATTGTGAAACAAGAGGCGCTTGTTTACCATATTTTCACCATCTTGGCAGAAATTCTATTTTTACTACCATGATGCCTGTTTACCAGGTTTTCATCAATGGCACATTTTTATCTTTTTCTCTCTTTTTTGTATTTTCATTTTTTCAATTTTTTTTTGTACTTTTCTCTTTTTTGATTTTTTAGTATTTTTTGATTTTTTGATTTTTTTGGTATTATCAAGGTGCCTGTTTACCAAGTTTTCACCAGGATAATAGATACATCAAAGCGCCTATTTGCTAGGTTTTCACTAAGATGATCATTTTTTCAAGACATTTTTCAATTTTTAGGATTTTTTCAAAATAAAGTATGTACATGAGCATGCAAAAGATATCTCAACTGTAGAATTTCTTCAAGTGAAGAGCGTTGATGGGCTCTTTGAGTTGTTCACCTTCTATAGTGGAGAACTGATAAGCACCAGACCCAAATACTACAGTAATAATATAAGGACCAAGCCAGTTTAGCTCAAACTTTCCCTTCTGAGTCTGATGTTGCTGATTTTTAGGGTTCTCTCTTAGGACGAGATCACCCATTTGGAAGTCTCTTGGTCTAACTTTCTTATTATAGCTCTTTGATATCCTCTTTTGATATGCTTTGAGATGATCGAAAGCCACCTTCTGACATTCATCCAGTAATTCAAGCTCTTGTAGCCAAGATATTCTAATGTCCTCATCAGTGATGAGGCCTTTTAGAGAGATTCGCAAGGTAGGAATCTCAACCTCAATAGGCAGTACTGCATCTACACCATAGACTAAAGAAAAGGGTGTGGCCCCTATTGGAGTTCTTATACTGGTGTGATAGGCCCATAAAGCCGGATTGATCTCAAGGTGCCAATCCTATCCAGATTTGTGTATCGTACGGTGCAGGATCTTGAGAGTTGTTTTGTTGGAAGCTTCAGCCTGCCCATTACCCTGGGGATAATAAATAGAAGACCAATGTTGAATGATCTTGAACTTAGTGCACAAATTTTTCAGATCTTTGTTCTTGAATTTTCCTCCATTGTCAGTGATAATAGAGGAAGGTACACCATATCTATAGATAATGTAGTTTAGTATGAACATAGCTATAGATTTTCCATCAGCTACACTGAGAGGTACTACCTCAACCCATTTAGTAAAATAATCTATAGCAGTGATGATGTACTTATGTCCTCTCAAGGAAGACGGATATATCTGACCCACTAAGTTGAAAGCCCATTGTTGAAATAGCCAGAAAGTGATAAAGGGAATAAGCTCCTTGGCTGGAGCATGAATAAAATTACCATGGAGTTGACATTGCTTGCAAGACTTGGCAAAATCTGTAGCTTCCTTCTCCATATAGGGCCAATAATAACCGGCTCTAATAAGTTTACAAGCCAGTGTTAGACCATTCAAGTGAGAACCACAAATGCCTTCATGTACCTCTTCTAATGCGCATTTGGACTCATAAGGTTCTAGACACCTAAGGAGGGTACCGTCTAGACCTCATCTTTACAAGTCGTTTGCTACGATGATGTAATGTGAAGCACTATGGATAAGGTGACATTTTTCATTTCTAGTATATGTTTCAGGAATAATTTGATCACAGAGATAAGAATAGATGTGGTGGTAGCGAGATGAATCGTGTCCAATGACTGAACAAATCATCCGGGAGCCAAGGGAGTCATAGGCAGGGTAGCACAACGTCTCCACTAGGAACTCATGTCTGAAATCATTCTCCAAAATTTGTAATATAGAATCTAGAGTGGCCATAGCATCAGCCGCTTTATTATCCACCTTGGGAATTTGTTGAAAAGTGACATGTGCAAAGTATTGCTTAAGGTTGTCAACCATCTTTTTATAGGGTACTAGCTTTTCATCTTTCGTCTGATAAATTTTGTTCACTTGATTGATAACCAATTGTGAGTCTCCAAAGACTTTTAGTTCATCCACTCACCATTCAATAGCGATTTTTAGCCCATTGATCAAAGCTTCATATTCAGTGGTGTTATTGGTACAAGGAAACATCATTTTGTATGCTTTTGGTAAGGAATACCGTTGAGGCGTGATAAATAGAATTCCAGCTCCTGACCCCTATTGGGTGAATGAACCATCAAAGAACATTGTCCATGTCTGATGTGTGAGAAGCATAATGGACTCATCTGGGAATTCCATCCTCAATGGTTGATGATCTGTAATGGGTGTTTTAGCTAACTAATCCGCAATCACCTACCCCTTGATGGATTTCCTCTCAACATATTCAATATCAAACTCACTAAGGAGCATGACCCATTTAGCTAGTCTACCTGTGAGGGTACCTTTACTGAGTAAGTATTTCAATGGATCAATTTTTGTGATTAACCTTGTAGTGTGAGCCAACAGTAGTGTCGTAACTTCTGGGAAGCGAACACCACTACTAGGCAAGCCTTCTCAATTACAAAATAATTCATTTCGTAAGAAACCAATGTTCTGCTGATGTAGTAAATGGCTCTTTCTTTATGATTTTGGTCTTCTTGGGCCAAGAGAGCACCCAAAGATGTTTTCGTTACTGAGATATATAAGATCAAAGGCTACCCCTGAATGGGAGGCATCAATATGGGCAGATTGGAAAAATATTGTTTAATCTATTGAAAGCCTTGATCACATTCTTTGTTCCAGTCATAAGTCACACCTTTATGTAGAGTTTTGGTGAATGGTTGTGACTTGTCAGCTAGTTGTGATATGAAACACCTCATAGATTGGATCCGACCTTGGAGACCTCTTATTTGTTTGATGTTACGAGGTGGAGACATTTCCATTATAGCTTGTACCTTTGCTGGATCCACCTCAATTCCTTTAGCAGAGATGATATAGCCCAATAATTTTCCTGAAGTAACCCCAAATGCACATTTCTTAGGGTTGAGACACAAACTGAATTTTCCCATATGATCTAGTATGTGACCTAGATCAGTGAGATGTATCTTTCTATCCATACTTTTAGCAAGTGTGTCATCCACATAGTCCTCCATCGTTCTATGCATCATGCCATGAAATATTGTAGTGACCACTCTTTGATAAGTAGCTCCAGCATTTTTTAGACCAAAGGGCATAACATTCCAGCAGAATGCACCCCATGCATAAGTAAAAGTGGTCTTCTCTTGGTCCTTTGGCACAATTTTGATTTGATTATAGCCGGAGAAACTGTCCATTAGCGAATACATCTCATATCCAGCTGTCATGTCCACGATCATGTCAATATTGGGAAGTGGAAAATCATCTTTGGGACATGCCAAATTTAAATCTCTAAAGTCTATGCAGACCCTGATAGATTTGTCATGTTTAGTCATTGGGACTATATTAGAGATCCACTCTGCATAATCAATCACTCGGATAAACCCATCTTTGAGAAGTTTTTCCAATTTTGCCTTGATCAATAAAGCCACATGTAGATGCATCTTTCTAAATTTTTGTTTAATTGGTTTCACACCTGGAGCTATTGATAAATGATGCATAATGAGAACAAGATCCACACCCGGCATGTCAGAATAATTCCATGCAAAATTTATCTTTTTCTCCTGGAAGAATTTTGTGAATTCCTTAAGTTCCTCTATAGATAATGACTTGGCCACATGAATGATGTGTGGATGTTCTATTGTTCCTAGATTTATTAGCTGAGTTGGCTCTATTAATACTGATGAGCATTTTTAGAAGTGACTCGAAAGCACATCAAGTATCTCATCCTCAGGCGCCTTAGAGAGGTTTTCACCTTCGGATACATCTTTTCTTTTTACTTTTTTTGGCTCTGATACTGCCACAATGTGGTTTTCACCATTAGAGAACCTATTTTTTCTTCTTTTAATTTTCTGACTAAGATACTTGATGTCAGCCTCGGTCATGTTGACACTTTCTTCACTAGTGGAGGATGTCACGGGTTCCACAGCATGAAGGTAGCAGGCTAGGGTATAATCATTCTAGAATGTAAGGACTTCACTGGAGGAAGAAGGGGAATTCCAGTCTATTAATTCAGGATGTTGGAGGGAAAGAGATGTGACAGGTTCAAGTGCGTTCACAGTATTGTCATCGAAAGCGTTAACTAGCAAGCTGAGAGCTAAACTGATCTCATCCAAAGGTGTGTTTGAATCCTTTTGATCCCTAACAACCAAAGTAGAAGATATGTTAACATTCGTAGACTTGGACTCGTTAGACCTTTCACTAGACCCCTCACTTACATCGAGAAGTTTTTCATAAGATCCTTCTAACAAACTATCAAACTCATATTCATGAGAGTTTGTATCCGAACTCTGACTTGGGTGCTTGCACCATGAAGGTTTAGGAGTTCTATCAATACCAGCCTGTTCTCGTGCCAACTGTTCTTGAAATTATGGTGGTACATATCTTTCACCTTGGAAGTTAGGATCTTGCAAGTCTTTCCATTGTTCATAGGTTGGTGCATCAAGGGGAGTGGTTTTATCAAAATCGCTGTCACTCTCCGTTGTACTGACATGCGGTACAAACTTATCTGGCTCAGCGAAGAATGTTGCCAGGTTTGGAGGAATGGGATAAGGAAAAAAATCCTCATCTGAGCTATCTTCTATGGTGTCAACTGTAGTTGTACCTTTAGGTTTTGGTGCAGGTTCTACTTCTGGCACAAATTTATTGATCCCTAGATGAAACAGGATCTTTTTGAAACCTAAACCGGTGGTGTCTTTTGTCTTTTGACCTATAGCTTGAATAGGTTCCAGTAACCCATTTCCATTCACCCCTATTGGGCCACTCCCTTTGTACCCAAAACATTTCATAATCTTAAGACCTTCATTATTGGGGTTTAAATCTCGAGTCGGGGCAGTCTGTTCAGCTACGTTCTTTCCTTTACAAAGCCAAGCCTTAATAGCTCTATCCTCATCTTCATCTTCTAATTGTGTAGAGGACCGTACAAAGACACCGTCATAAACTACCTCAGGAGTAGCAGAAGATCTATTTTTCTCAGAAGGTCTCCCATAAGAACGGGGAGACGGAGGTAGAGCTGCTAAAGATAGCATGGGTTCTATTAGATATCCACCCATGCCTATGTCTATGATTTTCAGGGTCTGTTCCATATCTCTAAGCTTGGCATCACAGAGTTCTGTGTATTCTCTATTAGTTGGAACAAAACTATCAGCTAATTGAGTGAGGGCATTACAAGAAGAGCCCATACTAGCAGGAACTATCACCTCTGTTCCTTGAAAAGAAAACTTGATACACTGATGGTATGTAGAAGGAACCACTTGCATCTCATGGATCCACAGTCTCCCTAGCAAGATATTATACGCAAGAGGAAGGTCTAGCACCTGACATGTGACGTCTCTTTCAACTGGACCAACCCGAATGGGTAGCACAACTAAACCTTTAGATTTTCTCTCTTCTTCATCATAGGCCTTAATGGTAATTCTTTTGTGAGAATCTATGCGATCTTCACCATACCCTAGCTGAGCAAGAAAATGAGCGGAGCAAATATTAAGACCAGCACCATTGTCAATGAGGATGCGGCGAACTAGTTGTTTGTCTATCATGACTTCTATGTGCAGAGGAGCATTGTGCAGGTGACTAATTGAGTGATCATCTTCTTCAGAGAAGGACAAATAATGCAGTGAAGTCAGGTGACCCACCATGGATTGAAACTGATCTAAATTGATATCTTTGGGGACATTAGCTTTTGTGAGAGCCTTGTCCAAAATCTGCCTATGAGCAGGTGAGATCTTTAATAGCTCAAAAATAGCAATCTGAGCATTGGTCCTTTGAAGCTGGTCAAGAATTCTATAACCAGCAGTAGGAGGCGTAGGGACCACCTTCGTGGTCTTGTTGGCAGAGCCAACAACAGTCTTATCCACAGTTTGTTTTGGTGCAGACGTAGTAGCAGAAGGGTTAGGACCCTTGATAGTGATTTTAGCTTGAGATCTAGTAACAACATTCGCACAATCTCGAGATATTTTAGATTCTGATAATCGAGACCCAGGGCCTCTAAAGACAAATGGGGTTCTAGGTTTAGAAGTATTCCCATTGCCCTTGCTAGTAAACATATTGAAATATTCCACTCCCACTAGTTCAATCATGTTGATAACATTATCGTAAGTGGTATGTACATAATTAACTTTAGCATTATTATTCTGAGCATTGGAGGATTCACCTTTCTCGTGACAAGGAAAGGGATCTTTAAAAGCTTGATGATCTGAATTCTTGTTTTGATTCTCCACAATGATAACCTTGTTATCAATCAAATCTTGGACTTTATGACGCAATTGGAGACATGTAGCAGTCTTATGACCTTTGTTTTGATGGTAGTCACAATAAGCATTCTCATTCCACCAATGAGGTCATGGTTGCAGATCGTATAGACGTTTCTCCAAAGGAGCAAGAATCTGATTTTGTACCAAAGTTTTGAAAACCACATCTAGCAGTTCTCCCAAAGAAGTAAACTCATGCTTGGGTCATGCTACCCAAGGTTTGTTTCCAGAAAATTTAGAAGGTTGTTGAGTATTGGTTGCAGCATTTTCAACAACTTTGGTGGCTTGTATACCGGAGGTGAGATTGAAGACCGGTTTCGAAGAAGTTGAAGTCACGTTATCGACCACCCCATCATTCACAACATCCCTATTTTTGTTGGAAAATTTCCCTTTATCTTTGTTGGAGGATGAGGAGTTTTATTTGTTATCTTTATTCAAGGTCAATTCACCTTTTTAAACCATGAATGCTTCTATTCTCATAGCTTGTTTTATCATACTATCAAAGTTAAGGGGACCTTGAATTTGGACTTGATACACGAAATCAGGGGTGAGATTATCCAAGAATATATCGAGTTTCTTAGACTCGGCTATTTTGCAAGGGTACTTTATGCAAAGTTGTCTCCATCTTTGGAGAAACGTTAAGAATGGTTCCCCTTGCTTTTTCTTAAGGTTGCAAAGGTCCCTTATGTTGACAGGATGTTGAATATTGTGGGAATAATGTTGCATAAAGAGATTGGCAATCTCATCAAAAGTCTTGATACTAGTGGGCAGTCGTGAGAACCACTCCATAGTAGGCCCACCCAAACTTCATGGAAAAAGACGCATCAAATATGTTTGATCATGTATAAACTCCATCGATAAGGAACCAAATTCTCTTAAATGATCCTGAGGATCAGTGGTACCTAGATACTTTTCATATTTGGGGAGTTCTACACCTTTGGGAAAAGGTGGCATAACAATACTCTTATCAAACGGAAAAGGACATATACTTTCCATTGTAAACTATTGCATTGGTTTGTCCTTGTCTTTCATAGGTTGGTTGATTTTACCTTGCTTGTCTTGATTTATCTTATGCAACTTGGAGGTCTCACTTTCCTCTTCCTTAGCGACAAGTGTTTCCACTTGGAAGTTTGCGGGTAACTTGACCCCTTGTTTTGCCAAATCTAAGAAGTATTTTTCTTTGTCTTCCGCGAGGAGTATTTCTGTCATTTTGATGAGAGCTTTATTAGACTTTGCTGCATCTATGTCATTTTGAGTTATTAGATTGTCATCATTGCCAAGGATTTCATAGATACTATAAGTCTGATCTTGACCTTGGTGATGTTCTTCTTCTTGATGACCTTGTTCATGTTGGGATTGATCATGACCTTGTGTGTAATCAAAAGGAGATGTCATCTTGTCAATGCGAGATTGTTCTGTGTGCACTCCTTCAGTATGAGTGCGAGTATCATGTGGAGGACTCATAGCCAATGTTCTCTTTGGTGAATCAAAAGGATTGACGTGTGAAAAAGGATCACTAAGGAAATGAGGATCGTTAATAGGATCAACCCAAACGAGTGATTTTTTGAAGGCTAGTTGATCTAAAAGAAATGGATTATGCTGATCTTGAAACAATGGATTAGAACAAAATTGAAGTACTAGTTTCTGATTAGGACTTAGATCTATACTGAATGAGGAAGAGGAATGTGAGGATCCCTCTTGATTATCAACTTGAATAACAGGTTCAGAATGACCTTTTACTTGATTGCGAGGTTTACTTGTACCTACTTCAGAACCGCATATGGGAAAAATATTACCGCTCCTAGTCATAACAGGCATAGACAAAGATGATACAAGAGGAAACTTAAGATCTGACTCAGAACTCTATCTCTAGAGATATCAAAAAAGAGGTAATAGGCTAGAACAGCCAAGGTGTGAGATGCACCCGGCACGAGTCATCGAGAGTATGGCTAGAACAGCTGAGATATGACGATCATGTCGCAAGGTACAAAAACATAAAAAGATAGGACACAGACAAAGAGACAAGACAAGTTTGAGTAAAGATCAGTCAGTTCACAACTCGAAGCAACTAGTTGCAGACTGCAGACAACAAGGAAATAAGCAATCAGACCCCAGACAAAAGGCAGATCAGGCAGAAAGTTCACCAGTTAATAGGAAAAAGGTCATTGTTTTGGATGCCAGGCTATAGATCCACATGAGGAAATGCCTCACCGCATGAGAAAGTACCAAACTTCACGCAAGGAAATGCCAGCTTGCGCGAGAAAATGCCAGGTTTCTGAAAGTTCACGCGAGAAAAGACCAAATTTTGGTAAACGGACTCAGTTTTTGAGGTAAAAACCAAATTTTGAGACATAGTAGGAATTTTTCTCTAACAAAATTTCTAGGTTTGGGATAGTTTTATGATGATACAAATCAGAAATATCCGTTTCAAGGTGAAAAGCACTCGTTTACAGACATGAAGTTTCAATCAAGCAGTGGTGACACAAGCAGTAGTCGTAAACAATTCTACCAAGGACAAAGCAACTTGGCAGAACAATGGGAGTCTTGGTTTGATGATGATTCAGATAGTTTAAGACTCAAGAACAAACACTAAATTATCCCTACAAAGAAAATTGGTTGAGAAGACAAAATTTGTGCCCCGCTGTCTTATGTGTATGCGTGCACCTCACACAGCAGTGTCACCCTCGAAAGAGCGCACATGTTTTTGGTGTTTCCAAGGACTAAGTATATATGTTTGAAGGCTACCCTTAAACAGGGGCCAGCTTCATATACCACTTCAAGCATCTAGGTGCATACCTATGTCGAGAATCTAAGGGAGAGATTCTTCCCTCTCCCTGTGCACAGATTATGTCTCCTTTCGGAGGTGAACCGGGTAGGCATCTAACTAAATGAGTGTTTAATAGGCTTCCATTCACAATAACCTTTGGTGCCTCTGATACAGAGCTGGGGCCTCGCAGCCACACCAACACTTGTAAGTCATACACCCTTGCAAGCAAGGCTGGGAGCGGTGCCACTTAGTACGACAAACAAGGCTTTCTCACGGTGATAGTCAAAATCATGAGAAAGAAGTTACCATGGCCTTGGATTCTTTAGACTACAACAAAGAAGACTTTATTAGAGTGAGGTGGAATCACCAGCGAAAGGTGTGTACTCACTTGGGTCATTCCTGGAGGTTCAACTTCCTGTAGGCCCTCTAAAGGTGACACAACTTGGTTTGGGTCGAAGGGTTTGATTTTCTGATTCTCTCAAAGAGAGAAGAGCATACATCTCTACCTTTTCACCTCACCCAAACACATCAATCATATTCATCACCGAGATAGTTTCACTCCACCAAATCCACAAGCCTTTGGGTTTCTGATTCTCTCAAAGAGAGAAGAGCATAATCCCCTAACAAGTAGAAGTGCTAAAGATTCACTATCTTTCTTTGCTTCCCCAAGTATCCGTCATGCTAGCAACATCTGGGTCTCGGTTTCATCCATGGGCATCACTTCCATGTAATGAAGAGCCTATTCCCCTACTTTGCTATCGGGATCCTTACGAAATTTTAACAAAGCCCTATTTAAACTATGTGAATGAAAAATAGTAAAAAAACATGGCGTTTTCATTATGCCTTTGACAATCGTCCTGCAAGCAAACTGTTAGAGAGTTTTTGATCTTTGACAAGCGAACCTGCAAACCACTATTATGCTACAGCCGAAATCAAAAACTAAAAAATCACAGCAGAAAATAGATGTCAGAAAATAAAAATAGCAGATTACAAATTCTAAAATTTAAGTGGTTGTCTGCTAAAGTTCGCGCGAGAAAGTGCTTCGAAGCGCATGAGATTTTTGCTTCTTTGCACGAAAGAGTGCTACAGAGAGAAAAAATTTGCGTGGCTCGAAGAAAAACTTTGCACGATACTTTGTACCAGTGTAGTACAGACATACGGCAGAGTTCCCAAATCAGTGTCAAAAAGTTTTAAAATGAGGCCAGAAATCATTTTTTCTACCCCACGGTGGGCACCAAAATGTGTGTGCTTGAATGTGGCCTCTAAATTAGGCACAAACTCAGCATAGTCTTTACTCAATTGCTCAATTCACAAAGATAAACATGAATTGTTCATCCTGTAAATTCAATTGAAATGACTTGTTGCCTCCTAATTAGTTGTGGATGTCAAATTTACTCTCAGAATGAGAGCCAACAACCTGACCATTGCTAACATGGAGGGTTTCTAAAGCATGAGAAAAGATGAAATTGCCATTATTCTATGAATTGAAATGCAATTAATCTATGAAATCAAATTGCTCTTAGTCTATGAAAGTGAATTGCAACTAGTCTAGAACTGAGATTGCAACTACTCTATGGAGGCAAATTGCAATTAATCTAAGAAAGAAAATACTCTTAATCTAGAAATGAAATGCATTTAAACTAGAATTGAAACATGAAATAGAGATGTTAGATATGTAAAGGAATTGCCAAATGAAATCAACATATCCTTAATCCAAATTGAAACTACTTTAATTATGCAATTTTAAACTTAAAAGCATGAAAGAATTAATGCAAATTTGACTATAAATTTGATGCTCTCAAAAATCATCCCCTTCAATGAAGAAAAAGAGGTCCAATTTATAGAAAACCATGGAAAAAGGGTGAAGAGTTTCTTGAAAAGAAACGGTGGCCTCTTCATTTCTATTTGAGACAAAAAGGCATGAATTATTTAATTAAAAGGATGGATTATTGCCACATGAGTGACCTTTCACATGGAATTATGGAATTCCCTTTTGAGGATAATTCATCCAATCAATTAAATAACTATTCAATTCCTTTTATGTATATTAGCTAAAGGGGCTGGAATTAATTTAATTTAAAATCACTTAGGACTTTAGAATTAAATCAATTAATCATAGGGATTTTTAGCTAATAAACTTCGATAATTTAAGAATTAAATATAATGTCAGATTTATGCAAATTTGGGTTTTCTGTATTTGAGACTTAGTCAATTAAAGTCAATTAGGAGGAGAATTTGCCTAGTATAATAGGACTTTGATGATGAGAAAATTGAAGGAATGCACCAAAATTGACTAGGATTATAAGGTGCCAATTTTGGGGTGTTACACTAATCTTGCCTTATTTCTGGAAACTTCTCCTTTTTCATTCATCTTGTTTCTACAAACCCACATAGTACCAATCACATTCTTATATTTTGGTCTAGGTACAAGAGTCCAGGTTTTGTTATTTTCTATCTGCTCAATCTCTTCGTTCATTGCTTCGATCCATCTTTCATCATTCAATGCATCTTTAATAGTTCTAGGTTCAATTTCACTAAGAAAACATGTACCTTTAATTTCTTTCCTTGTCATTACACCTTATGTCTGATCTCCAATTATTTGTTCAAGTGCATGATGCCTTCTGACATATTTTGCAAGTATAGGATCCTTCCTTCTTGATTTTTGGCTTGTTCCACTTGGTTCACCATGCTCAAAATTTATGTTCTATTCTTCTGTCTGATACTCAGGTTCCATTGTCTGAGACTCAGGCACCTCTGTCTGAGACTCGGGTGCCTTTGTATGTGACTCGGTTCCCTCTGTTTGTGACTCGTTCTCTTCAGTCTGTGACTCAGTTTTCTCTACCAGCAGCTCGAGTTGCATAGGTTGCAACTCAGGTTGAACTATTTGGGTTTGTGCAGATGAATTCAATGGTTGACAAGGATGTTGTCCAATCACTATTGCTTGTGTCTTAGGTATAGTATCAGGTTCATAATATACAAATTTTTGGTAATCCTGAGGCTCATTACTGCTCTATTCTTCACCTCTTTCTGCAAACTCATCAATCCTTACATGCACACTTTCTATGACTTTATGAGTAGAAAGATTCAAACATTTATATGCTTTTCTTTTATAGGAGTAGCCTAGGAATATACCTTCATCACCTTTTACATCAAATTTTCCATTTATTGCTTCTTTCAAGATGTAACATTTACTTCCAAATACTTTGACATAGAGAACATTAGGTTTATAGCCATACCATAATTCAAAAGGTGTCTTCTCAGTACCTTTCTTCAGTTGAACTTAGTTCAAGGTGTGAATTGCAGTGCTGATGGCTTCCTTCTAGTATTTGGTAGCAACATTCTTTTCAATCATCAAGGTTCTTGCACAATCCATAATGGATCTGTTCCTTCTTTTTGCTATACCATTCAGCTGTGGAGTACCTGGGGCAGATACTTGTCTTTTGATTCCTCTTTCATTGCAGAATTCATTGAATTCATTAGAAATGAATTCTCCTCCTCTGTCAGATCTTAAGCATTTCAGTTTCTTTCCTATTTCTTTTTCAACTCTAGCTAGGTACCATTTGAACTTCTAAAAAGCTTCTGACTTTTCTTTGAGAAACACAATAGTCATCATTTTGGAATGATCATCAACAAATAGAATGAATTACCTCTCACCTATGTAACTTGTTGTTCCAATTGGTCCACATAAATCAGTATGTACCAACTCCAAAACTTCTTCTGTATTGTAGTTCTTGCTTTTGAAGCTAGTTTTTCCCATCTTCCCAATTTGACATTGTTTACATATTGCTAATTTAGGTTTCTTCAGAATAGGAATTCCTCTTACTCTTTTGTTCTTGCTTATGTTAACCAGGTTGTCAAATTTCACACAACATAACCTTTTATTCCATAACCAGCTTTCTTCTACTTGTGCAATAAAACATGAACTTTCATTGAGATCAAGATAAATTAGATTACCTTTTTTTTGTTTACCAGTTCCAACTAGGTGTCCCTTACCATCTAGGAGCTTGGCCTTACCATTCATGAATTCTACCTTGAAACCAATTTTATTCAGTTGTGCCACACTTAGTAGATTGTGCCTTAGTCCTTCAACCCAATAAGCATTATCATATTTGATTCCTTCTGTTAAAGAAATACAACCTTTACCTTTCACATAGCAGGGTTCATCATTCCCAAAACTAAGACTCCTGCCATGATAGTGGTCAAGGTGTTCAAATTTGGTTTTATCACCAATCATGTGGTGAGAACAACCACTATCAATTATCCAAGTGTCATTCTTGCTAATATGAGAATATAGTGTTGTCTTTTCATTATCTGACTCATCCTTAATAGAAATATAAACCATTTCATCTTCATCTTCATCACTATCAGAATCTTTATCAATGTAACAAGATTTCTTACCTTTGTCTTTGTAGCTTTTGTAGCTTTTGTAATCTTTCTTTCCTTTATACTTGTTGAAATTTTTCTTACTTTTGTCTTCCTTGTTTGGACACTTAGCAACAATGTGACCAACCTCATCACATGAAAATAAAATTAATGGTAGTCTTCCTTTGTACTATCCTTTTTTTCCTTTTGCAGCTCTTCTTGCAAGTAATGCTTCAATGATTTCTAGATCTTCATCATCAGATTCATCATCACTGTCACTGTCAATCTGTTTTCCTTTCATCTTTCCAAGGTTTAATTTAGCTTCGAATGCAGACTCAAGATTGCCAAGATTAGGAGAGTAATTGTCAAAGTTATCCAACTCAAAGGTTGTGAGTCTTCCAACCAATCCATCTAGAGTTATACCATTACTGCATCTCATTTCTTGAATAACTGAAACTCTAATTGCATAGATAGGAAGTAAAGTTCTCAATACCTTACTAACCACTGTTGTGTCTTCAATTACTCCACTGGTAGCTCTAATGGCACATACACTTTTCTTGATTCTTTCACTATATTTTGTAATGTCCTCTCCTTTCATTTCCATCTGATCAAATTGACCTCAGAGACTTTCTTCTTTGGCTCTCTTTACATTGACATGTCATCCATGAATATCATGTAGTTTGTTCCACATATCAAAGGCAGTAGGGTAGTCCTTGACTTCATCAAATTTGGAATAGATGAGTACCGAGGCTATATCAATCATCATTATGTTATGATGCTTCATGTCTATCATTTGATCCATAGTCAAAGGTCTCCGTGGTTCCACATACCTATGGTCCAAGAATTGCGAACTAGTATCTCCAATGATAGATAGATGTAGTCTCATCAAATCTTTCCATGCAGCAAAATTGTCTTTGTTAAACTTCAGGATCTTCCTTCTGTAAGACATCTCTGATCTTTAGCTTAGGCCTCAAAGCCTTTCCTAAAAGCAGCAAATTCTCTAATACCAATTGTCAAAAATGAGTTGAGTAACTGAGAGGGGATGTGTGAATCAGTTACCAAAAAAACAAATCCAAGTTCCTTAGATGTCTTAAACAAATTAGTCACTTTTTCTCGGTTAACACAGATATTCTACTATCACTCGGTTAACATAGCAAATCTTACGATATTAACTTTGACTATCTTTAGTAATTATTTGCAGAAACATAAACCATAAAGAAAATGAAATGTACACAGATAACACCAAGATTTAACGTGGAAACATAATATGGAAAAAAACCACCAACTACAACTAGTCACTATTTTTCACTCTTTTGAAGTGAGCCCTATTAGGAGCCAACCATGTTAAAGGTTACAATAACACACTGTTAGGTGTGACCCTGTTAGAGGATTTAATCACCCTGTAAGGAGTGACCTTGTGAGAGGTCTTTAAACACTTCAATGTAGAAATGTCACCTTGTGAGAGGATTTACAAAAGACTGTTAAGTCTACTTTGTTAAGAGATTTTGATCATTGCTACAGTTGTTAGAAAGTAACAATGGATTGACCTATTTTGATAAGAAAATATCTTTGCTGATTCAGATCTTTGTTCTGGTTTATAAGACTTGATCCTCGTTGATCGGATATTTTTTTGCAGCTCTCTATCTTCTATCCTCAATCAGAATCCCATTTGATTTCACCTTCACTCTTCATATCATAAACACATACACTTCCACACACTATCTCAATATTCAATCCAAACTTGACCTTATATATATATATGATAAGCCTTATCAATTTGGCCTTAATATCCTTCCAAATAAATAATAAAACTCATGTATGTCAGCTGCATATAGCCAACTATCCATAAAATATAAACTATTGTTAGTCGGCTGACACTAACTATTTAACTCAGTCAACATTGAAATCCTTCAATGCTCGAACATCACTATAATCCCCGAGTGAACTCGGTTATAACTGAAAATCACTTTGGTCCTTTTCAATGCCCGAGAGTGCTTGGCATGAATTGACTGTGCTCAGATAGGATTAGAAATTTGTGTAAACATCACTATACTTGTGTAAACATGAATGACAATACACAATTTAATAATTGTCATCAACACAATGGACCTATTTGATAGTTCAATAGTTTTAATATATAAAATTTTATGTATGCTTTTATATATGTGCGTGTATACATGTATGGTTTGATTGTCCAATGATTTTTATAGATTTCTTAAATTAGTTAAAGATCCCCTTTAGACAATAGTTTGAACACTAAAACATGATGAAAATAGTTAGATTACTTATGACATGTATTAGTTCTAGAATGAGTTAGAATACTTATTATCCATTAGTTACATGTAATAAAACTTGTTATTTTTTATGATATATGTGTTAGTTCTAGAGAATGAGTTAGAATACTTGTTGTCCATTAGTTACATGTATTAAATTGTTATTTATTATGATATTAATTATAGATCCCCTTAAGACATCCCCTTAAGACATTTGTTAGATTACGAATGACATTTTTTAGATTACTTATGTATGCTTTGATTGTTCAATGATTGTTATAGATTTCTTAAATTAGTTAAAGATCCCCTTAAGACATTAGTTTGAACTCTAAAACATTATGAAATCAGTTAGATTACTTATGACATGTGTTAGAACTCTAGAATGAGTTAGAATACTTATTGTCCATTAGTTACATGTATTAAAACTTGTTATTTTTTATGATATATGTGTTAGTTCTAGAATGAGTTATAATACTTATTGTCCATTAGTTACATGTATTAACTTGTTATTTTTTATGATATTAATTCTAGATCCCCTTAAGACATTTGTTAGATTACTAATGACATTTTTTAGATTACTTATGTATGCTTTGATTGTTAAATGATATTTATAGATTTCTTAAATTAGTTAATCAAATGAAAGTAGCTAATCAAATGAAACCATCTAATCAAATCATAACATCTAGTCAAATGAAACCATCTAATCAAATCACCTAATCAGCTAATAAATATGTCTTGAATCATAAACTAAAAATATCAAACATATAATAATGACATATATAAAGAGTCTCGTATCAAAGATATGTGCAACATGTCCTAAACTAGGGAGTCATCTAGGTGCATGCGAACAGAGCGACCCTCTAATCAAATGAAATTAGTTAAACATCTAATCAAAGTAGCTAATCAAATGAAACCATCTAATCAAATCATATCATCTAATCAAATAAAACCATCTAATCAAATCAGCTAATCAACTAATAAATATATGTCTCAAATCATAAACTGAAAATATCAAACATATAATAATGACATATATAAAGAGTCTCGAATCAAAGATCTGTGCAACATGTCCTAAACTAGTGAGTCATCCAGGCACATGTGAATAGAGCGACCCTTTGACCAACTGCCATGACCATCCTCTGGCTGTGAAGCAACAACTGATTCCTGCGAATATAAATGCATGTATATAATAATATTAATGTAAAATACTTGAAATATTATAAATGAATGTTTAAACTAACATATATTTAAAACTTACTTGACCACTAGTAGGTGTCACATCTGGTGAATCTCTCCTATGAAGATGCTCCAAGCCCACACAAGAGGTAATATGCTATGATCGAGTGTCACGAGTAACCTCTGGCTCTGAAGAAGTAACTGACCTCTGCAAATTTAGTACAATAGTTGGTTATATATATACATGTGCATAGTAATATATTATGTAAAGTATAAGTGTATATTTAAAACTTACCTGACCACTAGTAGGTGTCATATGAAGATGCTTTGAGCCCACACTAGAGGTAATGTTCTCTGCTAACTGTGCCTGCAAAATATTATACATTGAACAAACATCAATACACACATCTAAAATTAATTGTTCACTATTTAACTCCTGGAAAGGAGAAAAGAAAACTTTATATACCTGGGTCTTAGGACCAAGAGGATCATCAGCGCACTGTACCATCATATCATCAACTGAAACATCATCACCCGCACCACCTACAGTCTTGAACGTCTCTAGTAATGAAGAGTGTAGAGGTGTGTGTAGCTGAGAGGGAAGTGTTGTAGAGCCTGAACCACCAGGATGAAATAAAAAATCCATAAATGATCCAACATCACTGCCAGAGTCCACTTGACTCAACCCATGTAACTTCTCATCAAATGTGTCTAGGCCCTTAGCTGTGATGTGTACATCTCCAACCTGTATACTTGGCTCTGCAACTGTAGACTGATTTGTGGGTGCAGAGCACTCTCAAAAGTATTGTGAACTATGATGTGCCTGACTAGATGGTGCAAAGCGCTCTGTAGAGTGCTGTGAACTATGTTGTGCCTGACTAGATGGTGTTTCCTGTGTCGGTGGAACTAATAAACCTCGGGTGCAAGTCTGATGACATCTCTCACTGAATGTGTTGGGATCCTCTGCATGTCTGCAATATAAGAATATGACTGCAGGAGATCCTCCAAAAAGTAATGAGCCACATCCAAATGACTATGATGGCTAGAAAGCGCTTATATCTCTCTAGGTGGAGGAAGACCAAAAGCTCTATAAGCCTCATCACTGACCCCTGTAGCAGTACTAGATGAAGCCTCTGTAGATGATCTGCCTCGACTCGGTCTAGTCAAAATATATTTTCCCACTATATCCGAAGTGATGGAGGTGGTTGCAGATGCAATCTCCCCTATCATGTCCAGTACTCCCCTCTGGGAAGCAATGCCCACTCTATCTGCAGTAGTAGCCATCATCGGTGCCACGGCTGGAGTCATGTGCCCAACTAGCTCTCTACAAGTACATACAATTTGATCAGCCCTACGATACTAATCATGATCGGCAACTCTACCGTGCC
The DNA here is from genome assembly GCA_018584345.1 of Thuja plicata. Taxonomy (NCBI): domain Eukaryota; kingdom Viridiplantae; phylum Streptophyta; class Pinopsida; order Cupressales; family Cupressaceae; genus Thuja; species Thuja plicata. Next base: position 988,982 of record MU225710.1, on the reverse strand, counting down.
CTTGACCATAATATCTGGAAAGATCTAAATAGTTGACCCTGAGTCCCAAACGGAACTTAGCATACAACTTCTATACAAAATATAATGGAATCTGGTCATTATTAGGATAACGACAATGTGCTTCAAGAAAATGAGGGTATATCACACATGCGATCTGAGGAACCTCACACTATGTAACCTGATATGCCCTCACCATGGGCTTCCCCTCATAAAATGGTAAAACCTCTAATTTGATGATTTCCTTGGGGACATGACTCTAGACCATCTCCAAGGAAACATCACCCGATACCTCATCTCTCAACTCTCGAAAAATAGTATCAACAACTTGTGGTGTGAAGGAAGAGTGAGATCTCAATCTAGCAGTCTTATCCTCTAACATCCTCAATATAGTGACACAAATATCTCTATATATGCCATCTGGCTCAGATGTACGGATGTTCTCTCTAAGTCGATCCATCTTTATCTGAGCTGTCTGAAAAATAGTGGCCAGATCAAGAGTGCGAGGTGCATCCTAAGCTGGTACATCATGGGCTGGTACATCCTGAGTGGCCATCTAGATGTAACATACATAAAAGCTAAGTGTTAACAATTAAGTACTTGATTACATGTTATAATTGCGTATAAAATGGAAACAAATATAGATGAATATATATAAAATTATAGTTAAATTTACAATACTAGGTCAGGTAATTGGTTTTAATACCTATCCTAATACTCTAATTATGTCTTAAGGGGTCCTATTAAAGGTCTTAAGGGGTCCTATTAGGTCTTAAGGGTCCTTGGATGTACTAATTGGTATTAATAGGTCTAAAGGGTCCTTGGATGTACTAGTAGGTCTTAAGTCTAGTCTTATTAGGTCTTAAGGGGTCCTATTAGGTCTTAAGTGGTCCTATTCTAGGTCTTAAAGATCCTAAGAGTTCTTAAAGAGTTTTATGTCACAATAGGGGTCCTATTAGGTCTTAAGGGTCCTTGGATGTACTAAGGGGTATTAATAGATCCTATTAGGTCAAGTTAGTGGTTTTATTAGGTCTTATGGGGTCCTATTAGGTCTTAAGGGTCCTATTACGTCTAAAGGGTCCTTGGACATGTACTAATTGGTATTAATAGGTATATAAAGGGTCATGATAGGTCAAATAGATAAAAGAAAACACTTGAATACATGTATGTTCGAAATAAAAATTTAATTTAGCACGTTAAGGTTTATGTTGATTTATGTTTCAGTTTCATGTTAGGGATCAATATGGTCAGGGTTTCATGTTAGGGTTCATGTTAAGGTTTAAATGTTAAAATTTATGTTTCAGTTTCATGTTAGGGTTCAAGATGTTGGTTTCATATTAGGGTTTCACA
>MU225710.1:973495-986710 GCA_018584345.1 Thuja plicata | reverse complement strand
TGTAGTTCATTTTCCTAATGTTTTGTAACATTTTCCTAAGGTTTTCTTAGGGTTCATGTTAGGGTTCAATATGGTTAGGGTTTCATGTTAGGGTTCAATATGGTTAAGGTTTCATGTTAGGGTTAATTTGTTAGATTTTATGTTGTTAGAATAAGTCCAATCTTATTAGGTCTTAAGGGGTCCTATCAGGTCTTAAGTGGTCTTATTCTAGGTCTTAACGATCCTAAGAGTTGTTAAAGAGTTTTATGTCACAATAGGGGTCCTAAAGGGACATAGGGTGTACTAATAGTCCTAAAAGGTCCTTGGATGTACACTAATTGGTACTAATAGGTCCTATTAGATCTTAAGGGTCCTAGGTATAGATTAAAGAGTTCTAATAGGTCATCCTAGGTGTTTTATAGGGTCCTACTTCAGTTCTTAAAAAGGTTTATGTCACAATAGGGTCCTAAAGGGTCCTAAGGTGTACTACTTGGGTCCTCTAAGTGTCTTAAAGTGTACTAGAACATGTACTAAGACATGTAATATTTTAACATCCAACTCTACATGAATAACATATATACATGTAACTCTAAAATATATATGTACATAATTTAGAGAGAGAGAGAGAGATTCCTAATAAATTTACTAACTTTAAAAGCAATTTAAAAACAAATATTTTTAATAAATTTTATAAGATCTCTTAATGTTTTCTAACATTTTCTAATATTTCTACTACAGTTTCTAATGTTTTGTAAATATTTTCTAAAATTTGCTAACATTCTACTATGGTTTTCTATCATTTTCTAACATACTAAGTTACAATTTTTTATAACATTTGCTAACATTCTAATTACGGGTTTCTAATTTTTTCTAATGTATACTAAGTTATAATTTTCTAATATTTTCTAATGTTTTATAATAGTTTCTAATGTATACTAGGTTATACTTTTCTAATATTTTCTAATGTTTTATAATATTTTCTAATGTATACTAAGTTACAATTTACTAATATTTTCTAATGTATACTAAGTTACAATTTTCTAACATTTGCAAACATATTCTAACATTTATACTACAGTTTTTTAATGTTTTCTAACATTTTCTAACATTCTACCATGAGTTTCTAACATACTACTATAGTTTTCTAACATATTCTACAATTCAACTATCATTTTCTAACATTTCTACAAACTAAATATTATTTAAAACAAATAATTAACTATTTAATAAATATAAAACATATAATTTATAATTAAAAATGAGAAAAATGTGTGTACCTGATACTACTAACAATCACAAGATGTCGAAGAAGCTCGGGAGGTGCTGACGTCATATTGGTCGTCACTAGTTTGCTCTAAGCCCTGGGTCCACAAAATCTCCAAAAGTGTATGATAAAAATGAAATGGTTAGTTGGAAATTTATACAAATTCTGACGAATAATGGCTTCGTGCGAAGTACCCTACGTGAGGTACTTTGCGCAAAGACCCCGCTTCGCACGAAGTACCCTGCGTGGGGTACTTCGTGCAAAGCCTACTAACCACTTCGCGCGAAGAGGAAACTTCGCTCGAAGCCATCAAAAATGAATTTTTTTTGGAAGTGTGAAATCCTTCGTCTCGAAAAGTTGGACACACTATTCTGATTTCACCCACATATGAGAGCACATAAACTTTACCATTATTTTTTATTGTAACATATAATGCACCAAGAGATGTGCATATTTGTACTTAAATAGAATACATTATGAGTTTTGGGCCACTTGTTCGTGGTGCTATTTGTAAACATTAAAGTGATTTTTTGAATAAAAATTTAATCCCTCTTGTCCAACTTATTGTGTATTATAAACACAAATGTACCAGTAGTTGTACACTTGTATTGTTCAACTATACATAATATGGTGAATGGTTATTGGTGTATGATACAATTATGCATTGGTTCATTTGTGTAGTAATTATTGGCTAACTAATTGAATTTTTTTTAGTGTCAGGTGTGCGTGGAGTGTACGATTATTGGAACGTGATTGGTTATTGGTGCTCTTCGCCTAACCAAATGCCAAACAATATCATTTAAGAAACTAGGGGAGAGGACCCGGTAGTTGAGCGCATTCTAATAGTTGTGATAGTAGTTGTTAATAAAATACCCACACTTGTTGATTTAATATCCAATATTTTTAACAACATTGTACCAATAGTTATGACTTTAAAGTTGCTTTTGCTAATGATGACTACCCATAATTGAATGAATGTGTCCCTTTTCCTAAAAAGCAACCAATAGTGTGATGCCACATCAGCTGTACAAGTATGGGGGTCCCTAATGCACTACGATTGGTCTCACTTTTTTTTTGGGTTGTTTTGGACACATTGGCATAAAGCATGCTGATGTGGCATCGTATTTGATGATGTGGCCCTGGAACCTTAGTTATAAGCAGGCGACTTGCCAGGTAAGCCGCTGTAAAAAAATGGGAGTGATTTGAAATTTCCATGTAGGATTTTGAGAACCGCGAAGTTAGGGTGCTCAACTACCGGGTCCTCTCCCCTAAGTTGCATATCAAGACAACCAAAAAATATCATCAAAATCCAATGTGTAGTTTAAATTATGTGGGTGCACGAAGTTACCTACCTATAACGAATATTGGTACACTTCTCCTAGTATCAAAACCACCTATCTTTTTGTTTACAATTAAATTTCTATAATTATACATTCCAAGATATTTATGTCTACCACTACAATCCAGATATTGAATGCAAGAGTGGCGAGAAAGGCGTCCTTGTTCTCTGCACGGGCATCTTGCCTAGCACTACACTGTTTCTCCCTCTCTCCAAGCCCGCGCCATGGGCTTCTCCACCAAATCCCGCTAGTGCATTTGAGTTGCCTTCAAATGTGGTCTATAGATTATAAAATTAATATTATTCAAATTAATTTGAGCGGGAGAAATTTTGAAAATTTTGTACATATACAGACCAAATGTCCGTCAAATCCTCCTTTTTTTTATATACAAATGGGTATGGTAGTATGACATATGACATCCATCAATTTTTTAGGCTACCATGTCATTTTTTGCATCAAGATAGCCAATGGTGTTAACTAGGGGAAAGGACCTGGTACCTGCACACCCTAACTTTGCGCACCTATAGATCCTAAACCATATGTCAGATTTCAACGATTTTATCAATGTCTCTGTACGCGAGTTAACTGCTTAAAGCTAAGGTTTCAGCTTCTGGGTATTCACAGATCTCTTTGTAGAGACTGTTGAACACAGAGTGGTAAAAAAATGACCATTTCAAAGTGTCGTTTGATATCTGCTATGTTCTTCACCAATAGTCATTCACTGAAAAATACCAGTACTTGTGGCCTAATGTCTCAGTAGTCGTTACGAAATGTCCCAATAGTGGTGCACAAATGAGCTAATTACCAACGAAAAAGCTAAAAAATGATCGACTATTAATACATGTGTGATCAACCATTGGTACATGTGTTATCATTTTTGGGACTCTTTAATATTAGTAATTGGAGGGTCAAAGGGGACGGTTATTAGACCCCTCAAAAGTTACCAGGTCCTTTTTCCTACAAGGAATATTAGTACACTTCCCCACTATCAAAATCACCTATCTTTTTGTTTACAATTGAATTTCTATAATTGTACATCCAAGATATTTATGTCTACCACTACAATCCAGATAAAACAAATACTAAGGACCACATAAATAATAACAATTGATTTTTATATATAATAAATTAAACATTTTATCCATGTACAATATTAATATCAAAATAAACTCTCAACATATTTCTAACAATGAACGAATCACAATAAATGTTACAAATTACTACGCCTAAGTTTTTGCAGTTCAAAATTTACTATCTCTACGTATCCACCGTTTCGTTTTCCAATTCCCTCTCAAGTAGGAAAAGACAGGCCAAATTTGTGATGTACAAATGTACAATTGGAGAATAATCAAGCAATGGTCCTCTTCTCTTCAACACCTGCCCGCGCTGGCATCCCCCTCTGGAAAGCTGTCACATCAACATCAAACCCATGAGCTGGCATTGCCATGGAAAGCGACATCCCCTGCAACTTTTGTCGTCACGTTGTGGACATTTCTTGAGAAAGAAGCCATCACAAGTACCAAACAACAAAGGTTTTAATGAAAAGTCGACGCACACACATCGATAAACGGTAAAGACACGTCAAACACTCGTCCCCGCGTACAAATGTCGTCAAGTGGGAAGCCTGACTCTCTGATTTCCCCCACTTTCCCAAGCGTACGGTCACGTGGATCAGCAGCCTAATGATTCCCATTTTGCCACCATGCACTTACTCTACTCGAGTTAAAGACAGTGGTTGCGCTTTCCTACCACTCCATAAATATCTCACCCAATTCATTGCCTCTCTTAACCCCAGCTGATTTTCTCTCCCTCTATATATGCTCTCTGTTTGTGCCGTGTCAGATACACTATTATTTCTTTCTATATTGTTGGTTTGGTCTGAGTTTAAGTTTCTGGTTTGAAATGGGAGACAGAAAACGCAGGCTGAGTTGCAATGAAGGAGAAAGTCAAGAAGAGGATTCTTTGGTTTGTAAGAGGTTTTGTGGGCTTTCTCCTGAAGCTGAGGAGCTCCTGCATATTCTAGAAGATGCAGAAGAAGAAAGGTGTTTTGCAGAAGAGGAGATTGTTTGTGGTGTGATGAAAAGTCTGGAGGAGGAGATTATGTTGTGTTGTTCTGTTGAGAGTGAAGTGTCAGCCGAGGCTGAGACTCGAACCTGTGACGTGGAGGATGAGATAAGATACTTGCTCAGTGCTTCGGATGATGAGCTGGGGATTCCGCCCAGTCCTTCTGTGGGGGACTCGCCACTTTATAACTTTGATTCTTATGTTAGTTTTTCGGATATTTTAGAAGGCTTGTTTTGGCATTTTGAAGATGGTGACTGTAAATTGGCGGTGCCTGTTGGTGGGGAGGTTGAGGAAAGGGATTTTAGTGAGGTTTGCCAAGGAGGGTAAGATGTTATTTAGTTGGGAAGTTTTGTATATGCAGTGTATATTAAAGATGACATAGCAGGGTTTTGAGCGTGCGAAATCGTAGCGTAGCCATACCCGTTTTTGTTTGACCCTGTTTTGGGTATTTTGTAATCAAGTAGTGAAAGTAATGCAACAAGCAAGAACTATGAAGAAAATTTAAGGATTCTGGGATATATATATATATATATATTCTAATGTCGTATCTCTTGCAGGTAGATAGAGAAAAGTACTCAAATGGATAGATAAATAAAAGTGGAATTTAAAAAATGAACAGTTAATTAAGTTAAAAATGGGTTTTACATAATATATAATATTGTAAATATATAAGTTTTTAGTTTTGACTATGCTTATTTATTAATGTATGTTTTTAGGATTTAATTATTGTGAGAGATTAAGCTATTTAGTGACCCAAAATAACTATTTAACGTGTTTTATAAAACAAAAATGAAATATGTATGATAATAATTAATATAGATATAATAATTTTATGTAGTGGCGAATTTTAGTTATATATATATATATTCAATGTCCAATTTTAGTTGGTATATGAAAAGCAATCTGAAGTAATTATTATATTTTAGAGGATGTTTTAAATTAGTAATGTTGAGAAACATTTTACAGTAACAGGAGAAGACTTTGTATGGAATGATTAAACAATTGTATTTTGCTGTTAATTTCTGTTAGTTGCTATTTTATTCTTTTGGCAGTCTCAAGCTGCTTCTCTATTTGCAAAAGTTTGCATTATTCCAACAATTTTTTTTGTATGCAATGATATAGTGAACAAACTTTCTTTTAATCATTTATTTCAAGTTTAACTGGTGTTTACATATTAAAATATTAATATTTATTATCTTCATTATCTTAAAAAAAATACTATAATATTATTAACTAAACTAAAGTAGATTTAAAATTAGAATAAGATCATTTTCTTTAAAATAGTTTCAAATTTTTCAAAAGATATATTTAAAATATATACTTTTATTTATTTGAATTATTTAATAGTAATTCTATTAATATATGTACTTTAATTTTTTTTAAAAAAGAAGGGCTTGAGTTTTAGCTTATTTGTTGGAGCAACTTGTGGTAAGGTCACTCTCAAGTTTACATAGTATGAGCTCATTATCTGATTTCTACAGTCTTTAAAATAAAATATTAATCATAACAAATTTTTACAATTTATAGGTAATTATTTAGACATTTTTTTCTAAATAAAATATTAATGATAACAAATGTCTACAATTTATAGTAATTATTTTGAATTTTTTTTCTATTAGACTGCATAAGTATTTTCTATCAATCAACTTCCTTCGTGATTCGTGATCTATGATCACGATGATAATGCAAGCAAAAAGAACATTGAAAATGAGTTCTTTTGCTCTCATTATCATCCCAAGTGTGATTATAAATGTTTATGGAAAAGCTTCTAATGTTTTGATGGGAAAACTTCTACACGATCTACTTAGAAAAAATGTATAAATAAATTTTTATTTTTTGAAAAATATATATTTTTTAAAAGATTATTTTTTCGAATCATTCATTCTAGAACTTTCTATACAAAACATTGATGCAAATAACTTTTACACAGTTGAATAAAAAACCAAGCACATTTATAAAAATATTAGCACATTTATAAAATTATTAATTTTTAAAGAAATTTAAAAATGATTACATTTCACCTTTTTTTTTTTAATGAAAACACACCATCAATACAAATGATTGAAACTTGTGAATTAAATAGTTTGAGAAAGGCACTTTGGGCCAACAAGGTTTGGTTCACTAATTAACAAACATGAAAATTTAAATCTATGAATACAATGGATTAGAGGGGGTATAATGTGTGGGATCACAATGACATAAGAGATTTTAACTAAATTAACACATTTTTAACTAAATTAACACAGTATTATGCTTTTAAATAAATACAATTGAAATAATTTTTAAAATAAAAAATAAAAAATTTTAATATATATTTTTTATAAATAAAATGAAGCTCAAACATTTTGAAAATAAAAATAAAAATAAATTATAAATTATTTTTAAATAAAATATTTTTGAAACAAGTAAACTAAAATAACAAGGCTGCAAAGCAGCATAATTCCTCCAAAATTTTGGCAAGATTGTTTTAATTTTGCAAAATGATTATAAAAAATGGATTCTATTAATATATGTGTTTTTAATGTGAAAACAAATTTATATTTATAGTTAAGATTCACTAGATTAAAAACTAATAACATTCAAAGCACCTTATTCTATATGTCTTCTATATGTCTGTATAAATGATGCGCATAGAACATGCACCATTTTGTAGCGAAAGATATGTTTTCTGTCATGGAATTTATTTCTTGGACCATATTATCAATCAGTGGGTAAGCTATTTAGTCAAAAAAATTGTTGTTCATTATGTTTATAGGTGGATAAACATTGTTTTGCTTGTAGTTTCACTTTCCAACTTCCAATCTGATGAATGATCATAATTCGACAGTGATCAGAGGGATGTTAATCTTTGAATTGTTGGGCCAATGTCAGTAAATTAGTCCAGAGTCGTGACTGATAAAATCACGATTCCATGGATCGTGCTTTTCATAATTTAAACTTCTGTCAATCACAAAGCAACTCCACATCCTCTATTGTGCATGTGCAACCATGGTCCATGCTAAACCTAGCTATACAAAACAGAAGCTGAAAACTCTTGAAAACATTCAAAAAATGTAGTAAAAAATATTGAAAACCTTTAACAGAATATTTGAAGAATGCATGCAGATAATCAAACTTCGTTAAATACATCATAAATCCACACCATATTTTCAGCTATTACTCAAAACATTATATCTGTTCTCAAATTTTCTTGAAACAATAATTTTTTAGCAGATCAAAATTAGCTATGTAATCCACCCATATTACAGTGGTATAAAATATTGGTCAATTGAATTGGCAAATGTGTGAAATACTCATAGAATTGATCTTGCAATCTTTATTTTTTTTTTTATATATGTACTATTTTGAACTGGATGCCATGGTTTCTTTTTCAAGTCTGTTCTAGTATGAGGAAGCCTTCCATTTTCTTCTATGGTAACTAGCACCACATAGATAAATGAGTAATGAGAGAAAGACACCAATCACCCAACCGTTCTACTGACATTCAAACTGGGAAAAAAAATTATATGCAATTTATTCTGCTGAGATAGGTCTCAAAAAATCACTCAAACAGGCAAAGACCCTTTTGAGTTAGTCACAGCATAGAGCAAGCACGCTTAGTTTTTAGAGGGTTTTTTATTTTTAATAAGCATATATATTTTCTTTAGATGAAAACTCAACTTCTGAAATATAAGTTTTAAAACTCAGTGGCATTACAAAAACATAAACATAAAATATGAAGGCATTAACTAGTTGCTTGTTTACATGCAACACAGATAAGAAAAAAGTATAATTCATAATATCTTCACAAAGCATGTATTGTTTATGTAGAAACTTAGCAAAACATACCTGTTGCTCAAATACGAGAGGATAAGATTGGTTTCAAGGCATAGTTTGGTTTCATCGTATTCATGAATTGTAAAAATGCAAACAGGAACTGCGAGATATACAACCACAACCACAACTTTCAAGATTTATTGTTTATTTCTTTGTGAGACATTGTCATTTTTTACCAGATTAAAATTTCTAAACAAATATATTTAGCTAATAAAAATAGAGGCATATGGAAACCAATAAAAGAAACTCTCAAGTTAATTAACATGTATTTGAACGAGGCTAATTTTTCTTCATTGTTTGGGATGATAGTTGTTTGAACTGACAAAACCCCATTTTGAGGTAGCTTAAAATAATTAGAGATAACATAGTTGACAAGGATCAGAAATGACAACTGTAGAATCATTACAATAAATAAATAAAACATAACCCAAAATGTTGAAGAGAAGGGCCAAAAACCTAAGCTGGCAAAATGTGAAAATTACTAGAGAGAGAGAGAGAGGGGAAAATGGGGACAAATCAAAACTAGTTTTTCTTTTGATTGCCCACTTGCAATATTTTTATATGTACTTGATCTTTAAAGTGAGAACGCTTGCACATATATAAAGAATAAATGTTAAAAAAGACTTATAACAAACTCAAAACCCATCTTCAAAACCTAGCCTTCTCAAACTGTTTTGCTCCACCCTATATTGTTATTAGAACAAATTTCTATCCTAGGCTTAACCAGTACCAAGATGTGCATACCAAAAAAGTCTAGTTGTTGTTGCAACTCATTCCAAAACCTGAAGAATCTACATTCACCAGTCATAATATAAACAATAATTAGATCAATCCCATCATTCTGAAAGAATAAAACTATTTTCAAAATAAATAATACCAAATATTTAGCAGAAGGCACCACAAAATGTTTTTTGTACGATGATGGAACTGGACAATGGTGAACCAAACAGATAATACTAGGAAAAAAACATCGTTTGCGTGTATGTAAAATAAGAACCAACTTGAAAAAAGAAAAAGAAACCCTGTAAATTAAAGTGGTCAGAAGACAACGGAAGCAGTGGCAGAACAAAGACCTGCCCACAATAACACTGCAGACATGACAAGAAAAAAAGGAGCATGGCGAGAACAGGGAACCATGCGTAGAGACACGATTTCCCTAACCCTTAACTTTCAGTCGGCCTTAACCACACGTTTTACAAATTATATTTTAGCTTTTACAAATAGTTTTTCCCCAAAAAATATTTGAGAGACCTTATAAAATAGGTAGTCATTATTGAAATGCCAACCGAAAAAAGCACCCATATCGCGTGATTTTTTTGAGCCAATCATATTTCAGAAAAGTATATGCTATTTTTAAACTTTGCAATTGCAAACAAATATTTCCTAAAGATTTGTTCATATAGGCCACCCATATCCAACTTTGCAATCCCAAACAAATGTTTCTGAAAAAATCGCTCTTATTGGGTGATTTGTATGAGCCAGTCATATTTTAGAAAACTAATTTTGTTATTATATTTTGTTAAAAATTGAGTAGATTTACATTAATAAAACTTAATATTTTTTGAAATAAGAAAATATCTTCAACCTGATTTACTAAAATAATGAATTATTAATAATGAGTTAAGTTCAGTCTAATGCTTATAGTTCTAGGTCTATGGCACACAAACTAATAAAGATTAAAAGTTGATTTTTTAATTTTAATTTTAATTAAATAGAGCAAAATTTACCAAGAATATAAACTATTAATTGATTAAATTTAAATTGAATATCATAATTAGAAAGATAATTGAAATGTGAAAAGGACTCTATGCATATATTCCTCGTCTAATGGTTTTAGAATTAAAAACGCCTCTACTAGATAGCCTTGCTCGTTTGTCTAACCTCTAAAAAAAATAAAAAAATAAAAATGACATTCTCTTTCTCTTTCTAGCTTAGTAAGAAAAATAAATCAATTTGAAAAGAAAGAGAAGTAATTGTAAATCAGATGGAAGGTCAAAAGCTAAGAATAAAATCGGAATCCTCCTAGAAAAAAAACATGGAATGACAGGGAGCAAAGATGTGGTGAATCCACCACCAATTAGTTTTGGGCAAGTCCAAAAAGATTTGCTTTTGAAGTTTTGATTATACGACAAACTGGGCATCTAGGTTGGGAATATCCAAGATCGTGTGCGGCATGATAAAAGAGTCTCGAGGAAGACACCAGGTAAACGAAGCGTCGGCGGAGACTGAGACTCGATCCCATGACCTGGTGGATAGATACGATATTTGCTCAGTACATCACACGATGAGTTGGGAATTGCCTCTTCATCACCTTAATTTTTATGTTGATGTCAGTTTTTCCGGAGACTATGGAGAAACATAATTTGCTATATTTTAACATCATGACTCTTGATGCACGTAACAATCGACTTAGGGCAGGAGTATCAAACGCTACTTGGCTAAATGGGTGGTCCATACCCCACCTCTAGAAAACTCATCATCTTACATTTGAGTCTGATGACTATCTTCCATTAAAGATGTAGTGGTTTTAATTAATTAATAAAAAAGGATTGCATCACTCTTACCATGAATAAAACGTATTTACCATAAGAGGATTCAAGAATTTGAGATAAACTATTCTAGTGAGGATTTGATGATTATTATTTTGAAATTTTTTATGAGATATCTTTCTTTTGAAATTTCATCTTCTTCTTTTTTATCTCAAAGTTTATTTTAACGATAGATTGCTATTGAGTTGCTAAAAAAAATCAAGTCTAAATGAAAATTTCAAGAATTTCTAAAGTAAATTGTTTATATAGGTGAAAGGATCTAATAGTTGAGTATGTTCTAATAGTTGTTATCATTTGTAGATTTAATATCCAATATTTTTAATAATATAGTATTAACAGTCCTAACTTTAAAATTGTTAGTGTTGGTGATGAGTATCCATAAACGAATGAAATGTATTCATTTGATCTAGAAAGTAACAAATAATGTGATGCCATATCAACATACTAATAAAGCATGACTTAATGTAGAACTACCAATCTATTTTTCTCTAAGAGTCTTTCGAACACCTCACCACAAAAAATAAAATTATATTTTTCTTTTGTGTTGTAATCTTGCTGAAACTCTTATGAGCATGTACGAAGGCTCAAAAAGAAAAAAAACTATTGATATAAAGATCATATATGATAATATGACCTTGAAACTTTTATTATAATAAATTTTTTACCAAATAAACTATTAGGGGAGATGACCCAATAACCGTTAGGGGGTTAGTAGTTAGGGGGTCTAATAACCATGACCTTTTTGTCACATTTACCCCGCAATTACTAATGCTAAAGGAGCCCCAAAACAATAACATATGTACCAATAGTCGATCACACATGTACTAATAGCCGATAATTTTTTACTTTTTTTGGTTGGTAATTGGCTCATTTGTGCACCACTATTGGGACATTTTGTAACAACTACTAGGACATTTAGTCACAAGTACTGGCATTTTTTACTATACACCATGAATACCCAGAAGCTGAAACCTTTGCTTTAAACAGATAATTCACATACAGAGATACACCGAAAAATTTGTCGAAATCCAGCTTACAGTTTAGGATTTGTAAGTGCACACTAGGTCCCTCCCCTATTGAAAATTAAGAGTAGTTTGAAATTTGAAGAATGTTCAACAACCATATAGTCTCCGACTGGTACTTCCCTTTCATTTATTTCATTCATTGCGTGCAACTTTGCGAGTGGGGTTGGCCGTTTGGAGCATCTTTTCGATTTGAAATTATTTTGCCTCCCTAACCCAGCTAGGTAGTGATTACTGATAGCTATCTTTTCTTTTTAACTGTTCGCGGTGAGTCGCATATGTCATGCCAACATCATAATGGGCTATATTGTCTTCAACAGGTACTTCTTCAGTGATGGGATCTAACGGTTCCCATGGACCTGTTCTTTTGATCCAATGGCGGTTGATCACCATTTCTGACAGTCCCTTAAACCTCACAGACTGCAGAATTAAAGTTTTTCCTTTTGATTTGAGTGTGGACCAATGCTCTTCTTTAGCTCAGCCAGCGGTGAGTCTTCTGCAACTGACAGTACAAGACCTTTTTACAGTGCTTGGGGAGATGACACGTGGCTGTTATGATGTCAAATTTCTTTTGTATATGAGGATCTTCAGACTTACATTAAATCATGATGATGTGACTAGTCTGGATGCTTTAGACTGAGAAGTACAATATGAAATATCATGAATAGTTGATCTCTTCTTTATCCGGTCGATTAATTCGTTTTTCTGACATGTTTGCCAATCGCGGGAGCTATTGACTGACGCATTTTGAAGCAGCATTATCTTGACACCTGGCATATCAAATGCCGGGGATTCTATGTTGGTCATTACACTTATGCTTCAATAAGATGGTGTGCATACCCTTAGCACAAGATTCAATGAGGGACACTTCCTCCAACCTATTCATTAATTCCCCTTTCTTGATTACATGAGGGCCCGTTTGGTGCATGGCATTAACTTATCCAGAATAGGCCTATTCCAGAATAAGGGCCTATTCTCGAATTAATTAATTCTAAAAATGAAAGCTGGAATAAGCTATTCTCTGTTTGGATCCCATATTGTAAAATTGGAATAAGGATTATTTTTTTATTTTTTTAATTAATTTGAATATGTATTTTTAACTTGTGTACATATATACACATACACATACACACACATATACGTGTGTATATACACATGTGTATATACACACGTGTGTATAC
>MU225710.1:892556-920534 GCA_018584345.1 Thuja plicata | reverse complement strand
CAATTTGTGCAGTGTACATAAATGCAAGGCGGTGATTATTCTCGACGATCGACAGGTAGCTAGGACTAAAGATAACACAGCTCAAGAGACCATCATAGGTTGTCTCTTTCTTCAGTCTATATTATTGGCAGAATGTTTTACATTGCATTAGCTCATCAAATCCAGGGATTTGAAAGAATTTAATAGAATATTTTCATGACAACGTATATTATTTAAGTTGATGTTACACGAATTTATCTACTTCGCACACTTATATACTATGAAGATGGCGATAAAGAAGCATCTCCTACCATGGCCATGCTTCTTTATCGCCATCCTCATAGTCTACAAGTGCGTGAAGTAGATAAATTCATGCAACGTCAACTTAAATAATATACGTTGTCATGAAAATATTCTATTAAATTCTTTCGAATCCCCGGATTTGATGAGCTAATGAAAGGTAAACATTCTGTCAATAATATAGACCAAAGAAAGAGAGAACCTATGATGGTCTCTTTAGCTGTTTTATCTTTAATGTGCATATCCATCAGTTTTTTGACATTTCATAATTAATTTCCGACAGCAGTGCTATGCCTTTGACAGATAAAACGTCAGAGAATCATAATTTACGACAATTCTTCTGACAGTAATGCTATACGTTTGACAGGGCAACCTGTCGAAGAAATGTTGCATGAGTGTCACTATTCTGATAGTTAAAGTGTCGCAAATAAAAACACTTTAGATAGAAACTTTGACAGTAATGCTATATATCTGACAGGTATATCTGTCAGAATTAGGTGGAAACTGTCGCTATGCCAACAGTTATAATGTCGGAAAGGATATGTTTTTGACAGTTATTTTCGACAGAGATTGTATATTTCTGATAGGTTGTGGTGTCGGAATGTCGATGGATGAACCGCAGGAAATGCCATAACAAAGTTGTTGTCATGTGAAAGTTTTTGACGTGATGTGGTGTTGGTAAACCAACGGATATGTCTTCTGTCGCAATTTCCTACGCAAAAATGGTGACAGACTCATGTGTCAAAATACAGACAAATGAGCATTGGAAATCCGACAAATGGCCATCAGAATTTGACCTCAAATGTACTAGTGAATTAGAAGCTTAGTTTATTTTTGTTGTGGCCCTATGGTGGCATGATCCGTGTTTTGGCTCTGTTACTTTTTGTCTAGGCTTTCTTTTGCTATATTACTCTGTTTCGGGTTTCAGGAACTCTGTAAAACCTATTTTACTTAATCAAAAACATAATAATTGATAGCTTAGATATAATTAAAGTGTGATACAATCATCATCTTTTGGTGGTAGACACATTTGGAATTTTTTTTTACAAGAAACAAGTGATGGAATGAAATAAAACATCTTTATTCTCTTCCTAAACAACAAATCGACACATGGACCAAGAAAGGCAAAAAAAATCACAGAGGCCAATAATATACATATAAAGGGTAATATCAATATAAAAAAATTATGACATAAAACTTTAAAGGTAAATAAATGTGACTAATAAAATTAATAACTTATTTTAGCTTCTTTCAAAACCTTCACAAGTAATTTTCTTCTCACCAACTTATTTCTCACATGGAAACTAATTTAGATGCACTATTCTCCAATTCAAAGACACTGTTTTGTATAAGATACGCAAGAGAAGAACATTTGTAGTTTTCTTTTGCTAAAGTATAATGTTTTAGATATATTTATATAGAAATATGCAATAGCTCCGACAAGTACAACTCTAATAATATGAAGTATCTCTACAAGAAATAAGAACTCTCCAAGTGCATTGAAACACCTAGAAGATGTTTCCTTTGGAATAAAAATCAACACCATTCTCATATCATTTTAATCTTTTGTAAGCATTAGGAAGTTGATGTTTTCTTTAACAAATAACTCTCAATAATTAATGTGCATGTCCTAGTTGCACTTCTTAAACATCTATAAAGTTTTTGTTGTTCCCACATAACAACCCATCTATGATTGCAAATGTCACACCAGTAGGAATTATGACAATAATATGCATCTGTTTGATTGTCTTGTAATAACAAAGGATGTTGATGATGTAAGGGATGACATATTTCATCTTTATAAAATGCTCTCACAATTTGATTATATTTCTTTTGGTATAAGCTTACCATCAATTCCTTTTTCATTATTTATCCACCTCATCAATCTTTTAATCATTAGATTTGCAAATTTTCTTCAAGACTTCATATCCACTCCTTGTCACTAATCCATCATTATCTAGTAGCACTAACCATCTCTTTTTAATGTATAGGTGCTTCAAAGGATTTTGATCATCCCTTCCATGACTAAATCTACATCCTCCATGAAAAACTTGCAATGATGCCAAAGTGTAATCATATCCTCAAATGAGAGTTTTTGTCATTTCATTTCTTGTGTCACATCTTTATAGACCTCTTTGACCATTGCTACATCACACTCTTCCACAAAATGGTATCCCACATATATAATATGCACATTGTTATGAATTTGTTGTAATTTCTCTAAGCTGGATTTCATTTTGAACTTTGAACTTGAAGGTTCGACATATAGAAAAAAAAATCTATTTTCTATTGCTCCTTTGTTCACCTGTAACATGAAAATAGAGAATTATTATAAATTAATATTTCACCACAATGGCTCAAAAGCCTCTCAACACAAACAACCAAACCAAGAATTCTCCTTTAGGCAGTCACTCCAACACTTCAACATATTGATACAAACAGGTAATCATCAAGGAAACAACATACTAAAAGCATGATTCCATCACTCCTCATCAACTTCAAATCTCATTTCACCATGAGTCATGACCCTTTGGCCTATGGGATACAATCAGTAAATAAGGCCTTAAAGGCCTAATTAGGCCACCATTACACAACAACTACCACAAAATTACACCATACAATCAAACCAACACCATGGAGAGGTGGATAAAAACTTAAAAACAAGTAATCCACTGGTCTACAGGGCCAAGATCCATCAAAATTAACATAGAATTCCAAAAATCAGTCACAGTCACAAGAAATCAGTCGATTCCGTGGAAGTTGAAGGGCTAGGGCATCAAGCCATTTCTTCCAAACTTAATAACTTTCTCCAAAGCCTTAAAAATATTGTATAGGAGGCTCAGACCTTCCATTCCACTCATTTCTAGATTTTTCCCACGGTGAAAAAAGAGAAATCACAATTTTTGAATACAAACCCCAAAATCCGATGTTCCAAACATAATAACTTTCTCCAAAGCCTTAAAAATATTGTATAGGGGGCTCAGACCTTCCATTCCACTCATTTCTAGATTTTTCCCACGGTGAAAAAAGAGAAATCACAATTTTTGAATACAAACCCCAAAACCCAATGTTCAGGACAGTTTTTAGAGATCGGTTTATTTGACCCTTTAAATGACATTATAAAAAATACTGGAAAGAAGAAAGTTTGTCCACAACATCAATACCTTTCCATCCATCCAAGTTTCATGTCCTTACAGGTTTGTACATGGCCGTGCTAACACATTTTCTGACTACGAATTCTGGAAAACGTTTTCAGAACTGACTGTCTTCACCAAAATGGTTATAACTTCTTCAAAGCTCAACAAACATTTCTCAAACCAGATTCATTTGAAAGTAGACTCATATAAATTTACATAAAGTATGTTTCAGGGGTCCAAAACACTGTATGGAGCCGTACCAAACAAAAGAACTTGGAGAAAATTGTTATAAATCAGAAAATCAAAGAAAACTTTTATTGATTTCTCCTCAAATTCATTCAATCCCATATCTTGACCCAAAGAGTAATTTTATAAATTTTTACATCTTTCTCAGCTGTCTTCAACCAACTTTTAAATCAGTTGGACATTTGGATAACTTAAGGAGAAGTTTTGCACAAAATTGACAAAGTTGTCAAAGAGCAACTTTTGAGCAATTTTAACATTTTGTCAACCAAATGACCTTATTTCAACATAGGACTTCTAAGAAATGTCAAATATGTCATAAATGAATGAATTAAATCAATTGCATAACCTTTGACCACCTCTGGAGGCATTGATCCATGTTGACCCACTCAGCGCCTAGTTGGCCTAAAGATTACAAAATGGCTCAATGGCCTTACATCTTTGATCCAAATGAGCATTATAACCTTATTTAACTTTAAAAAGAAATTAAATGGCCTCATAGTGGCCTTATTACAATCATTTGACCAAAATGGTCATGGTGGCCTCAAACGACCCTTAGTGCTCCTGCACCATACAATCCCCCTAAAAGAATTCCAAGTCCCTTAGAAATGGGGTTGCGAAAATCTTCTTGCTTCACATCATCCTCCACCTGGTTGTCCCTTCCGCATGTTAGGTACTTCAAGCCTGCACCCAATTTTGGTCTTTCACCATCTCTAGCCTTCATCTTCACTCTTTCTCAAACATATGAACCCGTGGAGAAAAAAAATATGCCTCTTCCAACCAATTTTCCTTGGTTCCTGCATGAAAATGAAAATAACAGAAACTTCATGAGCAAAAGACAATGGATTAGTACCAAAATCATGCATATAAATAGTGCTCTCCTCAAATATTTTTGGTAGCCATTGCCATCCACTATCAACCCATTCATTCATCTACCCACTCTCTGTCTTCTGCTTAACAACATCATGATTTCCATCACCACCATCACATACTTATCCTTCTTCTAGCATCATCTCCTCTACTTGTTCAACTCCACCCTTACTCTTCCATTCTTCCTCAAGGGCTGCATATACCTTCCACAAATCAGTTTCTTTATCTATGATTACAGCTCCTACATCTTCTTTACCTTCTTTGGTTTTCTCACTATCCTCTTCTATCAAGGGTTGTTGTGCCTTTACTTCTAACTCCACCATCTTCATCTGCCTTCTCCTCTTTATTAGCCTTTGAATAGGCCACAAAAACTTCTTTCTAACTTTAAAATTCCAACTTTGCAACTGCTGCTTTCTTGTTTCCAATTCTTCCATTTCTTTCCTATTTGTTCCATATCATGCCTCAACTCTCTAATCTCTCTCATCCTCTATTTGCCTCATTTTTTCCTTGTTTCTCTTCCTCTCTTCCTCTTCTCTTTTCCTTTCTTGATTCTTCTTCATTGAACCCTCACCTCTCAAGTACTCCCTCAATGCACTCACCAAATCCCTCTCACTCTGCTTCATCTTGACCTTGCCTCACCTAGGTGCCTCCACTTTTCTCTCCCTAGTCTTTTCAAAACCACTCATCAAGCTATCTTCTCAACCTGAATAACACACAACACAACACCACACAACTCCTTACTTATATTTCCAAAACCTTTTGGGATCTGATACCAATATGATGCAGAGGCTCAAGTTCATGACTCAACAACTTGGAAACATCCTAATGCCAATCAGGCATATTTCACCATAATGACTCAAATGCTTCTCAACACAAATAACCAAACCAAGAACACTCCTTCAAGAATTCACTCCAACACTTAAAAATATCAATACTAATAGTAATCATCAAGGAAACAACATACTAACAACATCAATCCATCACTCCTTACCAACTTCAAATCTCCTTTCACCATGACCCTTTTCTCTATGGGATACAGTTAGTAAATAAGGCCTATAAGGCCTAATTAGGCCACCATTGCACAACAACTACCACAAAATTAGACCATACAATCAAACAAACACCATGGAAAGGTGGAGAACAATTTAAAAACAAGTAAGCCACTGGTCTACAGGGCCAAGATCCATCAAAATTAACATAGAACTCCGAAAATCAGTCACAGTCACAAGAAATCAGTCAATTTCGTGGAAGTTGCAGGGATGGGGCATCAAACCATTTCTTCCAAACATAATAACTTTCCCAAAAACCTCCAAAACATTTTAAAAGAGGCCCAGGCCTTCCATTCTACTCATTTCTAGATTTTTCCCATGGTGAAAAAAAAAAAGAGAAATCAATTTTTGAATACAAACCCCCCAAAACCCTATGTTCGAGACAATTTTTAGAGATGAGTTTATTTGACCCTTTTAAAGACACTATAAAAATTACTGGAAAGAAGAATCTTTGTCCAAAAAATAGAGAAATTTTCATCCATCCAAGTCTCATTTTCGTACAGGTTCGTACATGGTCGTGCTAACACATTTTTTGACTACAAATTCTAGAAAACAATTTTCAAAACTGACCGACTTCACCAAAATGGTTATAACTTCTTCAAAAATCAACAAAATTTGCTCAAAATAGATTTATTTGAAAGTAGACTCATATCACTTTCCATAAAGGTAGTTTTCAGGGGTCCAAGACACCGTTGCAAAAAATAGTTATAAATCAAAAATTCAAAGAAAAGTTTTATTGATTTCTCCCCAAATTCTTCCAACAAACCCATGCCTTGACCCAAAGAGTAATTTTATACATTTTTACATCCTTCCCAGCTGTCTTCAACCAACTTTTAAATCAGTTGGACATTTGGATGACTTAATGACAAGTTTTGCACAAAATTGCCAAACTTTTGAGCAATTCTAACATTTCTCAACCAAATGACCTTATTTCAACATAGGACTTATAAGACATGTCAAATATGTCATAAATGCATGAATTACATCAATTGAATCACCTTTGACCACCTTTGGAGGCATTGACCCATGTTGACCCACTCAGGACCTAATTGGCCTAAAGGTTACAAAATGTCTCAATGGCCTTACATCTTTGATCCAAACGAACATTATAACCTTATTCGACCTTAAAAAGAAATTAAATGGCCTCATAATGACCTTATTACAATGATTTGACCAAAATGGTCATGGTGGCCTCAAATGACCCTTAGTGCTCCTGCACTACATAGAGCACTACATGATAACTTGTTTAAAAAGTTATATTAATTTTAAAAAACTTATTTGAAGAAAATTTTACTTCAACATTACATCTTACCAAATTTAGTTTATTGAAGAGAATATTTAAGCTTGATTCATCATGCATGATAGAGACAATTTGATTCATCTTTCTTTTGGTCAATGAGAATGCCTCTATGCCCCATTACATCATTGTCGACAATGCATCTTGATTTACAATATTTCCTTCTTCATAAAAAATAATTCAAAGTAGATTTTTTCTTTCTATTTTGATCATATTAGCATTAGGAAGAACTCTCCGGTTCATTTTTTGAATAGCCCCTGCATAAGTACCAAGCCCATAAAATTTACTTTTAAGAAGAGGATCTAGATCATTTCAAAATTATGGCCTTCATATCTAAGTTTTTTATAGATTCAGGTGTATTTAGAACACTTATGAAGATGCCCACCACATTGCAAATCAGTTGATCTAACGGTACCTGAAACATACATGTTATAACATATTACATGAATTGCAAATGTTTGATATTCATTTTGAAGGCAACTAAAAGTTTTGCTCTAGTCATATGATACATTGTATATATTAATTTGCTTCAAATTTATAATTTATATGAAAACAATATTTTATAATTTCATTATATGATGAATGTACCTAGTTAAGTTGACTGTCGATGAGGTGATCTATACTATTTTCCTGCAATATTTGAATAAAATCTTCAAACCTTATTTCAATGGGTGGCTCAGCAATTCCAAAAGACTTCCTTAAACATAGAGATTCTATAAAGTCTCCAATTTTATTGAAAATTATGTCTTCTTTATATGAGATTTTTGAGCTCTGTATGACCTCTCCTAAAATGTCATCTTCTCCAAAATTATGGTCAAGATTCCCAAATTTGTGTTCTTTATCATCTACCTCTAAGTGCTGCAATCAATTTTCTCATTGTGAGAACTTCAAATTTTGCCAATATTTAAAGGTACTAAAATGAGGTTTATCATTTTTTTTGTTTGGAATGTTTCTATAGATTTGTAGAGTTGATTTTTCTCAAGTGATGTTTCTTAACAAGAATAAGTTTATTATTATTATTATTTTATTGATCAAAGTAGATTACAAGAAAAGAATGGTAGTTTCAAGTGATGTTTCTTATCTTGAATAAGTTTTATAAATATCAATAAAACAAAATATTGGACACTATTTGAGATTAAACAAAAGAGACTAAGATTCGTATCCTAACAAAATCATTGTCAACTTAGATATAATTAAAGGGTGATACAATCATCATCTTGTGGTAGTAGATACATGTGATTAATTTTTAACAAGAAACAAGTGATGGAATATAATATAACAATTTTATTCAATTTCTAAAAACCATATCCAAAAAGGCGAAAAAAAAAACATAGAGGTCAATAATATAACAAAATTTAATACATTATCAAATTTTAAAGGAAAATACATACAATTAACAAAATTAATAACTTATTTTGGCTTCTTTCAAAACTTGAAGTTTGATTCAGTATGCATGGTAGAGAAAATTTAATTAACCTTGCTTTTGGTGAATGGAAAGGCCTCTACACCCAATGACATCATTGCAGATAATGCATCTTGATTTGCAATTTTTCCTTCCCGATCAAATATAATGCAAAGTGGATTTTTCTTTTCCAATTTAACCATATTAGGATTAGGAAGAACTGTCCACCTCATTTCTTAAATAGCCCTCGTGTATGTACCTACCCCATCAAATGTATTTTTAAGTAGAGGGATCCAGATCATTTCAAAATTGTAGCCTTTAGATTTGAGTTCTTTATAAATCTGTTCTAATTTAATGTATTCGCATGTGTTTAGATCACTTATGAAGATGCCCACCACATTGCCCCTTAGTTGATCCAACGGTAACTGAAACCATGCATATTACAATATATTACGTGAATCGCAAACGTTTGACATTCATTTTGAAGGCAACTACAAGTTTTTCTCTTGTCATAGGATACATTGTATATATCAATTTGCTTTAGATTTATAATTTCTATATTTACATGAAAACGATATTTCTATATTTTTATTATAAGATGAACGTACCTGCTTCAGTTTACCGTCGATGAGGTGATCTGCACTGTTTTCCTTCAATATTTGTATAAAATCTTCAAAACTACTTTCATTGGGCGGCCCAGCTGTTCCAGAAGACTTCCCTGAGCATATACACTCTATAAAATCTGCAATTCTGTTGGAAATTACATCTTCTTTATGCGAGCTTTCTGAACTCTGTATGGCCTCTCCTGAAATGTCATCTTCTCCAAATTGATATTTAAAATCCACCACGACATTCGCCATGCAAGAGACAAAGAAAAGGCAGGTAATGAGACGATGTCGCCTCACGTCAGTTGAAGCAATGGCACACGATCCTATTGGCGCCATCTTCAATATTTGTCGGAAACATTCTTCTTCTTCTTCTTTCTCTTGTTTTTTGTCGTTTCACCCTTCTCTTTTACTCTTTTCACTTAAACAATCCTCAGCCGTCTACTTTTAGAAGCCGTCTTTTGCTTTTTCCATGGCGGACCCAACAAGTGGTTGTAGAAGGTGATGATGATGAAATTCCATGTGGAGAGGGAGGCCGATGACTACCACACTTGTCTCCTCTTCGAACACCATCGATGCTGAGCGCTCTATCAATTGCTGTCTAGTGTTCTCCCATTCCACACAGCAAACCCACTCTTGCAGCGCGGTTCCACTCCTCCCAGTCCTGCATACAACAGATACCAACTACGCGTTCTTGTTATTTTAACAAGAATTGCAATGAGACAAACATGTAAAGATCGGATCCTCCACTTACCACAACATTCTCTTCAGTACACACGACCATGGTGTTGGAAGTGGATTCACTCTGATTCAGGGGGGTGAATTAGAGGGAAGAAATTTATTTTCAAATGTATCATTTTACAATTTTTGCAAACATTGAATACGAAAATAATAAATGATGAATTGGTTAAGCACATGTACTACTTAACTGAAAATGCAAGTGATAGTCCAATCAATCATGATCAAATATACACTAACTAATTTGTGAATAGTGAATGAACTGAAATACAATATAAGAAGACGACCTTAACAATGCAAAACATGTGTTGATACAAGACAAAAAAACATGATGATATGTTTGAACCAGTAACTATATAAAAGTATTTGAACATGCAGAATTACAAAAATGCACCATAATATGAAAACACAAGTCAAATAGAAGCATCTCATAACACATATTTCACATATTTTGTGCTGAGTGGAAAACCCTCAAAACCAAACTGGTTTTGTCATAAGGAGAAAAACCACTCCAAAATCTGTAACTTTTATTGAGCACCAACTCTTTACACCATTCTGCAGCTCCAACTGCAAGGAGCACCGACCCCTCCTTTTCTTTTTATTTTACAATGTGTAGTATATTAGATTATATATACATATAAATACATGTTTCAATTTTCATGCATTCATACATATAAATAATCATATGAATTTTCTTTCAGTACAACGTCATATTCCACATACAAGAAAGTATGAATATGCTTCTTTTAATTCACTCTCTTCTCCAAGTCTTTGACACATACACATACTCCCTTATATAGGGATACAATAGAATTTTACATTCACTGTCTCATTTACAGTTACAACAACTGTAACTATTTTATACAACATCAAATCTTTTGATTAGGACAAAAATCTTGAACGTGATCTTCATAAAAGAATTGATAACCTTGCTCTGAAAATATTACGTTCAAGGAAGCAATTGAAAATTCTCTTGAAAAGGATACAATTGTTTCTCAATCAAAATGTAACTGTCAAAGAAACCCAAATAATAAATCATGGCTGGCTGATCACGAAAAACAAATTCCAAGAAAACCAACTGTCAACGAAATTGTTTCTCCTCTGTTAAAGTCATTTGAAAAAATTGTTTTTCAAACCAACCTTTAACTATAAAATGCAGATATTTCAAAACCAACTAAAACTGATAAATATATGATCATTGTTTTTTATCATTATATGATCATTGTTTTTGATAAATATATGATCTTTGTTATCAGAGTATAGATATTACATTTTCACCATTATATGTTTAGAACCAATTGATACTTTTCATATTTACATCTTCCTTAAATTTATCTAAACCAGCATGGTAGATAAAGATGTAAATGAGAAACAATAGTTTCTTCATCGTTTGAACACACTTAGAAAGATTACCCTGAAAAATTTCCTCTTTTTGAATAAAACCTCTTTTCATTTTGCTAGAGAAAAAAATAACATTGAAACCCCAAATTTGTTTGAGCAAAATGAAAAAATTGTGAAGACAATCTTTGAACTAAAGTAACACTAAATCTTCATAAAGGATTTCCAGATTTTATGATGGAAGAAGAAGATCATTTTCTATTTATCCAAAAAATAAACATAAGTGCATACCTGTCACTACTTTATCAAAGAAGAGGATATGCACAAAAAGAACAACCTAAGTGCCATAAAATGATACCCTTTTGAAGCTTTTAACCCACTGTATAACATAGCAAAAACCCACAAACTATCGAGCATCAGAGATGGGCATTTTCTTAACATGTGAAACCCATGGCGGCGCCCTGAAGGAGTAGACCAAATGATGAGAAAGATATGATGTTGTGAATGCCCTAAAGCAATAATGAAGTCTTTTGACATTGGGAAAGACACATGGGATTTAATAGTGAGTTTGCATTACTCAACTACGCTTAAGTCAAGTCACATGTTTATTTCCAAGAGAATAACTTAAGTGGAACAATCAGGGGCCCACTTCAATATTCCAACTCACCAAGACTTGTCATCAAGGACAAAAATAATGACGGACTCAACAAACTTCCCCTTTGTCCTTGATGGAAAAAAATATAGCCACCAAAGAAGTGGACAAAAAATATATTTAACAGCAATGGACCAATGTCAATGACCAAAACAGTAGAACCAATAATTCAAGACAAAAGAATAATACTGTAATACCCTGTAATACCAAAATTGATCAATCCTGAAATGGTGGATCAAGAAACCTATACCCAGCCAAAGCTAGCTATCAAGTATCAAAGAAATATCTGAAACCAATGGTATCAAACCTGTAACATATCAAAACTATCGGTCAAGTAAGAGAAAGCTTAAAATCTCTATCTGTCAAAACTATGAGTATGAATAAACTGAGGAATCTATCTGTCATCTATCTGTCAAAACTCTGAGTATGAATAAACTAAAGAATCTGTCTGTCAATTAATATTCTCCCCCTTTTTGGCATCAAGGACAATCAACAAGAATATACAATGAAGAACATTATCATCAGAAATACACTATTTATAACCAAGTGCACCACAAAACCACTTCAAAGAAATCAAATCTAGGAGCATTAATCAAGATAGGACAAGGTGAAAACAAGCTCCCCCATAGTGAATGCAAAGATCATGTAAGACAGAGAACTCTCAAAAAAAATTGTCAGCTGAATATAAAAACTTGAAGTCAAGGTAAGCTGGACAATACACAAAATCTATGAACAACCAAAATAATTACTGTGTTTGCAATAAAATCCAAAGAGTCTCCTCCTTTTAGCCACAAGACCAAAGGGGTATAACAATCATTCTTTTTGGAACCAATTTTGTAGGATAGAGCAAAGAATCAGTAAGGCTCCCTCATAAAATATGAACTAAGTGCTTGAAGAACATTGTGAACATCTACCACAAGTAAATGTTGGTTCATAGATGGATCAATGTCATATGAGTATCAAGACCATAAAATTTTTAATCAGCAAAAAGAATGTCTATCAATCCTACCACCAAAGACACCAATGATGCCAATTTAACAATGTCAAGTGTCATCAAAATTAAAACACATGCAACCATATAATTGTCAGCATAAACCTGTTTTCCCATCAGAAACATGTACTAAGAATCAACTCCATCAATAATATATGTGATAGCAGGAATCAATGTACAACCACCTAAAGCAATAACCACAACAATAACCGATGCATATATGCCTTTGGATCAACATGATACTATAACATCAGAAAGTTTTGTAATATATCTGCTATAGAGTTGTCTTAACTCTGAAAAACAATGTTTCTTCTCATTATACTTGAACCATATTATACTCCTTTTTCAAAGAAGAACTTCTAGCGCTGTACAAAAAAAATAGTATGTTATTTTGATTATAAGCAGTAGATTACTCATACAAACATTGAATGATTCAATGACCTTCAAAAATCCCAGCCTGTAGTAATCTTCAAGTCAATCAAATCCACGCTGTCAAATTGATTTCAAACCGACATTGTTGAAACATATCAACATATTATTTCTTGTTTCTCTGATTAAGAACTATTCACAAGTTTGTCTGACCCAGTATTGACAATTTTAGACTAAATTCTCTTGAATCAAACTTTAATCTGTGTGTTGACTTATGAACCAAAACTTATTTGCATAATCCCATATCAATAGAAACATCAACCTTCAATAGCAGTTGATGAAAACCATTTTATCAGTCTGATACAAACAACTCACTGATTTGTACTTGATAGGACCTTAAAATATTCACACATGCTTGAACTTTATTATGCACAGAACTGTGTCATTACATATACCCTTTTACCATGATCATTGTTGCACAACTTCATAAGAATGAACCTATACTCATCATTAATCTGAGAACTTCACTTCTATTGTCTTTCAATGGAAATAAGGTTGTAAACCAATGTAGACCAAAACATAAATATCATGTTTCAGTCATAAGAGTATAATCAGTCATCATTTCATTTTTACAACCAACAAGAAAGCTTTGTATATCACAGAAATGCCTTGTGTACACCATTAGTTCACTTTACCAAACAAACTTCACCAAATACACAATTTTCCAAAGAGATATGCAGGCATAATAAGGTTGTTTATCAGTATCCTTCATACACCCACATACACCAAAGTACTCACATATTTTAAATAATAACATCAAATAGCTCAAAACCAATATTACCATGCAACACCAACATATCTTTGTTATAGGGGTAAGCGATATTACCATCATTAACTCCCTCGAAAGCTCAGCTTCTCCTTAGACACCATGACATACTTTCACTGATTCATTTTTTTCTTCATTCTGGTTACCTTTCTTTCTCCAAACCATACGAGTCTTCCTCTTTCCATCTTTAGAAGACACACTCCTACAAAGACTTTCTATATGTCCATTTTTGTTACATTTGAAACACTTTATAACCTTATTTTTCAAAAATACATCTGGTTTTGCTAGCCATCTACATCTTGCAGCTTTGTGACCAAAAACATAATAGTTATAACATTGTTGATTCATGAAAGAATTTCTTTTGTTTCTACAAGTTGAAACTTTATGACCATATGCATTACAACCAAAATAGTAACCTTGAAAAGAATGATTATACCTGACTGTCTGATTGTACCAAGAAGGTGAAGATCTGAAAACACTTCTTTTGCTACTGTTATTAGCATCTAATTTCATTGTCTCGTTTGGTACAACATTATGATAATCTAAATCAATCTTCTTTCTAGGTGTTTTCTTGAATGTAAATTTCTTTCCATCTGTAGTAGTGAGCACTGTCTTGTGTTCTGACCAACCTGAAGAACTTTGTCCTACCTTATATCCCAAACCTGTAGGTTCCTTTGAATGTCTTTGTCTGTCCAACATCTCATATAATAGGTTAGTACTATTATCAAATTTTTGATATTTCTTTAATTGGTTCTTGATAGCTTCAAGTTCTTTCCTTAGAGTCACAACTTCAGCTTCAAGATTTTGACACTCAACCTTTTTGACCTCTAGATCAGACCTTACCACATCTATTATCTGTTTATGTTCTTCAATTTCAATTTTCTAACTTATGATCATATTGTCTCTCATAGTTTGTCCTTCTATTAAAGAGTCATTATTAGAATTTTTCTTTAAAGATGTAATCTCACATTCTAATTTGTTGCAAATTCCATCCTTTTCTTTTAACCTTAGTTCCAAATTCTCTTCATTCCTTTTTCTAGCAATAATTTGAACTTTTAGGAATTCAACCGTCTTTTTAGTCTCATTATAATTTTGTATTACAACTTTGTTCACATCAAGACTTTATTTTACACGTACCTTGAGATCCTGATTTTCTTTTCTAAGGTTCTTGATTACCTCTAGGGCTGAAAGCAATTCTTCCTCAAGACAAATCACTCCCTCACCTTCATTTTCTTGATCGCTATGGGCATCAACCATATCTGTAATATAGTCTTTAGTATCAAGATTATTAGCCAAATTATCAACATCATTTGAATCTGGTTTCCTTTTGAGCACATCTTTCATCTTCTTATTTCTACACCTTTTTCCCATAGTGTTCTCTAACCAAGATCAAACCAAGACTGATAGACCTGACATACCTGACATAGACCAAAGTAGTATGAACCAACATAGATGACACAGAGCTAAGAACAAAAACTTCCAAAAGACCATAATCAATCCCTTAGGACAGAACTATAGGCAGGGACCCTACGCTTTGATACCACTTGTTGGAAGTGGATTCACTCTGAGAGGGGGGTCAATCAGAGTGAAGAAATTTATTTTCAAATGTATCACTTTACAATTTTTGCAAACATTGAATACGAAAACAATAAATGATGAATTGGTTAAGCACATGTACTACTTGACTGAAAATGAAAGTGATAGTCCAATCAATCATGATCAAATATACACTAACTAATTTGTGAATAGTGAATGAATTGAAATACAATATAAGAAGATGACTTAACAATGCAAAACATGTGTTGATACAACAAGACAAAAAAACATGATGATATGTTTCAACTAGTAACTATATAAAAGTATTTGAACATACAGAAGGACAAAAATGCATCATAATATGAAAACATGAGTCAAATAGAAGCATCTCATAACACATATTTTGTGCCGAGTGGAAAATCCTCAAAACCAAACCGGTTTTGTCATAGGGAGAAAAACCACTCCAAAATCTGTAACTTTTATTGAGCACCAACTCTTTACACAATTCTGCAGCTCCAACTGCAAGGAACACCAACCCCTCCTTTTCTTTTTATTTTACAATGTGTAGTTTATCAGGTTATATATACATATAAATACATGTTTCAATTTTCATGCATTCATACATATAAATAATCATATGAATTTTTTTTCAGTACAACTTCATATTCCACATACAAGAAAGTATGAATATGCTTCTTTTATTTCACTCTCTTCTCCAAATCTTTGATACATACACGTACTCCCTTATATAGGGATACATTAGAATTTTACATTCACTGTCTCATTTACAGTTACAACAACTGTAACGGTTTTATACAACAAATCCTTTGATTAGGATAAAAATCTTGAACGTGATCTTCATAAAAGAATTGATAACCTTGCTTTGAAAATATTACGTTCAAGGAAGCAACTGGAAATTCTCTTGAAAAGGATACAACTATTTCTCAATCAAAATGTAACTGTCAAAGAAACCCAAATAATAAATCATGGCTGGCTGATCACGAAAAACAAATTCCAAGAAAACCAACTGTCAACGAAACTGTTTCTCCTCTGTTAAAGTCATTTGAAAAAACTATTTTTCAAACCAACCTTTAACTGTAAAATGCAGATATTCCAAAACCAACTAAAACTGATGAATATATGTTCATTGTTATCAGAGCACAGATATTACATTTTCACCATTGTAGGTTTAGAACCAATTGATACTTTTCATATTTACATCTTCCTCAAATTTATTTAAACCAGCAGGGTAGATAAAGATGTAAATGAGAAACAATAGTTTCTTCATCGTTTGAACACACTTAGAAAGATTACCCTGAAAAATTTCCTCTTTTTGAATAAAACCTCTTTTCATTTGGCTAGAGAAAAAAATAACATTGAAACCCCAAATTTGTTTGAGCAAAATGAAAACATTGTGAAGACAATCTTTGAACTGAAGTAATACTAAATCTTCATGAAGGATTTCCAGATTTTATGACGGAAGAAAAAGATCCTTTTCTATTTATCCAAAAAATAAACATAAGTGCATACCTGTCACTACTTTATCAAAGAAGAGGATATGCACAAAAAGAACAACCTGAGTGCCATAAAATGATACCCTTTTGAAGCTTTTAACCCGCTCTATAACATAGCAAAAACCCACAAACTATCAAGCATCAGAGATGAGCATTTTCTTAACATGTGAAACCCATGACGGCACCCTGAAAGAGTAGACCAAATGATGAGAAAGATATGATGTTGTGATAAAGCAATAATGAAGTCTTTCGACATCCAGAAAGACACACGAGATTTAATAGTGAGTTTGCATTACTCAACTACGCTTAAGTCAAGTCACATGTTTATTTCCAAAAGAATAACTTAAGTGGAACAATCATAAGCCCACTTCAATTTTCCAACTCACCAAGCCTTGTCATCAAGGATAAAAATAATGACGGCGTCAACACATGGGAGATTCCTCCTCCTCCCGTATTTCGTCCCACCTCTCTATCAATTTAGCACTTTTGTAAATATCGACACAATAGCAATGCTGTAATTGTTTAATTTTCTCCATAGCTGCTCCGTCCAACATGCAACAGTTACTTAATTTGACAAAAGTCAAAGATGGTAAAGTTTCAAAATCATCTGGCAATGTTTCTAGTTTGTAACACCATTTTATAACTAAACGGTCTAAATTTTTTAGCTTCCCGAATCCATCTTGAAGACTCGAGATAATAAAGCCACCTATTATCAAGATTTCCAAAAATGTAAGCTCCGCGAACCCTGAAGGAAGACTCACTAAACTGGA
Organism: Thuja plicata; assembly: GCA_018584345.1. NCBI lineage: Eukaryota > Viridiplantae > Streptophyta > Pinopsida > Cupressales > Cupressaceae > Thuja > Thuja plicata. The sequence goes on along the minus strand of MU225710.1, from coordinate 902,918 downwards.
ACAGTTGAGCAAGTAGAACTTTTTTAAGGCCGGCAGTGCTTGAAATCCATTGGGCAACTCCTGCAGTTTCGGACAATTGTTCACGGTCATTTCACTCAGTAAACTTAGCTTGCCAAAGTCTTCTGGAAGTGCCACACTGTTGCTGCAATCCGTTATTTCTAAGGATTTTAAACATTTCAATTTCACAAAGCTATCGAGGAGAGTGGATAATGAGTTGCAGGATATGAGTTTGAGGTGAGAAAGAGAGGGCATGTTTCCAAAACAAGACGGAAGTTCATCTAAACTTAGCAGTGATTGGAGAGTGAGAGACTCTATCCGAAGCTCTGCAAAGCTTTCTGGCAGTGTCTTGAAGGAGGTCTGCAAAGCTTTCTGGCATCCACTTAAGTCACATAGAGAAGATAGACCGCCAAAGCGTTGAGGTAGCTCCTTCAAATTCTCACAGTCTCTCGTGTTCAGTTCTTGAAGTGCACTCAGATTTCCCAGGTCTTCAGGTAAATTTTGCAGAAGCCTGCATCCGCATATCCTAAGACAAGTAATTGAAGATAGCAGCCATTACCCAAAATCTACAATCCATTTGACCAAATATTTTTAAATCCCAAATCTACAAATGACACATCACTAAAAACAAACCTAAAACCTAAAACCCTTAGATATGTAATAAAGCAACCTAAAAATGTGTCCCATACTTTTCAAATATCTATGGTTTCAACTTTGCACCTTGTCCACTCAAACTAGGGTTATAACTCTAAATCAACCTTGAATACTACTTGTTAGGAAATAATGCTTCATACCCTATTATATTTAATTTGTTTGCTACATAATTCATGAGAGACAAACATGAATACAACAAGCTTATAGAAACAACCTTATGAAAAGATCAAATAAATACGGGACAAGATAATACAAGATAAACACTATGAAAATTCTCGTGAGAGAAAAACCCAGCCTCGAAATGGATTTATACTCCAATGTATTATTTAGCTATAAAGTAATAAAAAACACTTACAAAGTTATATTGAATACTCTCCAAACATCAAACCCTCCAATACATTTCCATGTGTCTAATCATGTATCCACATCTCATGGTGAGCTTCATAAATGCAACCTAAAGAAAGACTCAATAATGACAACCCATATTGACAACCAATCCAAACCACTAACGTATATTTTCTTTTATAGGCAAAAGCTCATATATAATACAACTAGCAGTAAGGTAAAGCTATGTGTCACAAAACCATATTTAAACAATGCCATTGACCCCCTCATTTAATATTGGGTACTAATTTTACACATTATTAAGTATGTTTCCCCAATATTAAATAATTACAATATCATATTCCAATGTGACATTCACATTAAATATAATTTAAATCTTACAAGAAAACTCATTAAGTGGCCCCAAGAATGAAATTTCTATAGAACATCTATGTGATGCATGCCCATCTAGATGCTCCTAGGTGCAATACACATGATAATAAAATACAATATTAAAAATATTATGCAAGGTGTACAACCCATTTTCCCAACAAAAGGAACCTCAACAGTATCCTTATTCTTGGTAAGAGTTTTGTACTTCTACTTTTACAAATAATGCCAAACATTGAACACACAAATCCCAATCACATTGGCTACATGTATACCTTCTTTGTTGGTCCCATGTAACTCTTCTACTGAAATAGCATGAGTCCACAATAATATGATGTAAATTATCTTTTATCATTTATCAAATCATGTTGTGAATGTTTTGGATGGTTTATGATTGTATCCGTGAAATATTTCTTGACCATTTGGTTGCATTTTCCCAATGATAAACTTTCCAATAATTTCATCCTCATTATGACATCCACCTCATCCATTTTCTCATCATTTGTTTTACACAACATCTCCATCATTTCATATCCACTCCTTGTCACCACTCCCATCAATTTCTTTACAAAAACACTTGCAATGATACCAAAAGGTTACCATGTCCTCAACAGATAGTTTAGGCCAATGCATTTCTTGTACCGCATCTTCATAGACATCTTTGAGTGTTGCAATATCACATTCTTCTTCAAAAAGATATCCCACATATATAATTTGAACATTACCATGAATTTGTTCTAATTGCTCTAAAGTGAATTTCATTTTGAGCTTTGGACTCGGAGGTTCAGCATATAGAAATACCAATTTGCTTTATATTCATCCTTTGTTCACCTTAATAATAAAAAGAAAAAAACCTTATTAATAATATTTGATGAAGAATATAATAGATCAATAATTTATAATTTATTTAAAACATTATATATATTAAAAAAAATTAAAAAAAAAGCTATTAAAAAACTAATTACTTCAATATAACTTCTTACCAGATTTAGTTTATTGAAGAGAAAACTTAAGCTTGATTCGGTATGATGATTATAGAAACCATTTGATTACTCTTTTTTGGTGAATGGAAAAGCCTCTGCACCCGATGATATCATGACAGACAAAGCATCTTGACTAGCAATATTTCCTTCTTGATCAAAAACAATGCAAACTGGATTATTTCTTTCCACTTTAACCATATTAGGATTAGGAAGAACTTTCCAGCTCATTTTTTGAATAGCCCTTGTGTAAGTACCAAGCCCAGAAAATTCATTTTTAAGTAAAGGAATCCAGATCATTTCAAAATTGTGGCCTCCAGATTTGATTTCTTTATAGATTTGTTCTAACTTAATATATTCAGGCGTATTTAGATCACTTATGAAGATGCCCACCACTTTGCTCTTTAGTTGATCCAACGGTACCTAAAACATGCATATTACAACATATTATGTAAATTGCAATCGTTTGACATTCATTTCGAAGGCAACTAAAAGTTTTGTTCTAGTCATCTGATTCATTGTATATATCAATTTGCTTCAAATTTATTATTTCTACATGTAGATGAAAACAATATTTCGAACGTACCTGGTTCAGTTTATGGTCGATGACGTGATCTACATTATTTTCCTTCACTATTTGAATAAAATCTGCAAACCTACTTTCAGTGGGCGGCCCTGCTGTTTCAAAGGACTTCCCTGAACATATAGACTCTATAAAATCTCCAATTCTATTGGAAATTATTTCTTCCTTAAACGAGCTTTTTGAGCTCTGTAAGTTCCTAGCCTCTCCTGAAATGTCATCTTCTCCAAACTTAGCTTTAAACTTCACAAATTTATGGTCTTTATCATCCATCCCCAAATTCAGCATGCAACAGGCAAGTTTGTTGTCAGCTGTGTAACCGTAACCAATGAAGAAAAGTTGGGTAATGAGACGATGGCGCCTCCTGTCTGTAGAAGGAATGGCACATGATCCTTTTGGCACCGACTTCAAAATCTGTCGGAAACACTCATTTTCTTCTACTTTCTCTCGTTCTATCATTTCGCTCTCCTGTTTTATCCTTTTCACAAAAACAATCTTCAGCCCTCCTGTTTTGCTTTTTTCCGTCGCCACCTCAACAAGTCGTTGTAGAAGGTCAAGATGATGAAATTCCATGTGGAGAGGGAGAGCGATCAGTGCAACACTTGTCTTCTCCACGAACAACATGGATGTTGACAGCTCTATCAATTGTTGTCGAGTGCTGTCCCACTCTACGCAATTCCCACACAGCAAACCCACTCTTCCGGCGCGCTTCCACTCCTCCCACTCCTGCATAGAACAGATACTTATAACTATGCCTCATATATCTCCATTTTATTTTTCAAGAACAATCGTAAAGAGACAAACATGTAAATATCGGATCCTCCACTTACCAGTTCCTTCGGAACAGTGCACACGACCATTGGAGATTCGTCGTCCCCCTGTATTTCTTTCCACCTCTCTATCAATTTAGCACTTCCTACAATATCTACATAATAGCAATGCTGTAATTTTATTATTCTCTCAATTGCTGCTCCGTCCAACTTGGAACAGGACATCAATTGTATAGAAGTCAAAGATGGTAAAGCTTCAAAATCATCTGACAATGTTTCTAGTTTGGAACACCGTTCTATATATAAACGGTCTAAATTTTTGAGCTTCGCAAATCCATCTGGAAGACTCGAGATTAACAAGTCCTTTAACCACAAGATTTCCAAGCATGTAAGCTCCCCGAACCCTGAAGGAAGGCTCGCTAAACTGGAACAGTTGAGCAAGTAGAATTTTTTTAAGGCCGGCAGTGCTTGAAATCCATGAGGCAACTCCTGCAGTTTCGGGCAATTGTGAACAGTCATTTGACTCAATAAACTTAGCCTCCCAAAGTCTTCTGGAAGCGCCACAATGTTGCTGCAATTCGTTATTACTAATGTTTTTAAACATTTTAATTTCACAAAGCTGCTGGGGAGAGTGGATAATGAGTTGCAGGATATCAATTCCAGGTGAGAAAGACACGGCATGTTTCCAAAACATGACGGAAGCGACTCTAAATTCCTCAGTGATTTCAGAGTGAGAGACTCTATCAGAAGCTCACCAAAGCATTCAGGCAGTGTCTTCAAGGAGATGCATCCAGTCAAGTCCAGATTTCGTAGAGAAGAGAGACTGCCAAAGCGTTGAGGAAGCTCCCTCAAATTCTTACAGTCTCTCATGCTCAGCTCTTCAAGTGCACTCAGATTTCCCAGGTCTTTAGGTAAATTTCGCAGAGGCGTGCATCCGTTGAGCCTCAGACAAGTAATTGAAGAAAGCAGGCCAAGCTCTTCCGGCAGGGAAGCCAACTTTGTGCAGTTTTGCATGCTCAGATGCTTCAGTTTCTTGAGTTTTCCCATTCCTTGAGGCAAAGATTCAAAGTCACATTTATCAAGAGTCAAACGCTCAAGAGCAGCCAGATTACTGATTTCGTTTGGTAGCTGCCCGCAACAATTCAACTGCAGATCTAACAGAGATGGAGGGAACCCAAATTGCTCTGGAAGTTTCACCAATTTCTTCGCTTGCACAATAAAACTTTGTAAAGAAGGTAGATTTTGCAATGGAAGTGTTTCAAAGGAATGGGCATAGGAATCTGGTACGTGATGAGAGATGATCTTCAGACTCGGTGGAAGCTGTGTGCAAAAACAAATCGTCGTATAACCATCATGTTTGTAATTGAAGATTCTGATACAATCTGTTTTACTTTAAATCCACTTGAAGACTAATTGTAAGCGCAGAAAGCTTTTATATAGTTTGATATCAATGAATTATCTTGTTCCTCGTATATTAGAAATTGTTTACTAGATGGTATTGAAATAAATTAATATGCTAGTTATTTCATTATATTTAATTTAAAGTACATCTTACCTCGTGCAAATTCATGCCGTCCTTTGACCTGTTGAAGAAAGCTGTGAGTCTCTCTAGTTTTGAAGGGTCTTGAAATGGGAAACCAACTGTATCTCCCACACTAAGATATCTCAATTTTTGAAAATCTTCATTGCACGGAGGGCCATCGAACTTTACCCAATCCCCTATGATTAGTATTCTTAAGGACTCACAAGTGGCGTCAAGAATGCTTGTCTGAAGAGTGATTAAAGACTCGTCCTCAACAAGGGAGATGCCTTTGACCTCTCGGATTCTTTTCTCACCACCTTTCACCACTTTTAATAACTCCTTGTGATTTGATACCCTTGTCTTTTTGGCTTCTTTCTCCCCCATTAAGCGAAGGATGTCATGAACAATCACAACGCCTGACTCACTTTTATTTATTAGCATTTTGCTCTGAAGAATCTTAATGGTAGCTTCATCTAGGATGTTACAAACAAGCTCCCATTCCCAACCATAAAAATATTTGCAAATATCGAGAAATGCCTCTTGATCTTCCTTCTCTAGCTTACTATAAACAAAGAAAAGTTGTTTACTCAGATTATCTTCCTTTGCAAAACCATCAGGGTTTCCCTCATGAAGCGCCTTGAGGGCATCTCTATAACTTCCTAGCTTTCTATCATCTCTTAACTGCTTTCCAAAAACAGACAAGAGTATGGGGACGCCTCTACATGCCTCTGCAACATCACTGATGAGCACATCTTCTGCAGAGTCACATTGATGTCCATCAGTCTCTAAGATTGTTTCTCTCAGGAAGCTTCTTGCTGTTTCATTAGAAAATGTATTCACGTCAAATTCCTCATAGGTGATCCTAGACTTTGCTATAATATTTTTCTCTCGGGATGTCATAAATATTCTCAGCTTTGTTTTTGACTTGCCCGGATTCTCTTCTGACATAATTGATTTGCTGAACCATTTTAAATCTTCTGGCAGGAGCTGCTGCACATATTTTTTCTGGACGACATTATCGATGAAGAGAAAGAAAGATTTATTTTCCATGACATCTTGGAGGCAGAGCTGGCCATCCTGTGTATTGCTGAAATCTTGTTTCCCTCCCCCGAAACTACGAATAATATCTTGTTGGAGCTTCATGATGTGGGATGTTTCATCTGCACTTTTCTCATCGATTATGACCCTGCAAAATTTGAAGTCTGCACAAGTTTGGGGATAGTTGAGGTACAAATTCTTGATAACAGAAGCTGCAAGCGTGCTTTTTCCTACACCACCAAAGCCGCATAATACAACGGCCCGCACTGGCTCTGTGCCTTCCATATCCAATAATGTTGTCACCTCTGCTACTTTTTCTTTAATCCCAACTATTTTATTTGATAGAAAGAAGACGATCATGTTAGAATGGGTCTTGGAAACACTTATTAGTTTTTTCAATCCCAAATAAGTCAAATTGTAATCCTCATCTAGCCTTAAACCTCTAAATATCAATGCAATAGATGAATCAGTTACCTGGCTCGAACTGAAGTAGCCTGAGTGGCGATTCTTCGAAATGCTTTGTAGCCTTCCGAGCAAGCTCTCTATTATTTTTAAGAAGCTCTGTAGTGTTTTCATGAATCTTAAGGTGAAGTGGGAAGCTAAGACCACTTTTCACATCTTTAAGACTCTGATTAGTCTTTTCAAGTTGGGCCTGGGTAGTTGCGGCAGACCAATACCTGTACAAGTCACCAAATAATAAAAGATACACTTCATCATTATACAAATTTACAAAGTTAGAGACCCAAAGATGGGCTTTTGCACTTTTTACGATTTAGGAAAGATGAGTCTCACACATTCACATTGATTTAAAAATAAATAGTTGTCATATTATTTGTTTGGAATTATTAGGAAATATTTTAACAGATTTAAAATTTCATATATAAAAAATATTATAAAGTATCTATAAAGGTATTGTAAAAATTATTGATAATGAATATCTGGAACATTAAAAATTTAAAAGTGTTTAAAATATTAATTTTGGATACGTACTAATCTTTTTATTTCTTTATTTTTAATATCAAAGAACTAATCTATATTAGATCAACCAATAAAAAGTGATGAAATAAAAATGTAGATAGTACATCTATATAATTACAATAAATAGTTAATTAATTAATTAAATTGATATAAGATTGGAACATGAAATATAATTAGAATCATAATTAATATTTCAAAATCATATTAAAAATTAGAGCAAGTAAAATCAACCGAAATTAAGACAAGAAATAAATTATAAGGCTTAAGAGTGAGTGTGGAGTCAAGGGTTTGGGATCCAATCATAAGCATCCCAAACCTCCAAGCCTCCAAGAGAAAAGTATCAATAAGAGAAATAGAAGTAGCATCATAGGCACTTTCTACATGAAGAGGAAGAGGCAAAAGTTAGCAAAGAAATAGAAGTGATGAAGAAAATTGAAGCTACACTCAAGTAAGAGACAAGGATAGAACAAAATTTCAACAAAGAGGCAAAGGCTCTCAAAGGTATGATAAATCATTTGTCCAGTGATATTATTATCAAAAGTATGGGCATATTGTCTCTAAATGTAGAAAAAAGATTGCAGATGAAAGTAAATAGGAAGCCCAATATGCAAACAAAGGTGACGAGTAGGAGGAATATGGATTGCTAACATGTAGCATAGAAGAGGAAATTGATGAAGACAAATGTTATGTTAATAGAGGGTGTAGTAACCATATGATAGGAAGCAAAGCGATATTCCAAGATTTGGATGAGTCTATCAAATTAGAGGTAAAGATGGGCAATAATACAACCACACCAGTTATGGGGAAAGAGAGGATGTTTCTCAAATAAAACAAGGTGACAAAAATTATATCGGTGATGTATTTTATGTAACATATTTAAAGTATAACTTGTTAAGTGTAGGTCAACTTGTGCAAAAAGGACAGACTATGAAATTTCAAAATGGTACATGCATTATTATTAATGGTAAAAGTAATTTGATAATCAAAATACCCATGACTGCTAATAATATGTTTCCTCTTATCATAGAAAATAATATGCATTTAAGTTTCAGTGCTCTTGTAAAAGATACACAACAGTTATGGCATCTTAGATTTGGGCATTTGAATTTTGGTGGACTAAATCTTTTGCATAAAAGGAACATGGTAATAGGCTTACCATTTATCCAAAGGCCAAATGAAGAATATGAAGGATTCATTATTGGAAAGCATCATAGAGAACCCTTTACTATTTAACTAACTTAGAGAGCTTCAAAACCATTGGAGCTAGTACATTTAGATCTTGGTTGACCCATTGAAATTGTTTCCTTATTTGGTATGAGATATTTTTTGACATTTATTGATGACTATAGTAGCAAGCATTGGGTGTATCTATTGAAAAATAAATCAGATAATTTTGACAAATTTAGGGAGTTTAAATATTTTATTTTAAAAGTAAGTGATTATTTTCTCAGAATTTAAAGGATTAATGGAGGTGGAGAATATATCTCGCATGATTTTTAGAATTTTTGTATTCTAAATGACATACAAAAATAAGCTAACAACAAGGAATATATCCTAGAAAAAAATGGTTTTTTTGAGAGAAAGAATTGAACGATTTAGATATAATAAGGAGCATCATTAATGATAAGAAGTTACCCAAAGCGTTTTGGGTAGAAGTTGTTTGTTGTGCAAGTTATATTTTAAATAAATGCCCTATAAAGAAATTTTGGGGAATGACACTGAAAGTAGTATGGAAGGGATATAAACCCTATGTAGGTCATCTAAGAATTTTCAATTGCATTGCTTAATATCATGTCCCATATGCTCTTGGAAGGAAATTGGATGATGAGGTAGAAAAATGTATCTTTTTTTATATAATGAAGAATAAAAGGCATATAGATTATGCAAACTAGAGACAAAAATGTTGGTGACAAGTACAGATACAATATTTCTTGAAGATCAAGAGGGTGTTGGAAATTGAAAGAGGATTAGCAAAATTTTAACATTGAAGATGAAGTTGAAAATCAACAAATAAATTTAGATGTTAACATAGGAGCTACAAGTTGTAGCATTCAACAATAAACCCTAAGACAAATCTCTTATTCATCAGAAAACAACCTTTCTCCATCAAGTATTCAAAAAAAATATTCATCATCCACCTCAAAATCTCTATAAAGAAGACAAAAGACAAGGAGCTAAATGAAAATATTTGTCATTTTGTATTTTTTCTGATTGTGATCCTATTACATTTGAATAAGCAATAAAAGAAGATATATAGATTAAGATCATAAATGAAGAGCTTGTTGCTTGGGAGCTTGCAAACCTCACAGAGCATAATAAGCCAGTTGGAGTAAAGTGAGTGTACAAAGTACAATGGGAAAGGTAAATTTAGTAGATACAAGTCTAGGTTGGTAGAGAAAGGTTACAAGAAAATATCATGTATTCATTATAATGAAGTTTTTGTATCTATTGCTAGAATGGATATTGTTCACATGATTTTATCCTTTTGAGCACAAAAGGGTTGGAAACATTTTTAGATGGATGTAAAATAAGCATTCTTGAATCATGTATTGGAAAAAAAAATCTACATAAAGCAACCACCTAGTTTTGTGATAAAAGGTCATATAGGGAAAGTGTTAAAACCAAAGAAATCTTTGTATGGTTGAAGTAAGCACGTAGAGTTTGGTATGAAATGACTGAATCATATTTTCTAAAAATAGTTTTGAAAAACGTCCTTATGATCCCACCTTATTCACAAAATGAAATGCACAAGGATATTTTATTATATTTTTAATTTATGTTGATGATTTTCTTTATACTTGGAATAGAAAAATAATGCTTCACAAATTTTCAATATAAATAAAGAGTAAATGTGATATGACTGATCACGGTTCACTGCATTATTATCTTGGTCTTGAAGAAGCTCAAACTAATGATGGAATTTAATTTCACAAGAAAAGTATTCAAATGATATGTTAAAAAGGTTCAAGATGAAAATGTGTAAAATAGAAATTACACCTATTATTATGGGTGTAAAGTTGAGAAAAACTAATGTAATAAAAAAAGTAGATTCTCCTTTATATAAATGTTTAGTTGGTATTTTGACTTATGTAACAACAACTAGGATGTGTGTGTGTGTGTGTGTGTGTG
>MU225710.1:838003-892456 GCA_018584345.1 Thuja plicata | reverse complement strand
TTTAGTTGGTATTTTGACTTATGTAACAACAACTAGGATGTGTGTGTGTGTGTGTGTGTGTGTGTGTGTGTGTGTGTGTGTGTGTGTGTACAGTCAGCTTGGTAAGAAAGTTCATGTCCATGATCCACATGATACCCATCTCTAGGAATGTAAGAGAACACTTAGGTATGTGAAAGGGACTACAAATAATGCATTTTTTTTAAAGAAGGACGTTCTAAAGTTAACAAGCTATATAGATAGTAACTCGGCTAGAAATTTAGATGATAAAAAAATTACTTCAATATATTCTCTCAATGTTGGTTTAGGTGTAATTTCATGGTATTTAAAAAAAAATCATTATTGCCTTTTCCTCAACTAAAGAAAACTATGTGGCAGAAACTTCAGCAAGTTGTCATATAGTTTGGTTACAAAGGATGCTTGAAGCATTGATGCATCCCCAAGTGGATGAAAGAATTATATTATATGATAATCGAGGAGCCATTGCACTTTCAAAAAATCTAGTCTTCCATGGAAGAAGAAAACATATAGACATCAATTTTCATTTCATTAGAGAATTGATTAAAAATAAAGAAATCTATCTTTCTTATTGCAGGACCAAAACAAATACTAACATTTTGACAAAGCCTTTGAAGGAAGAAGATTTAAACAATCTAAAGAATCATTTAGAGATGATAAAATTTCCTACCAATCAGATTTTAGGATGAATTGTTAAAAATTAAATCAGATTTTACAGAGGATGTTAAATTAAAATCAAATTTTATGAAGGATGTTAAAATAAAATTAGATTTGACTAGATTTTAGTGTTTATTTTAGCAATCTTATTTTGTAACTACCAATTAGTCGAAACTATTTATCCAACTTTTCACCTATATTTTAGACATTTGATACAATACAAAATTAGATCTTTCTATGCCTCTCTCAAGCAATCATCAGAGTTGTTGGTGTATTGAATTATTTATCATTTTAACTTTATTTTTTTACATTATTGTTATTCTATTATTTATTTTGTTCGGACATGCCCAAATTGAAAAACCCAATCTAGATGGTAATTTCAGTAAATCTTTTCTTCCACCACAAAATGAGGAGACTCATCAATATCAAACAATTGTGCAAAACTCTTCTCCAAACTAAATTATTGAGAATAGTAAAGATCTTACAAAGGTCTTTGGAGTGCTTAGAACTAAATTTTAAACGTATTCCAATTTAATTTAGTAGACAAGACAGATGTAGAGAGACAAGAGGATGTTCAAGGAGTATTTTCATATCAGATCGACATTAACACTTTGGTAGGGTTAGAGGAGAAAATTGAGGATTAGGTTCAACTAGAAGATGTTGTTTAGGATTCTTTAGCAAATGAGGAGAGAGATTAATTTAAGAATGAATGGTCATATATAATGATCATGGAAGCCCAAAATAAGGATAAAGGTTCTTCTCCCTTGCTAGATTCCATCGAGACCAAAAAAAGGAAATGCTCCTAATATTTACCTTTCCTTGTTTCCAGGACTTAGAAAAATTCTCACAAAGTTTAGGATTGAAACCCTTCAGACCTTAAATTTAATTATCCACATGGCCACCAACCTATCAGTGACACCATTACTTTCAGAGTAAGTGTGCTGCCATCTAACATTATCCAACATGTCCAGTAAACCTTTTCATTTGATGATTAAATCTTTCGTTTCCCATTCCGGTTTAACTGCTCCCACCAACATCATAATGACATTGAGGGCATCCCCATCCATGATTAGCTTTTTGTGACCATGGTTAATAGCCAACTCAATACCATGAAAAGTTGTTGCCACCATTTTTACGTGTGCAGTTTGTAGCCCCAAATAAAGTGTATAGGATAAAAGGACTTTTCCATACCTCTCTCTAATAAGACCACCCCCACTTGCCTGACCCAAGTTCCCAATAGATGATCTATTGAAACTGAATTTAACCCATCCATAATTCATATAAATCTTTCACTTTTAGAACTAATTTTATTCACATTTATAATTTGTATAGCTATAACAATCAAATTTGGCATAAAACACAATATTTAATATTTTAGATGATGTCATAGCTGAAATAAAAACAAACTCTCAAATATGAAAACATAAATTTTTAACAAATAAAGCCCCTAGAATACACATAGTACAATTTTGTATTTTGTTGTCTAAATATTAGTCTTCCTATAAACCAAGTAATATGAAAAATATTATGAAGATAGGATAAAGCATTAATTTACAAGTCCAATTATTGTAAAGTAACACTAACTACTTTATACCAATGCCAAGGCTAAAATGAAGTCAAGGATCTTTCATTATCCTCTTGTGCAAAGCACCAAATCCTATGAGAGGGTAGACTTGAAAGGAATAAAAAGTGTACTTTTAATTTAAGGAAAAAAGGAAAGAGGAATAAAGTTATGAAAGCATATTATCTATGTGGATCACCATTGTATATAAATCCTTTGTACACAAGTTAGAGCATATTCCAACAAATCCCTGGAGTGCCCTTCCTCCTATGGTACATGAATACCGACACCCAACCTATGTGTTTGAATCATCTCTAGTGGCTTAAATGAAAAGTGCACAAGTGCTATTTCAACACTAAATAGCTACAACTCCAACACAACCTAACAAACTACATGGCACATACAACTTGTTTAGTCCATAGATTGCAAGCTTAAAGCTAACAACCAATAATTGATGCTATGTGTCAGCACATCAAATTAGTAATAACATAGCCTTAAAATTTTCTAAAGAATCTATAACCATAATAGAAATATTAATCAAATTGATCTTAATTGTGTTAATAATGTATATCAGCTTCATACTATTTTTACATAATTATCGTTATTTAATCTTATAACTATTAAGATTAAATATTTATATTTTATCTATCGGTTCCTAATATTAAATACATAGACAAAAGTTTCAATCTTAGATTCCTCACTTTTATTTCTTATTTTTTATTAAAACATACTTTTAATATTTTACGGAGAGAGAGAGAGAGAGAGAGGGAGAGAGAGAGAGAGAGAGACCTCAATTAATTCAAGTCACCTTGCCCTTTTCGCAAGTCCACCTTTATAACCTTATGTCTCCATGTTGTTGCTTAAGTGTCATTTCTACTTAATTTTAAGCATTGGAAGTATTCCTATGCAATTAATTTTAAGCAGTGGAAGTGTTCCTATGCAATCTGCTTAAATTGGTGTCTTATAATCACATAAATAAATGGGTTGAGTATCCCAAACCTGGAGAGTCGTCCCTTGTTGATGTAATCACAGCACATGATTGCCCCTTCCACTATGACCTGAACTGCTTGGCGTAATCTTCCGGTCTCTCCGGGCATCGCTTCCTTGAATCGCTTCAGGTCTTTTGCAAGGTCAGCAATTGCTTGCAAAAGCTCTGTACACTCGGAGGCATTAGATGTCACTGTCACACACCTCTCCAGTGCACATGCAGCCACCGACAATCCCATGAACAACCACTGGGCTTCCTCCACCTTCTGCAGCCCACTCAATGCCAAGCTTCCCATTTCCTTAGCTATGTCCTGCAAATCACATAATTGCTGTCAATTACAAATACTTAATTCCTACATATCGAGTTACGCTTACGACCAAACATCACGCAGTACCGTGCTGGCCAGACTTTCAGCATGTGTTGAAATGGTGTCAATAAATTTAGCACCCAGACATGTGTTGGAGGCTACAATATCCAACAGATAAGATGAGAATGCTTCTTCTGAAGAACCCTGCAATAGTTTAAACACACTTTTTCAGTTGAAAATTCATCAATAAGTTAGCAGTTGATTAAAAAAATAAGTAAATTTCGACTATTTAATATTTGAACTTAGAAATGAAGCGTGAATTAGCATAGTTTGCAGGGTTGGAGGTGTTTACCTTGATCCTGTGAAGGTGATAATTAATGAAGGTGATGAGCGGCTCGATTTGATCAGCTGGATCGACTTCTTGAATGGTAAGCTTGAGGGAATCAATGGAAAGAGAAGAAGATGATGCGCTGTGCATTTTAGGAGGGGGGGAAGGCAGAGAGGATCCTTCATCATCAGAAGACACCATCACAGCAGGTCGAAAATACCTTATCAAAACCCGAAGAATATTGCCCATGTCTGCGGCTGACTGCAATCAAAATTATGAACACTAAATCTATGAATGACAGCCGAAAAAAATATTAGACTGCATTGAAGGAAATACGTTGTTATGTGTGTATTTAAAGCCAATCTTATTCAAAGTCAGTGGCCATCACTTACGTTAGATGAAAGCGATAGGGGAGGTGCCATTCAGGCAGAACTCTTCGAAATGAGGTTACTGCGTGTTACTTCTCTATATTTTTATTATTAGTTTAATTTTGTCAACGCTTAGCAATCGCAGTGAATCAGCTAAGCCTTGTTACTTCTCATCATCGTTATAATAATAATAATATAGAGGCATGGCTAAATCGATCAATGACTGACCAAAGCCACAAAAAAAATAAAATTGTAGGAGTTCGCAGTGAAGGGAAGTATGTTGATGTTTATATTTAAAGCTAATAGTCACCACTTACAGTAGATGTGGGCAAGGAAAGCGGTAATGATGATCCCAATGAATGAAAAACTTTTCGAATGAAGGAAGGAATCTTTTGTCAACGATCCGGAATTGCCTTGAATGAGCTTACTACATGTTACTTATTCTTAATCTTATTATTATTATCGTTATAATATAGAGGCATCGTTTTCAAAATAAGAATTATTGATTATGAAATTAAACATAAAATATACTATTCCCATGATCTGTTAATATTCCCGAGTTGCACAAGTGGATAACTAAAGTCCACAATGGATTTAGTATGATGTTTACATCTTATAATATCTCAACAACTCATGTTCTCACTTTTCTTTGCTCAAAATGTGCTGCTCATTATTGAGTTCAACGAAAGTTTATCATTATTATTTTATTGTGAAACAATAAGTTAATTGTGTTAATGTGATTGTAACCTTAGACCAATTTCATCATCCTACTTTGATTAGATCAACATATGCCTATTGATCATAGCTAGTATTCACAAATCTTATTATAATTTTATTATTCCCTTAATTTAATATGAACAATTTAATTTTTTAATTTATGTGTGTAAGAAAATATACTATTGTCCATATCAATATTTAGATTAATTGAATGAAGACTAATTACATAAATGATTAGTTTTCATTTATGAATTGGATAAGGATTTTTAAATTTCTTTAAAAACTATTTATTCCTCTCCTTCTACGCTCAAAGGCACCTTTTAAATAACATCTCTCTCATGCTCTCTCATTGTGCCACTTGGCACAATCTTATGACTTGAGAGAATGCATTGCATGTCTACTGTAGATCTACATCTTGCAATCCTAGCTCTCTATCCATTTCATCTAGAATGATATGCATTGCAACACTTAGTCATTTTTAGGTTGTATCACTTGTCTTACACCCAAGTGCAGTAATTCTACCAAAATATTTACTGAGAACGTACATCCAAACTATCATGTGCTAGTCACATTTCAACAAGAACTTTTATATAGTTTGATATCAATGAAATACATGTTGGTTTGAATCTCTTTTGCACAATCCAAGTATTTTTCTTATTGTTTGTTTTGTTTCATTTTAATTGCTAAAATCAATCTCTTGGTATCAAATTTTCATGCATCTAGCATTGAAAAGTAGAGCTTAGTTAGACTATTAATACAAATTTTGTAAAATGACTACCCCCTGTTGTAGTTCAAGTTCATCCCTATGGATTATTATATTCATGCTTGCATAACTAATCTAGGATTCATAAAAGTGAATTGATAGTGAATAGATGACTATAACATATTTGTCTTAACTCATTCTATCTATATCTAGAGGTGTTGCCTATAACATTTGTGAACTTTCTCATGCTATAATTTGTAACATTTTTATAATTTGTAGATTTTCTAAGTTTTTTTTCTATTATCTTACTAATTTATACTACTCTAACTAAATCCTATTCTTTTTCAGTATTTATATTATTTTTTATTAAGGTAAAACTAGGTTTTAAAGGGACCCTGAAACCCTTTGACAAGTAGATTTTGAGAGGGATCTAAAACCCCATCTAAACCACTAGCTGCAAGAGATAGGTCTTTACAAGCTAGCAACAAAAACTAGCAAATAAAGAACAACCTTTAAAAAAAATAAGAAAGAAAAGAACAGGTTGCCTAACAAAGGTCAATGCCTCACAACAAAGCACAGGGTTTTGAGAGGATTCCTAAACCTTAACACCTTACATTGGGTTTTTAAAGTCTCCCTCAACCTTGGGAAGGTTTTCACATGCTCCCACAACCTCAAATATGGTTTTAACATGGATCCCACAACCAAAAACAAAAGAGTCTGTCAAAAGCCAGCCAAGGGCTACTAGCCCATGGGGGCTTCACTTAGTGAACCTGAATCATAGCATGGGCATCTGTGGCATACTAAAGAATCCACATATTTTCAAAAAATATTTCCCCAAACTCTTTTTGGTCAGCCCCCTCCAATACCCCCACACATGTTTTCCTATATAAACCCCACCCCCCACCCAAAAAAGGCCTCTTCCCCCCTATTTAGGCAATATATTGCCCCCTTTTTCCCATTTTAAACCCCTCAATATGAACCCACGTGGTATTGTATTACCTCTTCAATGAAGACCCCATGCACTAGTCCAAATCTAAAGATCAGAGGTAGGGGTTTTTGAAAGGCTCCCCCCACCTTTCACAAACAACACCTGCTCTCAAAAAGACCATCTCTAGCACCTTAGGATTCTACCTCTACGGGAATCACTAAAACAAGAAAAGATAATCCAATGAGAAACCACAACCTCTTGGCTACATATAACTCCACCTCCATGGGAATTCCATCTAGCTCTATACGATTTATAGCCAAGAACAAAGAAACCCGCTCAGTAGACAAAACCTGGTGCAAAGAGAGGATGAGAGAAGGAACAAGATCATCAAAGCTCACCCCCTTAAAAAAATTCACTCCCAAACTCCAACATAGGCCCTGTAGCCAATAATTAGCCACTGCCAGCACCAAAAGAGACAAACAAGGCAAAGGGCATCCAGAGTGCAGTGAAAGGAAGAGGAAGACCATGAACACAATAAAACACATCCATGAAAGATATTCACAACCTTCCATGATCAACGACCCCACAACCAAGAGTCTCAGCCCTGTCACAAATCAGGACAATAAGATAGAGGGGAACCATTAAAGAGAGAGAACATGGGAGGAAAAAAGCACATCAAATCTTGTCCTCTTATAACACTCACCCCCAAGCACATCCAACAACACTTCAACCGAAAACCCACCAGGCAAAGCAAAAGAACAACACTATAGGATGGAAGACATCAAGAATAGGAAGAGGGGGCAAAAGGGCATGTGCATAGTAACACCGAACCTCTTAAAACACATACAACCTACTACCCTCAACTCCACTGAAGCCAGAGACCACTAAACACTTTCTCTCAGAGATATCACCTCCAATATAAAAGGGACCCTAAAGAGAAGAAAGAAATAAAAAAGGTTTGAGATTGTCAAAGCACCCTCCCTTAAGAAAATCAGCACCATCCAACTTCCGCACCTCAACAAACAAGATATTGTCTTCCCATAAAGAGAAGCCTCCCAAAAAACACCACCAAACGCTAGCACCAAGAGAAATCACCTCTAGCAGAAAAGGAACCCTTATGAGAAGGAAGAAATTAGAAGACCTAAGATTGACTAATCACCCTCCCTTAACAAAATACCAACTTCCCACAAAGAGAAGCCTCCCAAAAAGCAACACTAAACACCTGCACCAAGAGATTTCACCTCCAGTGGAACAGGATCCCTGAAGAGAAGGAAGAAACCATAAGGTTAGAGATTTTCAAAGCACCCTCCTTTAATAAAATAAACACCATCCAACTTCCTCACCTCAACAAATGGGATATTGTCTTCCCACAAAGAGAAGCCTCCCAAAAAACACCACCAAACACAAGCACCAAGAGAAATCACCTCTAGCAGAAAAGGAACCCTTAAGAGAAGGAAGAAATTAGAAGGCCTAAGATTGACTAAGAACCCTCCCATAAGAAAATTATAGCCATTCAAATTCCCTACCTCAACATATAGGAAACCATCTTCCCACAAAGAGAAGCCTCCCAAAAACAACACCAAGCACCAACATCACGAGGATTCACCTCCAACAGAAAAGGAACCCAAAAGAAAAGGAAGAAATAAGAAGGTCCAAGATAGTCAAAGAACCCTCCCATAAAAATATCAACACCAACCAACTTTCCCACTTCAACAAACAAGATACCATCTTCCCACGAAGAGAAAATTCCCAAAAAAACATCAAGACCCAACACCATCTCTAAACCAAGGAGGCTTCAAAGCACGAATGACCCATGGAAGATAGAGGAGGACGAAATGAATGAGGAACATAAAAGCAAATCCTCGAAAGAGACCCAACCCCAACAACCTCCAGCAACTCCAAAAATAGGATCCCAAGAATATGATGTTGACATATATGATACTGAGATGGTAAGTGAGGTTTGGGAATGTCATAATGATGATTTGATAATAGGATGATCAAATATTATGTTTTCATTAATATCAAGTATTGAATTTGGGTTCTTAGTATGTTGCCAAGCATAATTGAGTTGAATGAAGATTTGTAGTAAGTTTCAATGTCTTCTATCATTATGAGAGACTTAGGTATGTGTCTGCATGTCTAATCCATGATCTCTACTGCTGAAGTTATCGTATGAGAAAGTTGTGATTAGTTGAAGTATAACAGTGCAATTGCTAGAATAGTTAATGATAGGTGGTAGAAGATTTGAGTATCTTTTAAATTTTTTTATGTATCTTGTGGTGCGGTCATGAGATATGGTGGTCAACCACATTCAAATGCTACACTTGAAATCACAACTACTTTGAGTGATCGGTGTGCAGGATAGGTGACCGGTGAGCAAAGACAGAGTTGTTAATAGGTTACAGTATTTGTGTTCTTGAGTGATAAGTGATAAATCTTTAATTGGTGTTTGGTATTAATTTTTTGGTAGAATTGTTTGAGTTATTAATGATTTGGTGACATTTCTTCATGATTGGAGATGATGATCTGGCATCACATTGCTCGATTTTAGTATGTGGAGAAGATTCTTGAGGAAGCTTGTGTTTGGTCAAAATGTGTTTGACTCCTTGACAAAATATTCTATGTAAATCATTGTATTGGTCGATGCGGTCTTGGAAATATGTTTATTACATTTAATTTTTTTATATGGCACATTGGATTTGAGTGGGATGTTTTTAAATTCTAATTCTAGGGTTTCATCAAGGCGATGGACTTAAAAGTTTAGTATTTAATGGATGAATCTGGAAGTTAAGGTTGTTGATCATGTGTTGAAGAAGGTGTTGTGTAAGATGAACGTTTCAATCAAGCCAGAGAAGAGGATTGTATGTTGAGAATAAATTTTGTGCTTCAGTGGATTTGATCAAGCAGAGGTAGTGCTATTCTACAAATCATTCTTTATGTTGTTCCCTAATAGCTGCAGCAGGTTAAATCCCTTGACTGGGTAGATCCTAATAGATCTTTGTTGTAAATCCTCTAACAAGGTGACACTTTTTCAAGTGTTCAAATTCCTCTAACAAGGATACTCTTAATAGGGTAAAGGTCCTAACAGGCCTAAGGTAAATCCCTTAACCGGGTAGCACCTGATAGTGATTGTTGTAATTTTTAATAGGGTTAAGCTCCTCAGAGGGCATACTTCATACTTGAGTACATCATTTAGTGAGCACTAATCTCCGCCATGGTTTTCTACCTATTTGGGTTTCAACGAGATAAATATGTGTGTTAATTTTTTGGATGGATTTGGATACTTATGATTTTCATTTGTCGCTATATTAAGGTTAATCTTTTGAATGCTCGTTTAAGTTAAAGAGGTTAATTTTTTGGATTATTTGGTAGATTGTCGATTCACCCCCAGCCCCCCCCCACACCCCCTCTCTGTAATCTGATCTTAGCACTAACAATTGGTATCATAGCCTTGGTCATCTATTATGGTAAAGCTTAATAGCTTGAGGTAATGATCTAACTTGATGATGAGAAAGGAAGGTCCTAAATTCACAAGAGAGGACTACTCAGTATGGTGTGGTTGGATGAAGCTCTATTTTAAAGATATGGGTGATCAATATTGGGATCATGTGGAGAATGAGTATATTGTCCCTTCAGGAGCCCTGACTGTAGATCAATTGAAGGTAAGGTTAGAACATAATGCTACTATGGAAGCTATTTCTAGTACTTTCTTTGATGTAGAGTATGTTTATATCAAAGACTTGAATATTGCTTATGAGATGTGGGAAAAGTGTGAAATTATCTATGGTGGAGATCCACATGTGCAGAAGGCAAAGGTTGATAGTTTGAGAGGATAGTATGATGATATGAGGATTCAAGAAAATGAAAACATTGAGCAATACAGTTAGAGAATCAAAGAAGTTGTTGCTTCTATTTGCAATGTTGGTGGTAATCTTCCTGAGGAGCTTGTGGTAAGAAAAATGTTGAGAAATTTATTGCCTCAGTATGCTATTACGGTTTTGGCTATTCAAGAGATTGGATCTCTAGGAACTTTTACTGTTACTCTTGATGTGTTAATAGGGAAATTAACTGCATTTGAGTTAAGTAATTATGACAATAGTATGTCTAAAGTTGAAGGTAGTTTCAATTCATCATTGAATTTTGCACCATATAGGAAAGCAAGGGAGATATCTAATAGCTCTTCAACATATTACTCTAATGATTATGAATCTATCTTTTCTGAAGAAAGAGAACAGGAGGAATTGGAAGCTTTGTTTGCTAGAAGGATGCCTAGAGGAGAACGTAAACATATAGGTAAGTTTCCTTTGAAGTGCTTTGCATGTAAATTAATTGGACATGTTGCATCTAGATGCCCTGATAATGATAGGAATCTAGATGCCCTGATAATCATAGGAAGGAGAAGCTAAGAAGATTCAAGGATAAGAATAAGAAAATGTGCTACGTAGCTAAGGAAGGTGTTACCAATGAAGAGTCTGATGGAAGAGATGAAGAATAAATTGTGTTTGTAGCAGTAAAGGAAGACCCCTCAGAAGAAGGTGAAAAAGCTTTGGTTTCTAACATTTATCACAGTGGAAATTAAATTATTGATAGTGGGTGTACTCATCGTGCATGACTGGTGATAGAAGCAAATTCATCAATATGGAAGATTGTGATGGAGGCTCGGTGAGATTCGGGAATGATGCTCCTTGTAAGGTAAAAGTAAAGGACATATTGCTTTGAATAATAAAAAAAAAATTGATGATGTTTACTGGGTTGATGGACTGGGATATAGTTTGTTAAGTGTTTCTCGGTTGAATAACAAAGGGTATAGATTGGAGTTCAATGGAGGTAGTTGCAGGATTATTGGGAAATCATGAGAATTGATTTCTATCGGTGAAAAAACTAAAGGTAACTTGTTCTATCTGAATTCTACTATTGAAAGTTGTCTTATTGCTAAGGTCAAAGATTGTTGGTTATGGAATAAGAGGTTTTTTCATGTAAATTTTGATAATTTGATCAAAGTCAGTAGGATGAAGATAGTGAGAGGTTTTCCTAACCTAGTGAAACCAGACAATGTAATGTGTTAAGAATATTGGCTTGGGACGTTAAATAGTTCTAGTTTCATTAGTAGAAATTATTCTTCTAGAAATATTTTAGATCTGGTTTATACCGATCTGTGTGGTCCAATGAGAACTCACAGTTACTATGGTGATATATATTTCATGTTGCTTGTTGATGATTATTCTAGAATGATGTGGGTTATATTTTTAAGAAACAAATCTGAAGCTTTTCACATGTTTAAGATCTGCAAAAATAGAGTGGAGAAGGAGACTGGTAAGACCCTGAAGTGTCTTAGATCTGACAGAGGAGGTTAGTTTACTTCACATGAATTTACTATATATTTTGAAGAACAAGAAATACAAAGACAGATGTCAGCTCCTAGAACACCTCAATAGAATGGTATTACTAAAAGAAGAAACAGGTCTATTATTGATTGTGCTAGGAAATTAATGATTCAAAAGGGTGTTTCATAGACATTTTGGAGAGAAGTTGTGAACACTATTGTTTTTACACATTGAACAGAGTTCAGTTGAAAAAAGGTACAAATAAAATTCCCTATGAGTTGTTGTATGGTCAATCACCATGTGTAAGTTATTTCAAACAATTTGGGAGTAGATTCTACATAAAGAGAAATCAAAATACACAAAATTTTGACCCACAGAGTGATGAGGGAATATTCTTAGGATACTCTTCAAAGATAAATTCCTACAAGTGCTTGAACAAGAGAAAAATAAGATAGTGGAAAGTGCCAGTGTAAGAATTGATGAATTTTTTGAGAAAAATGATGAATCTAACAGGAAGGAACCTGAAGACTATCAAGGTTTTTTTTATGTACAAACGATGGAGAAAGATGCTAAAAATAAGCATAGATAAGTAAATGAGGAGGAACTAGTACCAGTGGTTGAAGAGACTCCTAAAATTGAATCGGTATTTCCAAAATATGTAAAGTTGAATCATTCCCTTGATCAAATTATTGGTGATAGAAATTTTGGTCTGTTAACAAGAAGGAAGGAAAGAGAAGGTACTTATTTGTTATTTTAATTTGAGCCTAAAAATGTTAAAGATTTATTGAAAGGTGAAGATTGGATTGTCTCCCTAAGGAGTAGTGCCAGAACATCAATCCCAAAATAAAGATTTTCAATGAATACAATTGGATTGATGCAACTGCATCTTTGTCTAATACAACTTAGATAGGGGAATGACCCCAACTTACCTCTTAGATTTTCAAATTCACCCATAGGAAATGATTTAGTGAAAATATTAGCAACCTGCTCCTTAGTTGGCACATACTCCAACCTCACTTCCTTGCCTGTACATTTTCTCTAAGAAAATGATATTTTATAGCTATATGCTTAGTCTTAGAGTGCATCATTGGGTTCTTTAAAATGTTAATAGCACTTGTATTGTCAAAATAGATAACCATTGGTTCAGTACCTTCTCTTGAATTCCTTCTAGAATATGCTCGATCCATACTACTTTTCTATAGTTAATTGCAGTAGCAACATACTCAGCTTCAGTTGTTGATTCAGATATATAATTTTTCTTCTTGTTTGTCCAATATACAAGCCTTTCCCCAAGAAAAAATGCACCTCCACTTGTGCTCTTATGATTATCAACATTACCTGCCCAATCAACATCAGTAAAAAAAATTAAAGAGAAATCACCTTTATCTCCATACCAAAGACCATAATCTTCAGTCCTCTTAAGATATATGAAGATTCTCTTTACTGCAATCAAATGAGATTCCTTAGGATTGGAATAAAATATTTCCACTAATCCAACTGCCTTTTCTATATCTGGTCTACTGTGCACTACATATTGTAGCTTACCGATCATGGACTTGTAAAGTGTCTAATCTGCCTCTTTATAATCATCTTCCTTTGATAGTTTGCAACTGGTTACCACAAGGGTAAAAGCTATGGAAGAAAAATTGGAGCAAATTGAGAAGAACAAAACCTGGACTTTTGTGCCCAGATCGGTGGACAAGAATGTGATTGGTATGAAGTGGATTTTCAGAGACAAGATGGATGAAATAGGTGAAGTTGTAAGGAACAAGGAAATATTGGTGTACAAAGGATATGCACAAGAGGAAGGCCTAGTCTATGGTGAAACATTTTCACCTGTGGCTAGACTAGAAGGTGTAAGGATATTGCTCGCATATGCTGCTTGTAAAGGATTCAAGGTATACCAAATGGATGTTAAGTAAGCTTTTCATAATGGTGTTTTGGAAGAAAAAGTATATATTGAACAACCTGAAGGATTTTCTAATTCACAAGGTAAGAAAATGGTGTGTTTAAAGGGTGGTCCCACAATACTGTGTCCCACTTTTTGGTCAAGTTTGACACTGGGATCAGCATTCTAAAAAGAAATTCACTTTCGAACACCTTTTTCCGCGAAACTATTAGGAACTTGAAGATGATGTAAACTAGATTCTTTTACAATATTCTTTATAGTTTCTAAATATTGTTTATTTTTTTAAAATAAAATTGGTTTGAATCCATTTTTCCTTCTCCTTCAAAAAGTGGTTTATGTGAAAAATCAGTATTTTTTAGGAGTGACTGTCACTTGGATCAGCATAAATTTTTTCAAAAATGATAATGATGTTATATTTGTAGCTTCAATATCTAAAGGATGCAATTAGTTTTATTCATTTTGGTTCAATATTTCATAGTTTATTAAGTTCTAAAGTGACAGTAACTGTAATTTAGACATAGGTTATTTTGGATCGTTCTAACTTGATCTATATATATCAAAATTTATTTATTTTTATAAAAGGTAACACAAGTACTCTTTCCCTACATATTTTTCATAATATTGTTTTTGTAAGTTACTATTTTTCCCAAATCCTCGAAGAGACAGGTTGTTGAATGACCAAACAACCTATGTTTAATTAAAGTAAAATTTGAAAGTGACAATGAACTCATTATGTATTAAGATTATAGTCAAATTGGAAAGCTTGCTCCAAGTATCATCTGAAATTTTTTGTTTCATAAAATTATCTTGTTTGGTCCTTGTTTCAAGCCTTCAAAAACCATTTTTAGTAAAAAAAAATTTGTCTCCTAGGGAAAACTTCAAATTTGGGGTCTTGGCTCGAAGACCACCTTCACACGAAGGTTTATGAAGGGGTCTTCTCTTGAAGAACCCCATGGGAAAATTCCAGTGGGAAAAGCCCTGCCACACTTTTACTCAACTTAGTTCACTTGAACTAGGTCGGCTAGTTATGATTTTTTTATTTTTGCATGGTATAAAAGTAAATGTTTTTGTTTTCATTTTTTAAACAATTGCAATCAAGTTAATTGGAATTTTTTTACTATTGATCTAATTTTTTCAAAGGCGTTTTATTTGCAGAATTGATATTTGTGTTTTTTTCAAAGGCATAATTTTGGAGAGGAGAATTACTATCAAGGTGATTTTTTCTAAGACAATTTTTTGAAGAGGAGAAATACTATCGCCAATTTTTTGGAAGAGATTGTTTGGAGAGAAGAAATGGGGAACAAGAAGAGAATGCAAAGTAAATCTGCAAGAAAAAGTTCACCTGGTACCAAAAAGAGAAATCATGAAGCTGCATTGACATATTATAATAAAATTAGAGAAGGTATGGACCTAGACCTCTAATTTTACGTGCCCAAATTTCATGGACATATGCTTTATTTTTCTCTAATTTGATTCATTTTTGTGAATTTTACTCACAATCAACATGATCAAGGTGAAGGAGAAGCTCAAGTAGGAGGGTCAAGTCAAGTTGAAAATATTCACATTGAAGAAGGGTCAGGATCACTCCCTATGGAAGCTCAAAAAATGGATGTTGGAGAAGGTTCAAGATCACATGCTCCTAGTGGTACGGATGAACTTATAGATCTAGCTCAAACTATAAAGAGAAATATTAATTATAGAAACTTAGATCATTACTTATTATGGATGTGGAGAATTTGAGATCACTTGCTAATTTTCAACCCTTAAGTCTTTCTAAGAAGAGGTTAATGAATACAATAACAAGAGAAATATTGGCTAAACTTGATCATTTTGAAACACTTGAACAAGCCCAATTTCTTTAAGTTGTACTTATAAACAAAAAAGTTGGAAGAGGTATTAAAATTATTGGGTATAGACACAACATCAAAGAAGAGAAAAGTGGTTGACATGGAAACTAATATGATTAGGAAAGGTTTGAACTAGGTAGGGAAGCGATCATGAACTAAAGATAAGACCATTACAATAAAAATTATGTTTACATCCATTGTAGGTAACACTATGCTCCGAAAAAGACCAATATCTTCAATTTCATCTCGGATTGGTTTTAGTAGGAAAACAATATCATGATATGTTAATAGGAGAATGCTTTTGGATGATAACACCTTGGAAGGCAATTGGGAAATCATGTGTAGAGCTCCTCGTTCTGATAGGATTAATGGGGGAATCAAGAATTTGGTCACATTATTTTGGAATGATGATACATGTCCTTCATCAAATAGTAGAGATGTTATCAGACATAGAATTGCAACTAATCAGTACTAACATCATACAAAACATTGGTTGAACACAACACAACATGAAATGTATGTGTCATTTTGTAGTTCAAATCCTAATATAAAGATTGGGCAAACATTGTTTGAATTATTGAAGCCATATTATGTGAGGACAAACAAAGTGTTTGAAACTTGTTGTCATTATCATATTGAATTTGATCTCCACTATCATGTTTTTGAAAAAAATTTAGAAGGCACATATGGTATTGAATATGCTCCTCCTACTAGATGAGTGAGTTCATCTCATCCATTTTATGTGACAAAAGAGATGATACAGACAGTTAAATAATTTGCATAAAGGAATATGTGAAACATGTGCTAATTTGGCTCTTTTTCCTTTGAAAAATGAAAACATTAAAGCAACAAAGATGGTAAATTGCAAGAGTTACAAATATGTAAAGAGTGAAAAAAATTGTGAAAGAACCGAAAAGGTTATAATATGTTGAAGCAGAGATAATTGTTGGAGTATTTATGAACAAATTTAAAAAATTGATTCAACCCTACATTCATCATTCTTTTTTTGCAAAGTGGCAAGCACAAAAATTCCAAACACTGAGAGATAATTTCGCAGTTGCAACTATTCTATCTGTTGTTGATTTTGTATAAAACTATTCCTTTGTTCATCAAAAGGAAATTCAATTAGAATACTATTTTTCAAAGAAGATTTATATTATGGTACATGTGTGTTATCAACATGCACAATTAGATTTGGATGGTATTGAGAGCACATTTGAAGCACAGGTCATCAAGAAGGAATATCATTTTTATATAAGTGATGATAAAGAGCATGAGATTCATTATGTTGAAAATTGCTTCAAGATGTTTTTGCAAATTGAAAGAAAGAAGCATAAAAATTGATAAACATTATCTTTGGTCAAATGGATGTGTTGCACAAATCAAATCATCCAAACCATTTTATGCACTATTTAGATATCATTGTAATGAAAACATATCGCATGTATGCAGTGTTGGGTTTAATGGGAAGTAGTACTGAGAGGGGAGGGGTGAATCAGTACCTCTAAAACTTTTTCATGTTCTTTAATCAATTAACCTAAGTAATCAATTGCATATTCATTCCATCTGATCTACACTATCTTTGTGTGAGTTATATCAATTCATAACAGTAATAAACATATGAATCATTCATAGAAACATTCATGAACATAATTGACACATAACACAAGATATGATATCGTAGAAAACTTTTGTTAGGAAGTAAAAACTGCGGCGGGGATGGCACCCACAAATCATCACTATCTGCAGAATGGAAGGGGCTAGTTAAGGATTAAAATTTTGATAACTTCTGATGATCTACCCTATTAAGAGTATTGGTGGAGACCTATTAAATTCTAGTCTGTTAAGAGTTTTCAGCAACACTATTAAGTGTGCACTCGGTTAAGAGATTTGATATAGGACTGTTTAATCCACCTTACAAGAAGGATTTCTTACACTTTGCTTCACTTGTTAGAATGACAAAAAATTACAAATTGACCTAGTAAGTGCAATCTCCTATTGCTGATATAGATCCTATGTAGTTCACATACAAAATATTATCACCTTGGCTGTGATTGAATATTACCTCTGATTATCGGTTTCCTCTGTTCTTGATTCTACTAATCAAATTCTTCTTTCTCTGCTCTGGTTCTTTAAACTCTCAATTCAATCCATAGATGTGCTATTTATGTTCTCCTCTCTCTTCAACACTCATTCTAATGAATGATTACATCATCTATTTATAGATGGATTGATTTCATCGAGTTGATGATAAAACCAATGTTAACTCTAAGATCAGGTTTACAACTTGCACCTAGATCTCCTAGTCTATGTATTTTAAATCAGATAGACTGATTAAAACACTTACATTAATGTTTCTTATCCCTAAAGAAATGGATTTAAAAAAAATTAAATATCCTATAAATAGAATACCCTTGCTTTATCTGACGTGGAAGTCAGATCCACTTTTTGCGGCCTGCAACTGACTGTCGGTTATGTCTTTTGGTCATGCTTGACTGTCCTTTGGTTTTTACTATCAGTTGCACTTAATCTATTTCGTTGGTCTGCATTGTAACTTTCATTTTGGGTTCCTCTATCGGGTTCCACTTTAGCTCTCTGCATTGTGGTTTTTAGTTTACACACTACCATGTGTCATCGGTTCTTTCTATACTTAGTCATTTTTGGTCATCTGCCAATCTAATCTTCAGTTTGCCCTTTGACTTTCTTTCAGTGTAAGCTTACCAAAAGTGTTGTTTGAATACTAATGACAAATTAATCTCATCAATCTCCCCCTTTTGACATTAATATCAAAAATTGATATGTGCAAAATAGTAACAAAATGTGAAGTATATACAATATATATAATCCTTAGTCATTTAATGACTCCCCCTTTGTATATGTCGGTATATCTGTATATAAGATATAAATTTTCCTTCTTCATATCACTGTCCCTTTATGAATGTACATATACATATCTTACCTTTTGCCCATTCTGACTAAATTTACATAACATTTTCAATGATATTTTGTACAAGCATCATTTCCCCCTTTATTTGATATTAAGGGCAAAGGTCAATTACCTTAGAGCTTTTCAAAAAGGTGTGAATGGGAAGACTTCATGTTTTCCATCATTTTCTCACATTTCTCCTTAAGGTTTTCTAGAGCCATTTGCTCAAGTGTTATCTTGGCATGCATATCATAGATGTCGGCTATAGACATCTCGGGAGTTGCTATCAGTTGTCTTATAGAACCAATATGTTGTTGTAGCAATGTGAGATTTGGCATAAGTTGAGCCTATAGCTTGGTTACTTCTTCTCTAAATCATGTCTATGCTTCCCACAACTCTTGCCTTAACTGTTTCACTTCAATGATCTTTTCATATTGCAGTTTGACTGCATTTTCTCCATCCGTTGTTAGGCTACTAGCATTGTTTGCTAGGTATGTATCCAGCTTAGTTATGTTGTCACTATTTTCTTGAGTGAACTTTTCAATTGTGCTTAGCTTTTGGATTAAGGTTATAGCTTGAGATATAATGGGCTCTAATACTGATATGAATTCGGATAGCTTTACCTTATTTTCGGCCACTTCTTGGCTGATGTTCTCTAGAATCTTTTGTTGATACTTCATTTCTTCTCTATCCTCAATTGCTTTCTCAACATCAACATTTTGAGTTGTGATGGCATCGGTGTGGATAGCTAGTTGATCAATTATGGGCTTGCTTTGATCAAAATAAACATCAGGTACAATATGGTGTAGAATGTCCTGTGTTGTCTCTAGGACCATTCATTCCTTATGTTGTTTCTTCATCTTTTCTTGCAATGCCTTCCTTTGGCACATCTCTCCATATTCTTGCAGTGCATCCATGTCAAGTGTAGTGGGGTCACACTTCAGTATTTCAATGATTTCATCAAGGGTAACCTCCAACTTGTTCTTCTTTGTCTTCTTCTTCTGTGACTCAGTAGAGTGGAACACCATTCCTAACTTTTCAACCTTTTCAGTTGTGCTTGATGATGTGACTTGTTGTGCATCTTTCTACTTCTTTACATCGGTTTCAGCTCATCGAGTGTTTGTAGATATCTCTACATTCACCTTAGCATCGTCGGTAGCACCTTTGTCTATTTTCTCAAGAGTTCCATCTTTTGGTCTGTCTCCTTCATTTGAGTCCTTTGCATCATCTACCTTGGTGTTCTCATTTTTCTCTTGAGTATCCACATCTTTAACCTTATCTCCTTCTGTAACCTAGGTAGTGTCGGTCACATTCTGAGTATCTCTGATGTTTTGCTGATCATCGGTGTTATCTTTATTTGCTTCTTCTTTTGCATCCTTTGGAGTTTCCTTTTTAGGTGATTTACTTGATTATTGCATGATATTGATATCTTGTATCAATATTGGTAGTTTTCCTAGATTAATCAGCTATGCTCCATCAATTGTTGTGTCATGTTCGTCAGTTGTATCTTTTACAATAGTGACATCTTCATCCTTACTAATTTATTTTCCTGGGTCATCGGTAATGTCAATGACATCGGTATCCATAATGTTGTCATTTGTGGTATCATCCCATATTTCATCTACCATATCTACATTCTTATTCCCTGTTATATCATCTTCTTCTTTATCCATCTCAATGGATGTATCATCTTTGTTTGCCTTATCAACTTCTTCTTGTTGCAGGTCTTTGTTGGGATTGTCTTTCTCAACTGGCCTATTCATGATTTTGCACCATTTATTGTGACTATCCTTTTCAAGTTCAATCAACTTGCCTCCAAGAAATTTGTAAGCCGGTAGATTTGGTGAGAATTATTTCTTGTGTTTCTCCATCATTTCATGTATTTATGCCTTTTTTTGACTCAGGCGGCATTAGAGAGACAAGTACTCTCTCTCTGATTTCTTTCTCATTTTCCAAAGCAAATGTCCAATGGGCGGATAATCTATCCAACAATTCCCGTGGTACATAAATTCCTTCAAATTGTATGGGTACATATTTGAAGTTATACATCTTAGATATCGTAGCTTCTTCAATCTTATTTTGATCTTCATGATTTTGTTTTCCCCATTTTCTAATATGTGGATCAATAATAGATCCATAATTTGCAATGTATACACAAATGTCATCAATGGTGTCAGGTTCCTTTACCTTTACAATTTCTGACTCTAAGGCTTCATCTCGCTTGGTGTCCTCTATATCCTCTCAGGTTATGACAAATTTTCTACCCTTCTTATTTTGTCCTCTCTTCGGTGCACGTGCTTTTCTCTTATATGTCCTAACTTTTCCTTTCTTAAGGGGTGAAGGAGTAGATTCTTTGGATGTTTGGCTTCTGGTCCTTAAGCAGCTGTATTTCTTGGTCTCTTTGATGGTGAAGGAGGTGGTGAGTCTAACTCTATTTCCTTTGAGTCAGTCTTTTCATCATCTTTACTGACAGACACCTGTTCTTCAGTTTCCTCCTCTTGTTTTATCTCTTCATCTTGCTCAACTTCTTGCTCAGCTTCTTGCTCTTCTGTAGATAGAATCTTCATGAGATTCTTTACCATTTTGTCCTTTTTCACAATCTTTTTGACTACTAGACATGATTTAATTCTTTTCTTGGTCTCCTCATATGTTCCGAACCTAGGTTTTTTTTTCCAGTGGCTCATTGATTAAGGCATCAATAGCCTTTGTTTCAAGATCAATGTTGATCTCATATTCCAGTGGTAGGAAGCTATTTCTGCACCTAAGTTTCCTTACACATGTCAACTTGTAGATGTTTGCATTATGGTTTGTGAGAGTTACAGGTGATTTATTAGATGCTATTATTTTGGTTGTTTAGGAAGTGATAGAGTTTCACTTTTTGGATTGGTATGGATCGGTGTTGAAGAATTGTTGGTTGCTAACCTGGTAGTGAATTCGGGGACATGCCTATGTGTCCTCAACTCGAGTGGCTCATGATTTGGATGGTTGAAAGCTATTTTTATTGATTAATAGAGGTGTTAGATATTATTGTTGATGAACAATGCAAAGATGAGTTTAGATCTTGAGTTTGTGTTGCTGTGAGGGTTTCTAAGGTATTTCATGTTGCTTGTTGATGTTTCTTGCTCATGTTCTGATCATGTTTCTGGTTCGTATTGATCAAGGTGATCAGGTTGCATGATTCTCAGGTAATGTGTTGGTGTTCTTCATTTGATCTTATCAGACCTGATGATGTAACACACTGTGAAGGTTTGGTGCGTGACTTGTGGATATGGAGTCTGTTCGAGGTTATTGTTATGGGTCATTGCAATGTCTTGGCCAACATTCAATGGATCACATTGTGAAATTAATTATAATTTATTAATTATTTGCAATTAGGTTCCTGGCCGACCTAGTTGAGATGACTTGATGAATTGTATTTAAAGATGTAATTATTTGTAGTTGCGAAGGTGTATACAAATGGGTAAAATAATGTATATGATGTTGTGCAAAGAGGTATGAGTGGAATCTGAAATAAGTCAGAGATCTATGTTCTTCATTGGAACATTTTTGGCACAACAAATGCTATTAGTCAGTTCGCGTGCTTGGACTATAAATCCTCTTTGATCTATGATTTGTTGATTATATAAAGCAGTGAGCCTTGTTGTTATTGTATCTTGAGAAGTGAGCTCTAGGTAGTGAGCATAAATGCATGTGCATTCCCCATCTATTTAAGAATTAATACTTTTACCAGAGTATTTTCTTATTGTGGGTAATCAACCCCACAGTGGTTTTTTCCTAATAGGGTTTCCATGCAAAAATCTTTGTGTTATGTGTTGATATGTGTGTTTGGATCTTCCATTAAAGTTTATCTTTAAGATCTGTGGTTAAGTGGTTTAAGTTTGAGCTTATGTGGTCACAACTGATTCACCCCCACCCCCTCTCAATTGTGTGTGTTTCCTTGGCTCTAACACCCATGAACTCCACACAATCTTCTTGACTAGCCCACTTTAAGGGCTTATAATTTGAAATCTATTGACCATCATCAGAAATGACTTGGAATTAATTATCACATGACATACATGAGAACACTTGCTAAGTTGCATACTCCTAGATTAAGATTTTATGTGTTTTTGATACCCTCGGTGGGTTCTAGAAAGATGTACCATTTGCACACTATAGAATATGCCTAAAAGGCCCACTTTTAAAATTAATATATTGGGACCCAATGATTGGCTTGTAAAATCACTTTTTGGTCTAACTCATTTCTCATAAGTGAGTGTCCATGATATTCAATCTCAGATTCCCAAAATCAAATTTGATATATTTTTGGAGTTCCAAGTTAGTGGGTTCTAGAAGATTTTTGTTGTTTGCACATTGCTTAGTCTACCAATGTGGTCATTTGTGATGATTAATATTTTGTAGCTAGTTGAGTGTCATGTCAAATGGATTAGTTTTCATAAC
This sequence comes from Thuja plicata, assembly GCA_018584345.1. NCBI lineage: Eukaryota > Viridiplantae > Streptophyta > Pinopsida > Cupressales > Cupressaceae > Thuja > Thuja plicata. The sequence continues at coordinate 869,438 of MU225710.1, read as the reverse complement.
TTTTTTCATGTTCATATACTCACATGTTCATTATTAGAGCCTTAGCTTCAGGTTTGGTATTTTTCCCAGACCAAATGCAAACAAAGTTTACAGAGATTTGTTGATTTCTTATTCTTGAAACTTTTAGAAGGGTCATTTTTTATATTTAATATCTTGCAGAGAAAATAGATTTCTACAAAAGCTCTTTGCACACATGATTATTGAACCTAAATGAACTTGTCAATTCAATGGTGGCCTCCTAGGAAGCGATTTGTTATTTTTTCAAGGTACTGATCGAGTGATGCTTTGATGGTTTCTAACATGTGCAAATTATTGAAACACCCGAGTGGCCAACTTTGGGAATTAAAATTTCACAATCTAGATTTTGTAATACAATATTGTTCGATACTCTTATTTGCATATCATTAGTTAGCATGTTTGTTCATTCTCGTGGCTCTAAGAGAATGTTTGGTCAGTTTTCTAGGATGATTGGTCACAGAGCAAAAATGTCAAATTGCAACAATTAATAACAACTTATCTCATCATTTTTGCCTACATGCATATTGAAGTTTCTTGAAGTTGATTCCATGGTTAAATTGTTTTAGAATTTTTTTTTAGCTGGGCCTACAAAGGGACCCAGTATGCATCATGATAGTGAAGGGTCATTATAAACTTAGTATTAAAATTTTATTTATTTAAATTATTATTTTATGATCTAAATAATGATTCACAAGATTATATGGGTTCCATTTAATTCATGGAAAGTGGTGAAAATGGAAAAATTAAATCATTTTAAGCATGACTTGAAAAAGGTGATAAGTTTTGTTGTTATAAAGTGCTTTTTTGATTGGATGTCATCATTTTTATTGTTGCTTACTATCGTGTGGGGTCAAAATAATTAAGGCATAGTGAAGTGTGGGCTTGTGAGATGTTGAGTGAAGAAAATAAAATAACTTTATTAAAGTTTCATTCCCCTTCTTTCTTGCAATATGAAGGTTGTTAAGGTAAGATGAAATGTAGGTCTATGGGGTAATGCTAATGATTTAAAAAAAAAATTCTTATCAAAAGGTTGTGTCTACCTCACCATCTAGAGATGTTTTAGGGAAATGTGAAGAAGTGTTGTGGAAAAGCAGGGGAACTATATCTTAATTAAAAATAAAATGCCCCGTCATCTTGTGAGGATTATTCATAAACCATAAGTTGATTGAGGGTACATTAATGATTTATTCCTGGTAGGAATTTTCTTACAAGTTATTTTCTTTGAATCTCTCGTTACCTTAAACCTTTTTACCATTTTGGGGAAATCTGATTAGTCATTGATTTATATTAAATTTGCACAATAGAAACTGCATTCATCCCTAAAATCCAAAAAATAAAAAATGTCATTTTGTTGAAGTTTGTTTTACAACCTCTTTCAAGAATCAAACCAACAAAGGCCTCCTCGTGAATAGTTTCACATTTATCTTTAATTGGGTTATCCATCCAGTTGAGACTTAGCCTAAATGAACCTTGGGAATAATTGAATTATTCTTTCAAGAGGGGAATTTTCATCTCAAATTCCTAGTCGTTGTCTCATGTAATAATGACGCTCAACAGACAAGATTTGTCTTGCCTCGGTATTTGTCAAATTTTGGTATCGCAAAGTGTGCAAGAAATTGAGGCATGTCAATCGAGTGATCAAATAGATAAGGGTATAGGACTGTTGAAGACAATTATTCAATTGTGTATTTTCATTGATGTTACACATGTATATACACTTAGTGATGTTACACAAATGCCTACATTCAGATCGAGCACAGTTGGTGAATAGAATGAGTTATTTCAGTGTTGACCAAGTTCAGTCCGGTATTGAAGAAGTTCAGTGTTGACCAGAGTCACTCAGGCATTTTAGTCATGGCCAGGCATTCAGTGGCAGCTGACTAACAATAATTTACATTCTATAATTAATTGATTGTATGAGGCCGAATGAATTGTGATTTATTATTTAGAAGTATATTCAGGCTGACTTGGCAGGGCTCATCATATATATGAAAGGTCAAGTTTGGATTGAATGTGTGAGAGTGAGAAAAAGAAAGTGGAAGGAAAAGAAGAATTGTGGAATTCTGTGACATGAAGAGTGAAGGCAAAATCAGATAGGATTCTGATTGATCACTCGGAGCTGCAATAGAACATCTAATCAGGAAGGATCCAATTATAATCAGAACATAGATCTAAATCAGCAAAGACGGTTTCTTACACATACAGGTCAATTCATTGTTACTCTCTAACAATCGTAGTAGTGATCTCAAATCTCTTAACAGAGTAGACTTAACAGTATTTTTTGTAAATCCTCTTACAAGGTAGCATTTCTATGTTGAAGTGTTGAAGACCTATAACAAGGCCACTCCTCACAGGGTGATTAAATCCTCTAACAAGGTCACACCTAATAGTGTGTTATTGTAACCTTTATCAAGGTTGGCTCCTAATAGGGCTCACTTCAGAAGAGTGAAAAATAGTAACTAGTTACATTGGTGGGTTTTCCCATATTGGGTTTCCAAGTTAAATCTTGGTGTCACCTGTGTATATGTTATTTGTTTCATGCTTTATGTTTCTACACTTAATCAATAAAGTATAATTGCATTGGATATTATAAAGATTGCTTTGACACCCGAGTTACAAAAGAATATCTTAATTGACCGAGTAACAGTGTTAAAGTATTTAAGACATCTAAGGGACAAATGATTTGTTTTGGAGTAACTAATTCACCCTCCCCTCTCAGTTGATATCTCATTTCCAACAATTTGTATCAGAGCTTCAAGTGCTTTCAGAAAAGGTTTCAAGACCCAAGCTAAAGATCAAAGATGTCTTACAGAAGGGAGATCCCAAAGCTAAAAAAAGACAACTTCCTAGCATGGAAAGAGCTGATGAAGCTACATCTATCTACTATCGAAGATGCTGGTTTGCAATTTTTGGAAAGCAAATATGTGGAACCAACAGGGACTATGACTATGGAACAAATGATGGAATGTAAGCTTCATAACATAATGATGATTGATATAGCTTCTTCACTCAGCTACTTGGAATTTGATGAAGTCAAGGACTGCCCTATAGTCTATGATATGTGGAAGAAATTACAGGAAATTCATGGAGGAGATGAAAATGTAAAGAGAACCAAAGTAGAAAGTCTAAGAGGACAATTTGACCAGATGAAAATGAAAGAAGAACACATTACAAGATACAGTGAAAGAATCAAGAAGGTTGCGAGTACCATTAGAGCTGCAGGTGGAATAATTGAAGATACAACAGTGGTCAGCAAGGCACTAAGAACTTTACTTCCTATCTATTCTATTAGAGTTTCATCTATTCAAGAAATGAGGTGCAATAAGGACATAACTCTGGATACATTAGTGGGAAGGCTTATGACTTTTGAGCTGGACAACTTTGACAAATACTCTCCTAGCTCTAGCAATCTTGAGTCTACATTCAAAGCTAAATTAAACCTTGGTAAGAAGGATAGATACTCAAAAGGGAAGCATATTGAAAGTGATAGTGATGATGAATCTAATGGTGAAGATCTTGACATCATTGAAGCATTACTTGCAAGAAGAGCTGCAAAAGGAAAATACAAAGGAAAGATACCATTGATTTGTTTTTCATGCAATAAGGTTGGTCACATTGCTGCAAAGTGTCTGAACAAAGAAGACAAATATGAGAAAAATTTCAACAAACTCAAGGATTTCAAGAACTACAAAAGCTACAAGGATAAAGGTAAGAAGGCTTGTTATATTACTAAATATTCTGACAGTGATGAAGAAGAAGATGAAATGGTTTATATTGCTATTAAGGATGAGTCAGATCAAGAAGATGAAAAGACAACACTTTTCTCTCACATCAATAAAAATGACACATGGATAAATGATAGTGGTTTTTCTCATCACATGACTGGTGATAAGACAAAATTTGAACATCTTGAGCTCTATGATGGTGGGTGTGTCAGTTTTGGGAATGATGAACCTTGCCTTGTGAAAGGAAAAGGTTGCATTATTTTGATAGATGGAATCAAATGTGATGATGCTTATTGGGTTGAAGGATTGAGGAGAAATCTACTCAGTGTAGAACAACTGAACAACATTGGACTCAAGGTAGAATTCATGAATGGTAAGGCCAAGCTCCTAGATGGTAAAGGGAACCTAGTCAGAATTGGTAGGCAAACAAAAGGTAATCTATTCTATCTTGATCTCACTGAAGGTTTATGCTTTATTACACAAGTAGAAGAAAGCTGGTTATGGCATACAAGGTTGTGTCATGTAAATTTTGATAATATGGTAAACATAAGAAAGAACAAGAGAGTTAGAGGTATTCCTATTTTGAAGAAAACCAAGTTAGCAATATGCAAACAATGTTAAATTGGAAAAATGAGCAAGACAAGTTTCAAAAGAAAGAATTACAATATTGATGAAGTCTTTGAATTGGTACATACTGACCTATGTGGACCAATTGGAACAACAAGCTACACTAGAGAGAAGTACTTTATTGTATTTTTTGATGATCATTCCAGAATGATGACTATCATGTTTTTCAGAGAGAAATCAGAAGCTTTTCAGAAATTCAAATGGTATCTTGCAAGAGTTGAAAAGGAAACAAGAAAGAAACTAAAATGCCTAAGATATGATAGAGGAGGAGAATTCATTTATAACGAGTTCAATGAATTTTGTAATGAGAGAGGAATCAAAAGACATGTATTTTCCCCTGGTACACCATAGAAAAATGGAATAGCAGAAAGAAAATAGATCCATTATTGATTGTTCCAGAACCCTGATGATTGAAAAGATTGTTGCTGCCAAATACTGGAAGGAGGCCATCAACACTACAGTGTTCACCTTGAATCAAGTTCAACTGAAGAAAGGTAGTAACCAGACACCTTTTGAATTATGGTATGGCTAAAAACCTAATGTTCATTATTTCAAAGTGTTTGGAAGTAGATGCTGCATCTTGAAGGAAGCACAAAATGGAAAACTAGATGCAAAAAGTGATGAAGGAATATTCCTAGGTTACTCATGTAAAAGCAAAGCATACAAATGTTTGAATCTTAGTACTCATAAAGTCATAGAAAGTGTACATGTCAAGATTGATGAGTTTGTAGAAAAATGTGAAGAGAAGAGCAGTAAAGAGCCTAAAGACTATAGGAAATTTGTGTATCATGAACCTGATACTATACCTGACTCAAGCAATGGTGATTGGACAGTAGAAATATCGACCACTAAATATACTAGCACAAACTGTGCAATCTATGTTCCAAACTATGCAACCTGAGCTGCTGGTAGAAGAGACCAAGTCACAGACAGGGGGATCCAAGTCTCAGATAGAGGAACCCGAGTCATGGATACTAAAGACTACGGTTTATGGTATAAGTGAGTGGAAACTAAAGACTACGGTTTATGGTATAAGAAAGGTGGAAACTTTGATTTACAAGCATTCAATGATGCTAATTGGGCTGGAAGTGTCGATGACAGGAAAAGCACCAGTGGTGGAGCTTTCTTTCTTGGAAAGAGGTTAGTGTCTTGGACCAGCAAGAAACAAAATTGTATCTCTCAGTCTATAGCAGAGGCATAATATGTTTCTGCAGTAGTGAACTGTTCAAACATCATATGGATCAAGCAATTGTTGTCAGGAATGAAGGAAGAAGTAAAAGAACTAGTTATTATCTACTATGACAACACCAATGTCATTAACATTTCAAAGAATCCTGTGATGAACACCAAAACCATGCATATAGCAATAAAGTATCATTTTTTGAGGGAATTGGTACAAAATAAAGAAGTAAGGTTGGAATATGTGAATACCAAAGAACAATTTGCATACATATTGACCAAACCTTTACCTAAGGATGCATTCTTATATCTTAGAGGAAATCTAGGGGTACTTCCCCCAACTGAAGCTCACTAAAATACAATTTAGTGATGCATCAACCCGAGTGACAAAGAAGATCTGTTAGTTGATGCAGGTACATCAGAGCACATTGCAGATGAATTAGTACATCTAGGTACGTTAAAATTACAAAGTGAGATAGTATTGATAAACAACTTATGGATTCTTTGGCATTTGTTGTCAAAGAGGGAGAGTTTTCTATAATACATAAGAATAAGACAAAAAATGAAGACTTTGATACATCACAGAAGATTATACAGTAAAAGGGAGAATTTGATGTCAGAGGGAGTTTTTGGATGAGAATTAGAATGAAGCTAAGGACATTAAAGAAAATTTTATGTTGCTCTACAATTCTTTGTATTATGACATGTTGTGTTGCCATCAATGCCGAAGAGGGATATTTTTGAAGACAATTATTCAATTGTGTATTGTCATTGATGTTACACATGTATATACACTTATGCAGTGATATTACACAAATGTCTACATTCAGACCAAGCATAGTTGGTGAATAGACTGAGTTATTTCAGTCTTGACCGAGTTCAGTTGGGTATTGAGGAAGTTCAGTGTTGACCAAGTCACTCGGGCATTTTAGTCATGGTCGGACATTCAGTGGCAGCTGACTAATAGTGATTTACATTCTATAATTAATTGATTGTATGAGGCCAACTGAATTATGATTTATTATTTATAATTATATTCAATCTGACTTGGCAGGGCTCATCATATATATGAAAGGTCAAGTTTGGATTGAATGTGTGAGAGTGAGAAAAAGCAAGTGGAAGGAAAAAGCAGAAGTGTGGAATTTTGTGACATGCAGAGTGAAGGCAAAATCAGATAGGATTTTGATTGATCACTTGGAGCTGCAATAGAACATCTGATTAGGAAGGATCCAGTTATAATTAGAATAGAGATCTGAATCAGAAAAGATATTTTCTTACACATACAGGTCAATTCATTGTTACTCTCTAACAATTGTAGCAGTGATCTCAAATCTCTTAATAAAGTAGAATTAACAGTCTTTTTGTAAATCCTCTTACAAGGTAGCATTTCTATGTTGAAGTGTTGAAGACTTCTAACAAGGTCACTCCTCACAGGGTGATTAAATCCTCTAATAGGGTCACACCTAAAAGTGTGTTATTGTAACCTTTAACAGGGTTGGCTCCTAACATGGCTCACTTTAGAAGAGTGAAAAATAGTTACTAGTTACATTGGTGGCTTTTCCCATATTGGGTTTCCACGTTAAATCTTGGTGTCACTTGTGTATATGTTATTTATTTCATGCTTTATGTTTCTGCACTTAATCACTAAAGTATAATTGCATTAGATATTATAAATATTGCTTTGATACCTGAGTTACAAAAGAATATCTTAATTGACCGAGTAACAATGTTAAAGTATTTAAGACATCTAAGGGACAAAGAATTTGTTATGGAGTAACAGATTCACCCATCACCTCTTAGTTACTTATCTCATTTCCAATAAGGACCTCCATAGTGTAGGACTTCATTTGTCCCTGGTTTTCAAGATCTTGCATTTGTGTTTGCAAATTTTGCATTTGTTGAAACAAAATGTTAGCTTCTGATTGCAAAACATTACATACATTCGATTATTTCTTGGTATTTGGTAGATAACTTTATCTAGGATATGGAAACTGTGTTGCAGATGGAAATTTTTTTTGGGCTTGAGGTAGATTTTTGTATTCAGGTTGTTTTTGGTACTGAGGTTGTTGTTGGAGAAAAGATCTAACTCTTGGAGGAGGTTGAATAAATGTAGGACCGATAGAAAATGATCCTAATTGTCCTTATGCTTGGCGAGTCCCAAATCCAATTAATATTGATTGTGTCACTTGAATACTAGAAGAGGGATTTTGGTAGTTTTGAGGTATGGACGATATGGTTAAGGTACTTGAAGTAACTTTGGTTGAAGATACTGCTTGAAATGAACTGTCCATGTTTTGAGTGGTTGGGATACCTTGAGACATCATGGTGCTTTGAGATAGGCCCCATGCCAAAGAGGGACCAACTTGTCTTGGCGTTTGAGATGGCACTATTTTTTAGGACATGGGAAGAGATGTTATATAGGACAATATAATGTTTTCTTGAGATGGTCCAGTTGTGTCATTTCCTACTAGTGGATTCTCAGGCCATATGGTAGATATATCAAACCCATGAGGAAGTTTAAATCCTTTTCCTAGAAGCATAGCCAAGAATTTCTAGGGATTTTTTTGTACTACATTCTCCAGGAGTAGTGAGGAATATCCATCTTGTTCAATGTCTTCTAATTCCTCTTCTGTTACATTTGAGAATATCATTTTTCTAGGTTGTACTTACTTGCATTGTTTCAGGAAAATTTTCATGGTAGGAAAAAATATCTATGTGCTCATAAGGGTTGGGTTCATGTTTTTTTTCCACTAGAGGGAATGGATTAAAAAATGGATCCTCTGGTTGGTTTATAGCCTACGATCTTGTGATAGTTCTATGACCAAACGCATGTAAAGGTAGATCTATCTTGCTACTAACTCGAGATGATAGGAACATGCTCTAAATTAAAAACAAGGGATAAACTCTTCTAAAAAGTCCTAGTTTCTATTTAAGAAAGGTAAGATACAATCTAAATCTTACCTTAGATGAGGTGTCGAGTCACTAAAAAATGTTTGATGAGACAATGAGATAGAGAGATCAAGAATAGTCTAATCTAAATTGGAAAATTGCCAAACTTAAACAATAACTTGAATTTGAACGTAAATATTTCTTAGGTGTTTAAGATTTCACTGTAGCCCTATTATAGTTTAGCATATTTATCAGTAGCATATTTGTACATGGAGATCTGGAATGTTGTAGAATGGAAATTCTGATTAGACAAGTTAGAGAATACAAGGAAATTGGAGCAATGTGAGACATAGACTCTGCACGCAATTACAACAATAAAATGATCAATTGTAGAAAAGTGAAGCAATATTTGTGGCATGATATAGGAAATTTCATCAATAAATAAATTTGTTACAAAAATAAAAGGTTCAATTGCAACAAAGAACTTGAGAATGCGACAATGCACCAACAGTTGCGATAATAAAAATGAAATTGTCAGATTTGCAGGCTCATACAGTAAGACTCAGTAACTGGTTTGATTTTACCCCTTAGGATCCATTACCATGCATCTTAGGGGTTTTCAAGGGCCAAAAGGGATCATAAGGGGTCCTAGGACACATTAATGTATCTTAGGACCCTTAAGACCCCTTACCATTCATTAGTATATTGTAAGGGGTCTTAGGATATATTACTATATTATAGGACCCCTTAAGAATCCTTATGACCCTTAAGATGTAGAGAGAGTGGTTTTAAGGGGTCATAATGGGTCCTCACCTTCTCTCTCTCTATAGAGTTCTTTGACTATTAATGTGTTCTAAGGGGTTATAATGGGTCCTAATGTGCTATAATGGGTATATTAATAGGTCCTAAGGGGTTGTAATGGCTCACAAGGGTTCCTAAGACAACTTATAACCCATTAGAACCCCTTAGGAAATATTAGGATACATTAGGACACATTAGAGTCCATTAGTGAATCCTACAATGATTAATGAATTTGGAGGGGTCCTAAGAGGTCCTAATGTGTCCTAAGAGATCCTAATTGGTTCTAATGTGTCCTAAGGGGTTGTAATGGTTCCTACAGGGTTGTAGGAACACTTAGGACCCATTATGACCCCTTATGATACATTAGAACCACTTAGAACTCTAAAGAGTGTCCTCTCTCTCTCTCTCTCATGGGTCCTATAACTATTAATGTGCTCTAAGGGGTTTTAATGAGTCCTAATGTGTTCTAGTGGTTCCTAAGGGGTCGTAATGGGTCCTAAGGGTTCCTAGGACCACTTAGAACCCACTAAAACCCCTTATGAAACATTAGTACACATTAGAACATATTAGAGCCCATTAGTGTGTCCTATGATGATTAATGTGTTATAAGGGGTCTTAAGAGGCCCTAATGTGTGCTAAGGGGTCGTAATGGCTCCTAAGGGGACCTACGCCCACTTAGGAGGTCTATTATGACCCCTTATGATACATTAAAACCACTTAGACCCCTAAAGAGTGTCCTTAATCAAGTCAAGGGATTAAGGTTATAATCAATACTCCACTGAGAATCATGTTGAAGACAATGTGTTGATTCTTGAAATTTGGCTAAGTCTAAATTTTTCTAAAAACCCTCATAATCCAAAATCTTTATCTTAACTGCTATGAAGCTGAAACCACTCTCAAACATCCTGAAAGTATATACATAAAATGTAACTTAAAAAACTTATACTTAAATATTACATTTTATGTATTGACCTAGTACTGGAATTGGTTTGGAGGAGCTTGCTGGGATTTCTTCCTCCCTACCTTAATCCTTTTCATAATGTTACATAGGGTGTATGCACTATAGTGCACACACGCTATTGGATTTGATTGCCCAAGCCTTAGGCTCAGGCAATCAAAGCCATAGCCCGTGCACGTTATAGGGTAAAAGCACAAAGCTATGTCACACTTGAGGACCATTTTGGTTGTTTTAGCCAGACCTATTTTTGGCTGGAACATGTCTAGTCATACATACAAGGCACACACATGGCACCATGTGGCGTCGATGTGGAAAATGGGTTCCGGCCGAAATAGGTCTGGCCAAAACTATTTTGGTCGGAACCCCTAAAACCCATATATACCCCAAAATTTGGTTACAGAAGCTCATTTGCATTGAGCGCCTTATGAGAATTGAGGAGCGGAATAGGAGTACTTCTGCCGAAAATAGGTAGAATGTTTTTTTTTTAATGTTTTTTCAATTTTTTTTAAAGTTTTCTTTAGTTAAATTAATGTAACTTTGTACTATTATTTGAGGTTTTTTGTTTTAATTTTGTTATTTTTAATTTTAGAAAATATAAAATATTGTTTTATGTATATTTATTTATTTTAGTTAAGATTATATGCTAGTTACTTAATTGATTAATTTAGTTTTATTACATATGTTTAAAAATAGTAGGAAAATATTACAAAATAGTAGGAAAGTGTTACAAAACATTAGGAAAATGTTACAAAACATAAAAGCAACATGAAACTGAAACATAAATCAACATAAACTATAACAAATTAACCCTAACATGAAACTGAAATATAAATCAACATAAAATCTAACAAATTAACCCTAACATGAAACTGAAACATAAATCAACATAAACTCTAACATTAACCCTAACATGAAACCTTAACCATATTGAACCCTAACATGAAACTCTAACCATATTGAACCCTAATATGAAACCCTAACCATATTGAACCCTAACATGAAACCCTAAGAAAACCTTAGGAAAATATTACAAAATATTAGGAAAATGAACTATAAGACATTAGAGAACATTAGTATTACAACGTTCATGTATTAAACATAACATTGTACCCTAACATGTGAAACCCTAATATGAAACCAACATCTTGAACTCTAACATGAAACTGAAATATAAATTTTAACATAAACCTTAACATGAACCCTAACATAAAACCTTGACCATATTGATCCCTAACATGAAACTGACACATGAAACTGAAACATAAATCAACATAAACCTTAACGTGCTAAATTGAATTTTTCTTTCAAACATACATGTATTAAAGTGTTTTATTTTATCTATTTCATCTATATCATGACATGGCATTAGCTAGAAACTGACATGAAACTGAAACATGTTAACCAACATAAACCATAACACTAAACAAACATATATGAACCCTAATCATATAAACCTAATTTAAAAGTAGATCCTTACACCCAATTGATTAATTAACCATAGCATGTTCAACCAACATGAACCCTAACCTTCAACTAGAGAATGTACTAGAAACCAACATAAACCCTAACATGTTCAACCAACACATGAACCCTGACCTTCAACTAGAACACTAGAAATCAACATGAATAGGATAACCATGAACAAATTAACCCTAAACCTAATTGAGAAATAAACCAAGTTGATCACTAAACCTAAACATTCAACATTAATCTACATTCAACTAGGCTAGTTGTAAACCTAGAGACAAAATTGAACCATAACTCAAAACCTCTTTTCGTTAGAAAATATGTGCACATGTATGTATATATGATTTTAAATCATTTTTCTTTCAAATGTATATGCATTCAAGTGTTTTCAAGTTTATTTATTTGTAACACGTGTTTAAAAATATATAATTAAATTAGAATTGGACCATGTACATATGCAGAGATCTACATATATTCTTCTTTATACTTTTGAGCATATAGATCTATTTTTTATATCACATGGCATCGGGTAGAGGGGCATCACCTATAGATTCTAGAGATGCTAGTGTATAGGGGGTGGTAGTTGTTAATGAGACTTTGTGACCGACTCTACCAACAGAGGTAAGTTGTCACCAGGTACTGGGGTATTGGCCAACTCCGCCTGTAGAGGTTTACCGAAGAATGAATTCTCCTAGTCTCCAAGCACCTGGTAGTCGGATCTCGACGGTGCAGGGGAGCTAAGTTGGGTAGGTGACTGTTGTTTGAGGGGATAGCTGGTTTTTACTCATCTTTTCAGGGATTTCAAAAAGGTATGGGGTTTCCTACAATCATTTGGATTATCAAAGAAAACTCAAAAGATAGATCAAGGTTAGATGTATATTTCTACCTATAGTTATGCAATATATATTCAAACATCAAACAATGCTCCAACACAAGAAAAATACACTAAATACCAAATACACAATGAACTAGTGATTTATATGAATTCAATAGCAAAGGGAGATAAGATCATTAATCTAAACTAAAACATAGGAGAAAAGGACATAAGAAAATATACTGCACAAAATATGTTTGCTAACTTCAGAGATCAGAACAAAAACACATGGCCACAAGATGTTCCTCCTTCTTTCATTATCATGAAAATGTTCTAGCATCACTGGAGAGTACATTCATGGCTACAAGGGAGAATTCTAAGCTACTGAGAAAAACTGAAATTAAAATGCTATTTGCAATGAACTCAAAAATACTATGCTTCTATTATTGTTGGACTGCAAAATCATCAATTTCGCTGACCCTTGTTATGGCGTCAGACTTCTTATTTATATACAAAATCTACCTAAAACTTGACCTAATCTACCTGTACACTTGCTAAATTTAATACATTATCTGTGGCTGGTACTACCTGCACCACTTACAATCACCTCAAGATGTAGAGAGGTCTGACAAGACAAAAGAAGAAGATAGAGGAGAAATCTAGAAGAATCAGCCCAGAGAAGAGAGCCAAGGTACTTATGGAAGAAATTTGATTATCCTGGTAACCTAGGCTACATGCCTCATTAATGCAAATTGTGGCTCCTTGTCTTCAATGCAGTACACCAGGTAGTTAATGTGGGCGCAGCGCCTTGGGAGAATAAGAAGACGTCTGTGAGAACCATCTCTTCTGCTTGACATGTCATTATCTGGATCACCTACATTTTGACCCTTATTAACTGCTTGACAGTGATCAGTTGGCTCCAGGGAACCTTGACGTAGATCACTGTGAATGAATAAAAAACTTGGACCCAAAATTCTAGAGTCCGGGAGCTTATGCTCAAAGAATAACAAATTTGCAAAACTTCGCCCTACTGGCCAAAATCTCCAAAGACCAGAGGACTTTATTTCCTTATAATCTTTTGAATGCCTCCAAGATCTGGAGGATTCCTTCTTCATCTATCTCTTTTATACAATCCTGGCACTCTTTGGCCACTTCCAACTGTTCACCCACATCCCGGTCATCGTGGCCCTGGAGCACCATGCAAGAGAGATGTGACATCTTTGCTCCATCAAAATCTTTAGGAGTCCAGAACCGTGACTCCATTATTTCATCAAATTTTCTAACAAAAAAATCCACCAGAGCGCATGTCTTGGTGCTGAAGGGATCGACTACCAAAACCCTTGTAACGAATGCCACATATGAATTTAATGACTTTTCAATCACTGCGCAACTTTACCCTTTAAGGCTGCTACTAGTTGCTTGCTCTTCTCTATTTTGAGACCAAGTCTAGAGTGTTGGACCCGGCGGAACCCCAAATGTTCATCCCCCCAAATTCCCATCTTTGTGATAATATCCTCCCTAATTTTCATTATTTCTTCTAGCTCACCGCTCCATTATTCATATTTTTCTATCTCCCCCTCCCATTGGGAAATGAAACCATTCACCTAGCCCAAGATGTTGCTGGCGTAGTGGAGGTCCGAGAGAGTAGCCATCAGGAAGTGCCTTATGGCTCCTATCTGTTCTGTCACCCAATCATTGATAGCTTGCGCTTTCCTCTTCATGGTTCTCAGCGCGTCAATGTCACCCTATGGGAGCGGTGTTCCAGAGGTGGAGGTCTACGGAGGAATTGTAGTTAAAGGCTATGTTAATTCTATGATAAGACCAAGGAGGTTGGCATTTGATTCTCTTGCCTCCTTCAATTTCTGCGCTTATTTGTCATATCGGGCCTCAATTGCCCAACTAGCCTCTTTTAACATGTCTAATTCTCCCTGTTTGTCTCTTCTCCCCAGAGGAAATTCTGTGATTTTATATTCGGTATCCCCTACTACTACCTCTTCTACATCTAGTGGAGGCATCACTACCATTGCAATGGTATTTCCACTTGCACCGGCCTGAAGGGTATGGAGGGTCCGGGCCTTCTTGGGCTTCTGGGCCTCTTGGTTTTGTGCCATCATTTCAGCCAAAGAGAGGGGAGATCTCACTCCTGCCGAGGCCTTGATTTTTGTTGACTCTACTAGCCACTATGGTGGTGGGGGTGGTGTTATGACTAAGTCCTAGATATTGGGGTTTCCTTTGGGGGCTGGCTGCACTTTTTTGGCATCTGTAGTCTTTGTGGACTCCTTTTCTCCACTCCTAGGATTCCTTGTCTCTCCCACCTTAGTGGTATTTTAATTTGTAGTTTTGGGGACCTCGCCTTCCCCAAAACCTATGGCATCTATATCCATGTTTCTTGGGTTTTCCCCCATGTCCAGCTGTCGCTGGTCTCTTTTGATATTATGTGTTAGGACTTTCTCCTCTGAGGGCACATTTTCTGGAGGGGGCAAAGGTTTCTGGTCTGGATCTGACTATTGTGCTGCAAAGATCACCTTGCTGAATGTCAGATTCTAGGGTAATGGGTCACCCAGAGTAACTAGAGGTATTTGGAGCATGACGACTAGGGGTACAATTGTTCTTGAGGGTCTGGTTTCCCTAGCCATTTTCAATTGCTCATCTTGTGTTTTTCTTCCTTCTATCTCGATCCCTAAGACCAATGTCTCTTCCAAACTTTGTGTGTTCTCATATTCTTACTCTTTCTCCCAAGCTTCTTCTTCCAGGGAAATCTCTTTTTCTTTCCTTTCCCCCTCCTTGAGGACATTCTCTTCCTCTTGCTCAAAAATCTCCTCTACCACCCTCTTCACATCTTCCTATAGATTTACTAAGTCCTCAGTCTGGAAGATATCATCAAAACTATCATGGGGAGGGGAGGTCTTCGGATGATCCTCTGCTTTGGGGGAGGTAGGGATAAGCTCCATAAGAATGTTGCCTAATTTCTCGGGGCTTGCATCTATGCTTAGTGGAGGATTATCCACCCTTTTTTTCTTTCTCCTAGTTTGTAGCGAGATCCCAACATCCAGAATAGTTGCACTCTCCTCCTCTGTATTTACCGCTTGATTCATTAGTGTTGCAAGTGATGGTGAGCCTTGTGAGAAGGGTGGATCCCACCAGAGTGACAAGGAGACCAACAGAAATCTGGGTGCTCATTCTTTCACCTAACTATCGGGATGACTCAAGTTAGGTGTGGAGTTGTTCCATTATTGGTGCTGAAACTAAGGATGGGATTGGGGCCAGGGTGATCTCCTTTTCTTTCCCCTTATCTTTGCCATGTCCAGACATTTTGGAGGCTGAAGTGGAACCCCACAAAATTGGACCCTCCCAACGGGTACTTTTCTTATATACTTGTGCAAAATACTCATGATTGTGCTGCACAATGCCTTGGGTGATGTCCTTAATTGTCAAAACTTCTGGGGTGTCCCAATCCACCAGAGGGAGATCCATCTTATCAATCCCCTATAATTTGTATGATGGGTCCTCCAAGGGCCCGCTATCTAAAAATTTCTTTGGAAAGGTCTGAAGGCCGAGGCTCTTCATCATTCCTTTTGTCATCCTTTCATTCTTTCAACCCCGGACATCGAAGTCATCTTGGCAATCTACCCAAAAATACTCAATGTCAAACTCATGGGGTACTGACGCCTGGGGTAATACTATGTTTATTTTTCTGAGTGGATCAAAATTATTCCGTGCTAGATAGAATTCTGCCAGCCCGAGACCTTTTAACTCATTATTGACCTCTTTGGCCGCTACAAGGCTACAAGAGTAATTCCTACAAGTGATCAGGAAAGGGATGGAGCTAAATTTCTTAACTTCATAAAATGTATGGAGCTCCAGGATTTTCCTGCAATAATCCATCAAAATAAACCTATCCCCATAATGCTTGGGCAATAGGTAGGGCTTGCCAGAGAATCTGGTCACCCGAATATAAGAATGCTGGTGAAATTGAATAAAATAATTTCTGTATCAACTCACCAAGGTCATAGCCTCCTTTGACAGCCGGTAACTGACATCCCAAGATGGTATCAAAATGTTGTAATAAATGAAGGTATCATTTACTTGGAAAAAATTGGGGAAGCTTCCTTCCCATTGAATTTGGGGAAAATGATCCCAAGGTGCACTCTGGCCAGGCCCGGTCCCACGGATGCCCACTTTAATTAAACCCCAAA
Source organism: Thuja plicata (assembly GCA_018584345.1). NCBI lineage: Eukaryota > Viridiplantae > Streptophyta > Pinopsida > Cupressales > Cupressaceae > Thuja > Thuja plicata. The sequence goes on along the minus strand of MU225710.1, from coordinate 852,764 downwards.
TTATGGGTCTCTGTTGTGCTAGTGCCCATAGAACATACGAAGTCATGTATAACTTTGATGTCTCGCTGAAAATTTTCAGCTGAAAATCTACATGATTGGCAACAATGGTTTCCCAGTCAAAATTTTGTCAGTTGGTGGTGATGCTGTATAAAGTTTAATACATCCAGGCTAAGAAATCCTAGGCATGTGATTACCCAAAGACCCAACATAGAAACATGATCCCTTCCTATATGATTTCTTTGAAATCTATGTGGGGGATGTCCAACTTCATCTTCTATTAGTCCTTCCTCAGAGTCTTCAGCCAGTGGGTGTTGAGGTGCTTCCTGGTAGCCTGTTGTACATTATTTAACTCTTGTAGTGATGTGGCTTAGGAGATGACAATAGAACTAGAAAAATAAGGGATTCCCAGTCCTGAAGCTAGAGTAGCAGTGTCGAGAGATACTAGGGGCATTCGGTAGCCCATTGGAAGGGGAGCATCAAGTATAATAGTCCAGATGGTGGTGTTGTAATGTCTGGCCAGAGTTAGGATCAACTCCAGGGCCTGCACAGAGTAAGGGAAGCAGGCGGTTTTGATGATGCCGGAGGTGACCACGTTCTTTGCCATACTATCTCTGTCGGAATGCTGAGTGAACATTGTTCTTACTATGCCCTATAATTTGGCCCATTGTCCGACCTCTGTGTTGGTGATCAGTTGTAACTTAGAATTCACTTTGGATCCCATGAGGAAACCATCCTTCAGATATTTGGATGTGAGCAGGAGCTTCTCTAGTGCTTTCTTGGCCCTTTTCTTGGTGGCCACTCTTGTTGAGGTGGTTGAGAGTTCCAGACTTCCAAGAGGGGAAACTACCTCAGAAATATTGATTGATGATTTTTTGATAGCCTGAAAGGCTGGACAACCATTAATACAAGTAATTAAATATAATAAATTTCTGGGTTCTAGTGATTTCATCGCCATTTTGCACTTGTCCTAAAAAAGATGTTAAGTTGCATCAAATCCTAGAAATGTAATAAAAAGTAGCTTTGAATTTGATCAACACCCAGGGGTCTCAAGGGTTCTATTCCATGCGAAAAATGTGATGAAGGTCATGGGATTACGTGGAACCCAGAGTTCAGAGAAACTAGTTATTGAAGTGATCGGGCAATAAGCCATACTAGGCTGACGTGGGTTGTCACATGGTCATGCAATAAATGGAGTAATGACATTTAAGGTGATAGTTGTCTTGACACAGATGAAATGAATGCTACTTGTGATTGTTTTAAATGCTCATGCATGGGTAATTTCATCCCACCACCAATGCCAAAGTGGTGGGAGGAGAGAGAAAGGCTACAACTCAAATAGGCAAGGTGCTGAGTGTGAGTCTAGAAAAAACTAGGTGGGCGAGCTCGAATTGGATTCAACAATATATAGGGCACAGTGAGCTTTCCATAGGATAGGTTAAACTTGATAGGATATATAGACTAAACACTGGAACTACCCTGATAAAATTCTATATACACATAAGGCTAAAGAAATAACCAATTTACAACAGTCATCGACTAACTACTAACAAATTTACAACTATTTACAAGAGCTTACAGAAATTTACAAAGATTTACAACTATTAAAACATTATCTACATTATCTACAAATTTACAGAAACTCACAATGCATGGAAGGTGGACAACCTTCCTAAAAATCCATCCCACTAATGGGAGGTGACGATTAAGACCCAAACACAAAAATAAAACAATGAAAAAGAAAAATAGAAATGAAAGAACAAAGTAAAAAATAAAAGAAAAAAGAGAGAAGGGAAGGACGGACCTACCGAAAAAAAATAGAGGATGCAAGAGGAAGGGCACGAGAGGTGTTCTACAATCATATAGCTTAAACATGCCAAAAACACACTGAGAACCCAGAGAATACCTTGAAGCAGCCTTAATCACTTTGAAATCACTGGTAAATCTCGAAGCAAATCACACTTAGCTCTTTGTGAATTTTCACAAATCACTCTTAATTTTCTCTGAGGGTAATTTGTTCATGGTAAGTGTAACAAAGATAAGTGAAGTTCAATTTATATCCCTTGGGTTAAAGTGCACCATTCCCTTCTACAAACCCTGAAAAAAAGGTAGACCTCCAGACTCTGGGCTCGTGGAATTCCGCACGATCAGACCCTCTAACTAAAGAGGAAGCAATGGCACAAGAATCCCAAAATCCAAATCTGATTGGCACAAAGAAAAAAAACACTTTGGGACCGGGCCCCAGAGCAAGGAAGAAAAAAAGGGAAAAACAACAACGACTGCACGGAGGCAAAGGCTAGAGAAAACAAAAAGTCCGAAAAGAAAAAAAGGAAGAACCAAAAGTGAAAAGGGGGACCCAACATTTTGGCAAAAAAATGTAGGGATGGGTATGCAGGGCATAACAAATGGCGACTCACTAGGATGAATGGTTTAGTGCATTTGAGAACCATAGAATCTCTGGTTAGAAAAATTGGGGTTCATTGTTACCTGAAGAATTTCACTTGCAAGGTGTGAGGTGTTTGAGAAAATGTGACTCACCATGATTCAATCCTTCAATCTCTTGTCACTCGTGAAGTGTGTGCTTTGGAAGAAAATCAAGTCGATGAATTTTGGGAGGAACAGAGAGATGGAACTGAGTGCACTAGACAAAAATTTCTATATCTTGCACGGTCCCACGGATCCCAAAAATCTCTATTCTCTAGTTTTCTTTCTTTTCTTTTGAAGATGGGGAAGACAGTACTTCTTTCACTATGAACCTTAAGCTTAGCTAATTTTTACGGTGGTACTTCTTTAACCTTGCCATCCATTTTGATTTACTGAATGGGAGAGACATTATGGACCTGGAAAATTCTTTTGATTTATGGATATAGCTAATAACTAGTGCAACCGCTCTCCTCTCACGGGTCATATGATTACTTGCTTCTTAGATTTTCTGTTAACTGATGTCAAGACTTTTGAGATGTGAATCTGATGAAGATTACCCATAACCCTTTACCATGCGTATAAAATAACTCCAGAGTAGGGACAAATTCCACCATGCTAACAATATATTATGGACTAACCAAAATGCGTAAGACACCATTCTAGGGACTAGATGTCATGTGAAGCATACCTGTCTACAAGAAGAGAGAAACATGACGGGAACTCAAAAAACAAGACATGCAAAGCAAAAAGAAAACCAAAGAAAAAACAAAAAAGAGAAAGGAAAAGTGGCCCCAGAGGACTGCCAACTATTTACAAGGACAAGACACTCCCAAGGAGTGCCTGGAAAATATTTACAGGCAGGAAAATATGCATATAATACAACTTTGGGAAAATGTACCTCCCGCCTTTACTCAAAGTAATGTTTGAGAAACTATCCATTGATATGAAATGGAAAAAATTCTCCAATCATGGTGCTGAGGTGATAAGTGTTGGCCTCACAAATCTCTAGAATTAAGTAAGGTCTAAGCCAGATCCTTTGGAACTTGGTGTGCTTTCCTTTCTTCTCCCAGGCCTTGTCCCACAAAAGGACTAGGTCCAAAACCCGAAAGGCTTTGTATTGGGCTATTTTGTCGAACCACCATTTGATGACTTATTGGTGATGCCCAAAATTCTCCAGTGCTATGTCTCTTTGTTCTTCCATTCTCACCAGGGTCACGAGGTGAACCTCCACACTGTTATCCCAGGCGTTGAATTCTTGCATGAATCGTAAAACCTAGATTTGTAAGTTTGTTGGGAACATAGGGCTCTAGCAATAAACCAGGTGAAATGGAGAAGTTCCCATGGATGCCTTGATTCTAATACAATCTTCCCAAAGGGAAAACCTAAGTTTTTGGTGCCAGTCCCAGGGATTCTTCTCTAGAAAATATTTGATCACCTCCAACAGGTTTTTATTGGTAGACTCAACAACACTATTACCCTGGGGATAATAGTTGCTGGAGAATTTTAGGGTGATCTTCCTCTGATAGGTCCATTCTAACAGTTGTGCTAAAGAAAATGCTGGACCATTCTCACACATGGTAGCAAAAGGCTCCAAATCTAGTGAGGATGTTCTCTTTCAAGAACTTGATGACTACATCTGCTGTATTGTTCTTGCATGGGATTGCCTTGGACCACCTGGTACATTTATTGGTAGTAGTCAAAATTTACTAGTGATTGGCAGATGAGTTGGGGTTTATTTCCCTGATAAAATCAAATGCCCACTGGGTGAAGGGTTGAATTTCAAAGACCGGCTGTAAAGGCATTGTCGGGTTCCTCTCATGAGAAGCGACAGTTTGGCAGGTGTGGCACTTCCTTACATGAGTGTGAACATCTTTGAAGATGAAGGGACGATAATATCCGACCCAGAGAATCTGATGGGTAGTGGCATCAGCTGAGCCATGCCTAGTCCCATACTGCCCATGGAATTCTTCTATCATTTTGGCAGCTTGGTCTCTGTCTATGCACCGGAGATAAATCCCCTTGAAATTCCTGTGAAAGAGCATCCCATTTTTTTTATCATGAAGTGTGCACTTTTCAGTCACAGGGTGCAATGTTTGTTAGGGGGAGTCCCTTTGGGCACTTTTTTTTAAGTAATAGGTACACCAGATTGGTATACCATGGATCTTGAGTGATGGACTCCATAGTGTAAGTTTGGCACTTGATGTTTGGAGTGGCCTCTACCATTTCTTTACATAGTCCCTGGCCTTAGACTATTTTCATTGGTTGCATATTGAGATCATATTCTTGGAAGATGGCCATCCATTTCCTCTAGAACTCACCCTATTCACTCTGTAGTAGTAAAGACTTGACAGCCTGGTTTGGAATAATAGCATGCACTTTGCTCCGGAGAATGTAATGCTGGAATTTAATGATGGCCCGAACAAAAGAAAAGGCCTGCTTTTCCAATGGTTTATACCATAATTTGTTGTTTTTAAAGGGGTAGCTCATGAAATAAATAGGTTGTTCTTCCCCCCTCAACCTTCTAGGTTAAAAATCCAGCAGCAGAATGTGGCAAAGCAAAGGAATAAATATGGAACGGGAGGGAACAGTCTGGACTTGCCAAGACCGGTGCCTCCACTATAGTTTGCTTGATTTGGGAAAATGCTCACTTTTCTTCAGGGCTCCACTCAATCTTGGTATCTTTCCTCATCATATCATTGAGTGGTTTGACAATCTCGGTGAATCCAGTAATGAACCGCTAGACAAAATTTATCTTTCTAGAGAAAGATCTCATTTCCTTTTTACTATTGGGCATTTGCAAATTTAGCAGTGCTTCAACTCTCTCAGGGTCGATGGATATCCTTTTCTTAGAGACTATATCCCTGAGTAGTTTACCTTCAGTGATCCTAAATATACACTTCTTGGGGTTGAGGGAGAGACCATACTGTTGACATCTCCCGTAGATCCGAGCGAGGTGGGTAGGATGATCACGCCTATCCCAAGAAAAGACTGTTAAATCATCCATGTAGATGATTATGCATTTATTAGCCAAGAATTTGAACACAATGTCCATGGCCTTCTGAAATGAACACCATTTTCATCCTATCTTTGAACTTAACCATAACTTGGTTGTACCCAGAGTACCCGTCTAAGAAGGACATCATTTGTGAACTGTTAACAATTTGTAACACCTCATCTAGTGAAGGGAGAGGGTGATTTTCCTTCTTGGAGGCTTTGTTTAGGTTGCAAAAATCCACACACAAGTGAGTCTTTCCATTCTTTTTACACAAGGGGATGAGTTTAGGAACCCATGTAGTATGCCAGATAGGAAATATGATCCGGGTTGATAATAATTTTTGAACCTCCTAGTGGATCAGGGGTTTGATAAAAGGGTTTACCGGCCTCTATTTTTTTTGAAAAGGTTTGGCATCTAGTTTTAGGGGGATGGTATGTGTCATAATAGATCTGTCATAGGTTTTGATCCTCATACCCCTAGGAAATAACATCAATGTATTCTCAGAGAACCACGAGAATCTTCTCCTTGTCCTCTAGGGAGAAGGAGGTACCAATGTAGACCAATTTTTCCTCATCGACTTTATCGATGTTAACTTTTTCATATTTTCCTCCCTCAGAGGAGGATGATATCTTGTCTTAGTCCTAGGAGTTCAAATCAAAGATTCATTCTAGAGCTACCATCCCTTTAGGGATGGTGTTGATGGGTAGGTCGATGATCCCATTGTCTTCTTCCCCATACCCGGTATTGTCATGATCAATTTCCTCTATGATCTGATCTTCAAAGATGCCAACATTTTCCATGAAGGCCAAAATGTGTTGTTCATCCTCAAAAACCTGAAAGTGGCTGATATTGTCCAGGATGGATGGGGTGGGGATCATTTCAACAGAGAATATCCAGAGCCAGGAACAAGCCATCAGCTTGAGAGTATTGGCAGACACAACAAGGGCATCTAGAACGTAGTTACATTTCCAGAGAATGAGTTCAATGCCAAAAGCATCAAAATCTTCAATTAGGCTCCATGCCTGGTTGCGGCATGTAGCCAACCTTTTGTCACGAAATGTGTATTGGCTCTGAACCTGTTTTACATTTAGCTCTGAATCACCCATTACTCGTAGGTGGGTGATCCCTTTTGTTAATATGAACACAAGTTTGAGGACTAAGGCCTCGTACTCCGTGACATTGTTGGTGCAGTTAAACTACAACCTGTAAGATGCAAGGAAGGATTTTCCTCACGGGTTGATTAGTTCCACTCTGGCCCCGCAACCTTGTTTGCATTGGGACCCATTAAAATTTAGGATCCACAAACCATTATCAATTTTATGGGGCTGAGGAGGCAAAGTGGCATTTGGATTGGATTCAGGGTTGGGAGGTTTGTGAGGTGATTCCTTTGGCTTGGATGGTGCGTAGGTGAGGCTTTCCCCCAGAGAATCCTCTAGTTTGGGTTCCTAGACAAATGCCACCTCAGGTGTACTACTGGGCTGATTACTTTGTCCACCTATAAATCGGCTTTGCATTCCTTCTCTTAGAGGTCGGTGATGCAGTGAGTAGCGGTGGAAATACAAGGCTCACACTCTAGTTTAGAGTATTTTTTATAATGTACCCGGCACCAAGTGCCAACACTAGAGAGTGGCCAGAGTTTCCTTGCTACCTTGTGACTCTACCTCCCCCTTCAGCTTTTCATCTAGATCTTGAATCCTCTGAGATATTATAGGATCCTCCCCAGGGATGAAATCAAAGGTTAGGATTTCCCATGCTCGGTATACCTCGAGTGAGGATTTAGAGAAAAGGACCTCATTCACCATCCTGACTTTGGTGAGGGCTTGTTTCATTCAAGGCTCCCTCTCTACATGGATCTGATTTGTTTTTCCCTTCCAGGGGATCCACAAGTGAGAGAAGTCCATCAAGAAATACCCGTTGAGGGCCTTTGACCAATTTTGACTTAATAAAATCCTGTTGGTTTAGGGGATGTCAACCACTTGGATTTAAATGGCACTAGATATCCGGGGATCTTGAATGAGCTAAACCCAGACATTCTTTATCTCACCAACCATTTTCATAGTAGTTTTTTCTAATTGGACTACTTCACCTTTGGACGAAGTGGGAGTGAATCCAAGATTATGGCAGATAGATAAGGGCATGACATTGCCTAAAGAACCAAAATAAACAAGGTAGCTATATAGGTTCTTCCCTTGGATGTTCAAGCCTAGCAAGAAGGGAGGATCCTCTATGTTTCCTCGGAAGACTGTCGCGTTGGCATCATCAAAAGTGACAGTCTTTGGTGGATGACTAACAACTTCTAGGTTTCCTAAGAGCTGTAGAAGGGACTTGTTCTACTCGGGACAATTGAGAAAAACCTCCATCAAGGTCATGGAGGTAGTTGTGCTCTCCAATGCCTTGGTGATGTCAAACCTCCCCCTGGGTAAAGTTGGCTCCCCTCAAATGGATCCCTGGTATGCTTAGGGCCAAGTCCTTTCGGTGGGAAGGAACGATCATTTGTGCTATCCGAGGGGGGTTCTTGGGAGGCATTGATGAGTAAGATGGCCCTTTGCTAGCTTGACTCTGAGTGTTGTAGGGAGTTTGCGGGTTGGTAAAGTCATTGTCCTCAAAGGCCGGGATGGATTCGCAAAGAACCCCTGTAACTCGGGTTCTTCTTCATCCTCTTCATTTTTCCTAAAGAAGATGGTCTCACACATGAAGGGAATGTGAGGGGGCTTTGATGAGGAAGATTATGAGGGATTTGGATTAGTAGGCTGTTGTCTGTCTGATTGGGAGATCATAATGATCTTCTCTAGCATGGCATAGTTCACCTCAGAATGTGAGTCAGTGTCGTGCAATCTACACCACGTGGTCAGGGGGTGGAATTCTACAAGTTGCGTAGAATGACTAGGTCTAGCACCACCCTGAGTGGTATATTTATATGGAGGAGGACCTCCGATGTTTGTATTATTATTCCATTATTGTTGGGTGGGCTGAGGCCTGTTGTTGTAGTTTTTACCTCCAGAATTGGTGTTCCATTGGCCAGAGAAAACATTCCCTCTCTAGGAATTGGGGTTGTGGGGCACGGAAGGCCCCACCTTCTATTGTCCCATGTTCGTTGTCAATGAGGAAACCAATCACTGGAGGGATTCAACCTCGGTGGGTAGCTGGGTAGTTGTGTCACATTGTGACGATTGTTGTGGTGGATTACCTGGGAAAGCGACAGTAGCTCCCAAAGTTGAGGGTGACAATCCTCCAGCCGCAGACAACTGGAAGAAAGGTACTTCGGGGAATTGCATCAAAGGTTGTTTCATTTGTTGTGGCTAGTCCCAGGGAATGTATTCCAGACCTAGAATTATCTGGGATTGAGATGGGTAAATATACCAGGCCTGTTGGTCTATCGGCGGTGGGCCCATGGTCATTTTTGGGGCACCCATTACCAGATTGGGGTTTTATCCTCCAGCGTAAGGAGTTCTGTTAGGATACATATTGAAGGGTAAGCTTTGTTTGATCCTACCGAGAGCCTTACTCAAACCGCGGGACAACTCCAGGGCTAAGTTGTAAACTTTCGCTAGAGTATCTCAGGCATTAGCGGTGGTAGTTCTCTAGAGGAGAGTAGCAACAATGGGTTCCATGGCGTTCAGGTATGTCTGGATGGTCACATCGATGGATGGGATGAAAGGGCCCATGCACCACTTTAAGGCAATTGGAACCGATGGTTGAATGTAGTGAGAGGCTCATTTAGTTCCTTCTTGATGGAAATAAACTGGCTGTGAGACCAAGCTGGGTCCACGTAAATGCGGAAGGCTACCAGAAAGGTATCTTCCATATCTTGCCAACTATTAATGGAGTTGGCAGGAAAGTTTAGGTACTAGATGATCTCATTTTGTCCTAAAGACAGAGGAAACATCTAGGTTACAATGTCTTGATGTTGTATCTGGTGTCGATTCATGGCATCTTTATAGGCCTAAAGATGTTCTTCTCCAGTTTGGGGGCCTAGATGCTTTTATTTGTGGTAGATCTTCTCTGGATGCGGAGGAAGATCGTTAGTAGCACTTGGGAACTAACCCATTGGGGACCTAATATTACCAAAGTAGGTAGCCATTATGACTATTTGGTTTTGGCTGGGTTGGACGTTAGTCCTTAGGATTTGCGTATTCTGGTGCGTAGTGAATCCCCAGATAAAATTGGCTAGATGTATAGTTTGTTAGGTCATTTTCTTTCAGACAGCAGGTCTATGTTCTACCAACTCTCTGGGATTCAGGGTTGATCAGAGGATTCTTTCAAAGCATTGGCGTAAAAATGACCCTATTCTGCCAAAACCTTGGTTCCTAAAACTACTGCTTGGGAAGCCCTTAAGCAGTGTACAATCAAAATATTCTGAGGGAGATGAGCTCATGCCCTCCTTCTAGTGCCAGTTTCTATTGACGGGACTTTGTGACCGGCTCTGCCAACAGAGGTAAGTTGTCACTGGGTACCGGGCTACCGACTAACTCTTCCTATAGAGGTTTACCAGAGAACAAATTCTCCTAGCCTCCAAGCACCTGGTAGTTAGGTCTTGACGGTGTGGGGGATCTAATTTGGGCAGATGACTATTGTTTGAGGGGATACCTGGTTTTTACTCATTTTTTTAGGGATTTCAAAAAGGGATGGGGTTTCCTCCAAGCATTTGGATTATCAAAGAACACTCAAAAGATAGATCAAGGTTAGACGTATATTTCTACCTATAGTTATGCAATATATATTCAAACATCAAACAATTCTCCAATGCAAGAAAACTACACTAAATACCAAATACACAATGAACCAATGATTCATATACATTCAAACGGAAAGGGAGATAAGATCATTAATCTAAACTAAAACATAGGAGAAAAGGACATAAGAAAACATACTGCACAAAAGATATTTTCTAACTTCAAAGATCAAAACAAAAACAACAACAACAACAACACATGACCACAAGATGTTCCTCCTTCTTTCATTATCTTGAAAATTTTCTAGCCTCACTAGCGAGTACATTCATGGCTCCAAGGGAGCATTCTATGCTACTAAGAAAAACTGAAAGTAAAATGCTATTTGCAATGAACTCAAAAATACTATGCTTCTATTATAGCTGGAATGCAAAATCATCAATTTTTCCGACCCTTGTTATGGCATCAAAATTCTTATTTATACACAAACGTGACCTAAAACTTGACCTAATATACCTGTACACTTGCTAAATATAATACATTATCTGTGGCCGATACTACCTGCACCACATACAATCACCTCAAGATGTAGAGAGGTCTGACAAGACAGAAGAAAAAGATAGAGGAGAAATCTAAAAGAATCATCCTAGAGAAGAGAGTCGAGGTACTTATGGAAGAATTTTTCTTATCCCGGTAACCTAGGCTATTGTATAGTTGGAAAATGGAAGCACTTCCATTGTAGACTTGTTTAGCCTTCCGAGTCATATTGATTGATGATTTTTTGATAGCCTACAAGACCAAACAACTATTAATACAAGTAATTAATATAATAAATTTTCAGGTTTCAAAAATTTCATCGCCATTTTGCACTTGTCCTCAAAAAGACGTTAGCTTGCATCAAATGCCAGAAATCTAATAAACAATAACTTCGAATTTGATCAACACCCGGGGGTCCTAGGGGTTCCGGTCCATGTGAAAAATATGATGAAGGTCATGGGATTACATGGAACCCAGAGTCTAGAGAAACTAGTCATTATTGAAGTGACTGGGCAATAAGCCATACTAGGCTGACATGGGTTGTCACATGGTCATGCAATAAATAGAGTAATGGTATTTAAGGTGACAATTATATCAACACGGATGGAATGAATGCCACTTGTGATTGTTTTAAATGCTCATGCATGGGTAATTTAATCCAGCCATCAATTTTGAAGTGATGGGAGGAGAGAGAAAGGATACAACTCAAACAGGCAAGGTACCGAGTTTGAGTCTAGAAAAAACTAGGTGGGAAAGCTCGAATTGGATTCAACAATACAGAGGGTGCAGTGATCTCGTCAGAGGACAGGTTAAAATTGACAGGATATATAGACTAAACACAAAAACTACCTTGAGAAAATTCTATTTACATAGAAGACTGAAGAACTAACCAATTTACAATAGTCATTGACTAACTACTAACAGATTTACACCTATTTACAAGAGCTTACAGAAATTTACAAAGATTTACAAATATTAACACATTATCTACATTATCTACAAATGTATAGAAATACACAATGCACAAAAGGTAGACAACCTTCCTACAAAGACATCCCACCAATGGGAGGCGACAACGAAGACCCAAACACAGAAAGAAAACAAAGCAAAAGAAAACTAGAAATGAAAGAACAAAGAAAAAAGGAATCAAAAAGGAGATAAGGGAAGGACTGACGTACCAAAAAATAATAGAGGATACGGGAGGAAGGGCACGTGAGGTGCTCTGCAAACATATAGTTTCAACATGCTGAAAACATGCTAAGAACCCAGAGAATACCTTGAAGCACACTTAATCACTCTGAAATCACTATTAACTCTCGAAGAAAAATGCACTTAGCTCTCTGTGAATTTACAAAAATCACTCTTAATTCACCCTGTTGGTGCTCAAATTGACAGATTGGACTTCTAACAGATTTCATTTATCCAATAAAGATAAATACAATCGATTTGCCAACGAACAAGGTTTCAACAACCTCCTACAATTTTGATTCCACAGAGCCAAGGCTGGTGGGCCTGCACTTTAAAACTTGTCTTTAAAGTCTTCTTAGAATTTCCTATAACGGATAACTGATAACTTCAACTCCTGCTTCTCAATGTGTCAATAAGATTATAAAACTGAAAATATATTTGTTAATGAAATATAATGTATTTAATATTTGCCTGATATGATTGAGATATGAAATAGATTAGATGAAATAAAAGAGTAATTCAAAAACTTGAAACAATGAAACTTTATACCAAATTCAATTAACGAGAGAGACCAGTGCTTTATTTCAATAATGGGAAAACAGAGTCGATAATTCTTCAATCCTACGTTCAACTTCAGAGATGGCTTTGAAAATGAAAGATAATCACCTTAAAGGCATTATGATATGCATATATAACTAAAAAAGTTTAAAAGTATTTCAATTTAATACTATTCCTCAAATGACGGACTAATCGATTAATAATTTAATCAATAAGATTTTAACCATGCGAAAATGAGAAAGAAATAATTGAATATATAGAATATAAACTTAAATTGAAATATGTGCAAATCAAAACTATCACTTTAAGGAATGCCGATTTTTTAATCTGAAGGACTTGATTGTAAAGAAAGAACGAAAACAATTGCAAAATTGAAATAAATACCGACTTATCTCTGCTTGATAAGAAAGCGTGTATAAGATCGTTGCATACAATGTTTGAAATCAACTGCCTATTATTTCATCATTTCTCACAATCCATCATTAATCATATCAGTCATCATATCTTGTTCCATGTTTGTCCTTGTTTGCAAATTTATGAATGAATATAAATATAAAAATGAAAGAGTGCATTGGATCATCACACCTTTTTTCTATAAACTAACCTAGAACTAACTATTTTATCAATTATTTTGTCTTTAGATACAAATCTCTTCTTTTCAATAATTACAACTACCAACCATTCAGTTGGAAAACCTTCTTAACTATCTGGTTTATATAAGAGCCTTCCTTGGTTGCTTCTAGAAGTCGATGGCTGGGAGTAATGGATCTGCAAACTGCTAGATAAAATAGAGTCGATGCACTCTGGGACTGATTTTTGCAATGTTTTGTAGACCACTAGTTTGGGTTCCATATTTCTATTTGAACGATCCATAGATTGCATCGACCCAACCTACATCTGCTACGCCATTCTTGTAAATTGAAGATGGCAGCCAACGTAAACATGAATGATATATGACATGCTAACTCATCTGATGAGTCATCAATGAGTTAGCAGACTTATCACCTTTTTTACTATAATTTTAATGTCTATCACCTCTGAATGATGGTGCCTATCATCCTTCTGCATCCTTGCTAATTTCTGAATATAATGACCCAAGTTTTGAAGGTGACTGGCATGATGGGGGCGTCGAGTTTGTATCAATCGACCATTCTTTTGTTGATGCTTTTGGATGATGTCATCTCTGATATGAAATATAATTACTTGCACCTTCTATTTCAGTTAGAAATCGGTTGATCTTAGCATAGCGATCCACAAGGGACAGTATATATTCAATTAAATATTTTTATCTATCTGATCTAATCAATTGGAATGCCTTCTTATATTGTCTTTCTTGGATGAAGAGTTGTCATAAATGAGACATGTCTTTTGTGCCTTGGTGATCACTTCTCTTCATAATGGTTATTAATCAGACTCTTTGGTTAGACTCTTTTTCTCTTAATCAGTTTAGCATAATTGCACCTTGCATGATTGTTATCAAGTAGACTACCAAATGCTACTTCCACACATAATCATTGCCTTTCATATCTTATTCACTTATCCCTATTAGATAATCATTTTGAATGACTAGTTAGTGAACTGATGATTTTATGTTTTCCTTGACAGCCACCTATCATATTGACTTGTTGTCAATGAAAGAATTCTTCATGGTATCGATCTTCCATTCCATACATTGTTTATGTAAGACCTGGGTCAAATCTTACTAATACGATGGAGGCTTAATCCTTGTTCACTTATCATCATACCAAAAATACTGATGAAAAATTTTACTCATTGTTCACTTCAATGCTCACCGACTTGATAGTATTATTCGGGCATATGTAACCTCCAAGTGGAATTATTTTTAATAGACCATTGTATGGAAGATGTGGCTATATCGATTTGGCAATATATCAACGTGTCATGATTAGTCAAGGGTTTTGATACTATTTGGCCAACTAACCATTCAAAAGATCTGATATTTGGAGAAATACATGGATGATGCAATGACGATTGTCAATCATGTAACCTAATTCATTTCATTACTGAATCCTCTTTTCTCTCTGTTCTTTTACTTGTACTAATAGATATTGTAACCAGCATATAATGGAGGTGTGGCTTGATGAGTAAGGTGTGTGTCGACCGCTGCTTAGAGATGGTGAACCTCTGCTAATCACTATCAATCAATCATGTTGAAGATGGACATTGATGGAGGAATTCAATGTTGAAATGAAATCTTGCCACCTTTGCCACCCTTGCACAATAATAATGTTATTATCTTATTCTCCAATGTAATAACGATGATCACAATATAATTGTAGTTTTTAAACATCTCTAACATTAATAATAAAAAAGAAGAATTTCCAAATAAGAATAATTAATCATAAAGCATTTGAATTTAACAAAATCAATA